>OX359290.1:115379514-115967014 GCA_947179395.2 Pulicaria dysenterica | reverse complement strand
TGGAGGGATAGAGTGTGTCAATGTGCATGTGAGGAATTCATGGGTGGGCAATGACATTGAAAGAGGGGAATTGGACGGCTCTGATTGGTTCTCGCACTAAGAATGGTTCTCGCATGAACTTCTTACTATATATATATATATATAAGGGGGGTATGACGGATTTTTTGGGTTTCCGTTAAACCACTAAAATTGAAAATAAATAATGAAATAAATAAGATTAAAAACAACAAGAAAAAAGATAAACTCACTTAGAAATGTAGAGATTGGAATCACCAGAGGATATTTGCAGCGGTAGTTCCAAGAGAAGAATATTTTTGGCTTTTTGATAATACTAAGGGATATAATATGAAGTATAAAGGATTAAGGATTATGCTAAGAGAGTAGAAGAGAGAGTGTTTAGGCTGCCATGGGTTTTCTGAATAAACTCGTAATTTTATTGATTTGAGTTCTCTGCGTTACAACTGAGATTGTGATCGTTTATATAGACGATCGAATATACAAAACGATAAAAGATAATAAGTACAATTTACTACACTAATAATTCACATGAACAAAGAAGTCAAAAAAGCTACGTACAAAAATGTGAAAATTTCAAAGTGCCATAATTCTTGTCAGATGAGTTGTTGAATTTTTTTTTTTTTGTCTTTTGTGTATGTGCGTCACTGCATACGTCTGATTTGCATTATTGTATATGTTGTTGCGTCACTGCTTACGTCCAATCTGCATTATTGGTTGTTGTTGAAGATTCTCTAGAAGTCTCGGTGTGTTTCGTCGATGGATGGTGCTGTAGCCGTATCGTCCTCTAAAGAAAAATCAACATTTTCTTCATTGTTAATGTCTTCTGTTTTCATCATCTCTCCTTCCCCTGAAAAAGGAAGAAGCATGTTCCAGTTTTTGTGTGACCAAATTTGCACATAATGGCCTTCGGCTAGTAACTTGAAACTCTCCCAGAAAAAGTCTTGTGGTAGATTTGGTGTTTGCTGAAAGAGTGTTACTTGTTGAATAAAGTTCTCACATGCTTCAAAGTTTATTTCTGTAGACGCTTCGAGCTGCTTGAACATATTTTGTATAACCAGCCTGTGAGTGATGAAGATTCTCTTTTTTGCAGGTCTATATGTGTAATCATCCGCTTCTGGAAGAGATGTGAATATTTTGCATCCAATTACAGGGAAAGAGCTGTAGGATGCTATGTTGCCTGCTGTCAGTAAAAACTTTTCGCCAAACTTGTTAAGGATGGCTTCGATCTTGGGATTTAATTTGAATTCGAGATAATCAATCATCCCATTGTGATAGAACTGAAGAATCTCGTCCTCAGTGAGTGTAGTAGTGTTTAAATTTATTTGTAAGCATAGTAGCCCTGCTACATTATGTGTATCAATGTTGCCATCTCCAAGCTCACTGGTGTGACTTCTTTGTATAACTGTTATTCCCTTGTACTTGTCTTCGTGAAAAGCAATGTCTACGATTTTTTGTTGCAAGTTGTGTAAAATAATAGGGAATTCTGTACAAATTTTGTCTGAAACAATTTGTTCAAACTCTTTAAACTGTTGTAAAACAGGTTCTAGAGTTTGTCTCCAAGGAATATCTAATATTCTTGCCTTGAAGCTATCATAGTTTCTATGTATAACTGTGTTTGTTTTCTTTTCTTTCTTATCGATTTCTTTTTGAAGTTGTGTAATCTTTGCTTCGAGAAGTGCCACATTTTGCTTCAACATGCTATTCTCAATTTGGGTTTGTATATACTGTGTATCTTTTCCAGATTGCATCAATTGTTTTTGCAAATTGACTATTATTTCCTCTTGAGATTTTATTAATTGTTCAAAATTCATTTTTGCCATGTCTGAAAATGTTTTCACTTCTTCAGGTTCTATGTAAAAATTAGTTATCCCAAAGTGTTGTCTTGCAACTTGTATGGCTTCTGAAAAATTATAAAATCCTTTGTAAATGGGACTAGGACATTGTATATATTTTGCAACTGTCTCCCATTTATTGAAAATTTTTGTTTCTTTATTTCAGGGGCTTTCTGACCTTGTTCAACAAAATGAATACTTAAAGCGTTTAAAACTTGTGCTTTGAAAGACGAAGCTTGTGGCATAGTTTGCACATGCCAAAGATTGTCTAACAAACACTGTTGTTTTTCATTTAATTGCATACCTATGATGGGTCGAAATTTTTTGGCCTCATCATGGCATACTTGTAGGGCATAATTTCCGAATATAATAACCGAACTAGCCGGTTTTTGTATAGCTTGTACATTTTTTGTACAATGTTGTAAAACATAGGAATTGGTAGGACGAATTTTATTCATCTCCAATCGTGGCCTCATTGAAGAATTGTAAGTTTGTAAAAACTGTGTTTGTGTGATGTCTTCAAGTCCTTGTTCAGAGAGTTGTTGAGGAAGACTTTGACCTTTGGATTCTTCTTCTGCTGAAGATGATCCTTTTTTAAATTGTGTAGGATATATAAGTTTCTTTTTTCCTTTGTCTTTGCTAGCCATCTGCAACAAATAATTTGTTAATGTTCCTAGAAAGCATATCTGCTATACCATTATTTTTTCCTTTAATGTGTTCAAAGTTTATTTTATAACCACTGCCTTGTATAACATTTTGTAAATTTACCCACCTAGTTCTATTTACTATTTTTACTTTGATCATTTTTAATAAAACGAACTATGGCTTCACAGTCTGTTCTAACTGTAAATTCTTTATGTAAAAATATCTTAAATTTTTCTAAAGCATTGATTAATGCTTGAATTTCAAAATCCAAACTTGTCCAGTTTGTTCCTGTTTTGTTAAAATTTTCACTTGCATAAGAACATATTTTCTCAGTGTCTTTAGGACTATATTTATCTGGTTTACAAAGTAATGCTGCTCCCCATCCTTCTTTGCAACCATCTACTTCAATAATTATGTAATCTGTTACTAATAGTAATTCTAATGGCTTAATATTTTTAACTGTTTCTTTTATAGTTTTTACTAATTTTATATCTTCCGTAATTCCAAAAATTTTGTAGAAATATGTGCTTGTAATTCTATTTTCCCATTGCCTATTTCAAGACCAAGAAAAGAGATTTTTCTTTTAAAAATTCCATTTTTCTTTTAGAAACTACTATACCGTTCTTTTTAATTTCTTCAAATATCGTCTGTAAATGTTTCTCCTGTTCCTGCACTGTTTCACTGGCAACTAAAATTTCATCAATATATACTAAGCAGAAATCATATTTAAGAAATATATTAACCATAAATCTTTGAAATATTGATGGTGCGTTCTTTAACCCAAAGCTAAGAACATTCCATTCATACTGTCCTTTTGAACATGTAAATGCTGTCCAGGGTTTAAAACTTTCTTCAAGTTGTAACTGATTATATCCTGATTTTAAATCAAATTTTGAAAATACTTTTTTCTTTTGTATAAGATTTAGTAAGTTATCTTTATTTGGAATATTGTAACCATCATCTTCTGTATTATCGTTTAAACGTTTATAATTGTAAACTATTCTAGTCTTTCCTCTTTTAATTTCACTATGATTTCTTACTATAAAAGCTGCTGATCTGTGAGGGCTTTCTGATTTTCTAATTAATCCTTGTTCTAACATTTCTGGTATTTGTTTTCTAAATTCTTCTTTGTCTAAAGGACTGTACTCTATATTAGTTGTTCTAATTTTAATATCTGGATTTTTTATTTTAAATTTACATATATATTTGACCTTTGATTTTTTAATATCTTCTCCTATTAATCCTATTTTTTCTAAATGTAAAATTATAGGATAATTTTGGCTTTTTGTAATATCTTTTCCTTTTTCTAATTCATGTGTTAAGAAATTTGTAAGTAATTTAACCGTTTCATTTTCTATATAAGATTTGTTGTTTTGATTTTGGTATTTTAAAAATTCTAAATTCCCTTGTCCACCACGCTTTCGTGCAAACTCTGATGTATTAATATAGCGAGATGTTGGGAAGCTATATATTTATTTACTAAGTGTTACAACATTACGTGTTAGTGTAATAGCTCCATTTAATCCAAAAATAAAGTTTAAACCAAGAACGAAATCTTTTGATTTAATATTTTGTGGATTAATATTAACATGTGGTATGTCATATTTTATACTAAAATTTTCTGAAAAATCAAGAAATTGTATACCCATGGGTTCTATATAATGTGTAATTGAAATTAAACGATCTTCTATTGTTCTAGTAACTAATTTATAAGGTAACTCCTTATGATATTGTTGTGGTACTAAACTGTAAGATATTACACTTTTTGTGGCTCCTGTGTCTAATAAGGCTGTTAAATCTAAGAATTTATTGTTACTTAACCATAATCTACATTGTACGTTAATCATATTTGCAGATCCCTGCGTTTGTATATATATATATATGTTTTCTTCAGACATTTTTGCTATATCTAGATTCTCTATGTCAAAGGTTTCTTGTTTTTGTTTTTTCTTATCAACCAAATCTTCTATGTACTTTATTTTTTCTTCTATATTTTTTATTTTTAACTTATGCAATTCAGCCGTTATTTCTAATTTTTCTAGTTTTTCTTTATATATGCTTGGTTCTTCCTTTGTTTGTTTTGAATTTTTTATTTCAGCTAAATCTATATCGAATACCCTTTTAAGACATAAACAACAAATTTCTTTAAAACAAATGTTACATTGTAATCTTTTTTCAATGCTAGGATAATATCCACAATTATAACATTTTATATAGTTGTTACCCCTGTTTTTAATCCAATTATGTTCACATTCCTCTTGTTCTGTATTAACATATGTATAAGTAACCTTTGTTAATGAATTTTCATTCTCATTATCGCTGTATATACTATATATTAATTCATTATCTGAATTGTCTGTTTCTACTAATTCTATTTCATATTCTCCTATTTGTTCTACAAGATTGCTTCTTTCTATGTTTTTGTTTCTGTTGGGACATTTATTTGCTAAATGTTTTATGTCTCCACAAATAAAGCATTTACAATTTCTTGTTTGTGGTTTCTTAACATATTTTTTATTGTAAGGTTTATATCCCTTTCTGTATGTAGTACTTTTTCTAAGTTTTTTCCTATTATTGTTATAATAACAATATGTTTGAGGTGTGTAAATTGTTGTTTTACAAAATGCGTAGGCATTCTTTTTTAATTGTTCTTGTAAGGCTACCTCTTTACATCTTTCTTCTAATATTGAAAATGTATGAGTTATTCTAGGTCCTATTCCCAAATTTTTATAAGTTCCATAATTATTTTTCCATACTTCGTGTATATTTTTTCCTAAATCTCCTGGTAGCTTTATAAAATACCTATCACATAAGTCATGTTTGTGATAATAATTGTGTAAAGTCTAAAGTAAATTCATTAATATATTTCATATCTACTATGCTTAATTGTTCTAAGTTTCTAATTGCTGTATCCTGTAATAAACTACTGTTTTTTGCTGGGTCTACTCCTAATATAAGAGTTCTAATTTGTGATGTAAAATTGTATGGATTATCTCCTAAGGCTTTTAATCTATTTACTTCATCTGGGTCTTGGGCTTTTTTACTTTGCCAAATACCTAGTGCTATTGGTCCTAGGGTTGTTTCCATGTATGCAAACATGTCCATGCTATCTTTTTTGTTTGTTTCCCACATTCTTACTACTGTTTGTTCCCATGTTAAAATTTCATCTGTCCATAACTGAGGTTTTTGTTTTTCTAATAATAACATACTTCCACTGTATATATTTCCTATAGGTAGTCTACTTCCTTTTCCTCTTATATTTGATTCTTGTTGATATGTTGTCATAGGTTGTGTCCATAATTCTCGTCCTATTGTTTCTTGTGTATATTGTTTCTTGTGTAGATGTTCCTGGTTCTCCCCATTCTATTTTTATTCTTTTATTTGCATTTGGCATATATGTATCCATAAAATTTTGATCATGTTTATAAAAATCTGATAACATAGTTTTTCCTTGTAAAATATTTTCTACTAATGGTAAGTTATAACATTCCTGTAGTTTTTTGTAACTTTCTTCATATGTCATTCCTAACTCTGTTATACATTCTATAATCATATCATCTACTTCTTCTTGAATGTTTAACTCTGTGAACTTTCTATTAATTATCTGTTCTAATGTTTTATTTGTTTCTTCAGTTTTAAATCCTATAATAGTTTCTTCTTCTAAGTAGTCTATTAAACTGTAATCAAATTCTTCTTCTTCGAATTTATCAAGACCAATATTTATAATATCTTCTTCTATTTCTTTTTTATTTTCTGTATCATAGACTGGTTCTGTGTCATATTCTATGTTCATAAAATTATATTCTGCTTCATCTTCTTCTTCTTTAGGTGTTTCTTTTTTAAAGTCTACAAATCTTAAACTTTGTTTTCCACTTAAATCTTCATATATATAACTTCTTTTAGGTATTAATATTTCATTTTCTTTTTCTTTTAAATCATCCAACTGCCATTCTAATCCTGCTAATTCTTCATGATCTATTTTAATTGGATCTATTATTTGTATAGATTTTGAGGCTATAGTGTTAACTATTCCTTCAATATTTACTTTGTATTTCATACATGATCTGTTACTTGCGTTTCCTAGTACTCCTATACTTATTACTATATTATTTCCTTCATAATTCTCATATCCTTTAGTTTGTAAAGCTATTTTTACTTTTTGTAAATCATTTATATCTTTTAAAATAAACCTCCATTCCAGATATTATTGCTTTCTTTAATTCTGTTTTCCAACTTTTGTCTAGCAATAATGCTAATAGTTTAGTTCCTAAATTTTTTCTTCCTAGTGCTTTAATTCCTATGACTACTAATTCTATATGTGCAAAATGTTTCCCTGATTGTTTTATTTTTTGTATTGTTTCTGGTTAAAATAAGTCTATAGTTACTGTTTTGTCAATTACTCTAAGACTTTCTTCTCTACTGCTTCGAATTAATACTGTGTTTATATTTAAAACTCTTGTTTGATATAGTATTTTGGGATTTAAAATATCAAGTTGATGTTGATTATATAAATTTATATTTCTATCAACATCAATTTCTTGTTCTAACTGTATTATTTGTTCATTGTTGTTTGATCCTGATCCTCTTCTAAGTATTCTATTTATAAGTGAATCGGATGTTATGATATCTTGTATATTACTTGTTGAATTTTTTACTTCTTGCATTGATCTATTTTGATTATTCATTTTCTTGGTAACCAGTGTTTATAGGGTTTAGGTTTTCTATTAATTTTAATATCTTCTATGTTTAACTTATTTATTGCTTGTGTAATTTTTTCTATATCACTAACCGTATTTGTATCTGTTTCTTTTTTATCTTCTAAGATATTAATTATTTTATTTAACTTTTCTATAATTTGTAATAATAGACTAATAAAAAAATTAAATAATATAGGATACTGTTTATCACTTTTTCCATGTCCTGAGTAAATCTTGTTACTTCTTCTTTGTTTTCTTCTGGTTTATCCTTACTAGCGTCTTCTAATGTTTTTTTATATTCTTTTGATAACTCCAGTTTATCCTTCTACTATCTTTTTAACTGTATCTACTAATTTTTCTAAGTTTGTAATTTGTGTTTCTACTTTAGTTAGCAAACTTTTGTTTTCAATATGTTTAGGCCTACTGTTTTCTAATAAATAATTTAACTGTTGAATTTCTTGTTTACTAGGAATATTTTTTCTAATATCTTTTAATTCCTTTATAATTTGATTATTTTGATCTTTAATATATCCTAGATTTTCTGCTAACTTGTTTATTGTTTCAAATTTTTTATATATATATTGTGTTAAACGTTCCATAGTAGTGTAATTATTTTCTAAATTTATTCCTAAATTAATAAGTAGATCTGTTATACCGTTTAAGTGTGTGTTTTCTGAATGTAAACTATGTTTATATATAGTGCTAAATTTGCAATTAAGATGCTTACGATCTAAATAACTATCGTTGACTTCTAAATTTAAAAACTCAAGCTTTTTGAAAATCGTGGTTGAAGATGATGAATCAATAATTATATGAATTTCTACTCTCCTAGTTTTCTCTTTATTCCATTTTTCCTTATAAGATTTTCTTATATCCCTTTAAAATATATAATTTACAGATAATAAACAAGATAAACAGATAACAACGTTACCCTAAGATTTACCATATCCTTCTTTATAATATCATAAGCACAAAATAATTCTTCAATCTTCACCTAAGCGGGTTCTCGATAATAAAATGTGGACTTATGATGCCACCAATAATTCGAGCCTGTCTTAGTTTTTTAGATCACAGAACCATTCCATGCTCTGATACCAACAAGGGGGGTATGGCGGATTTTTTGGGTTTCCGTTAAACCACTAAAATTGAAAATAAATCATGAAATAAATAAGATTAAAAACAACAAGGGAAAAGATAAACTCACTTAAAAATGTAGAGATTGGAATCACCAGAGGATATTTGCAGCGGTAGTTCCAAGAGAAGAATATTTTTTGCTTTTTGATAATACTAAGGGATATAATATGAAGTATAAAGGATTAAGGATTATGCTAAGAGAGTAGAAGAGAGAGTGTTTAGGCTGTCATGGGTTTTCTGAATAAACTCGTAATTTTATTGATTTGAGTTCTCTGCGTTACAACTGAGATTGTGATCGTTTATATAGACGATCGAATATACAAAACGATAAAAGATAATAAGTACAATTTACTACACTAATAATTCACATGAACAAAGAAGTCAAAAAAGCTACTAACAAAAATGTGAAAATTTCAAAGTGCCATAACTCTTGTCAGATGAGTTGTTGAATTTTTTTTTTCTCTTTTGTGTATGTGCGTCAGTGCATACGTCTGATTTGCATTATTGTATATGTTGCGTCACTGCTTACGTCCGATCTGCATTATTGGTACTAAATGTAAGGTGAAATCTGGACCACAGGATCTATTCAAAAGTCAAACAAAAAGCCTCCTTTTTAACTAAATTTTCAGAATTAAAAAAAATACAAAAGTGTAATATGGTAAATTCAAAAAGCAAAAATAAAGGAGGAGAAAAACGTGGGTCTCTTCACCTCAGCCAAAAAATCTCTCGCAAACAATTAATTCACTGTTTACAAGATCTTGATGCACAAAATACAATATTTTAATTCACAGAAATAGTACAACCACTTTAATGCACAAACCCACCATAATGATGCATAAGATACACTTCACCCATGATTCATCAGTAACACCACAACAGAAAATAAATATAAACTCAGGATGAACAACAAAAAATAAATATTGATTAAAAAAATATGAATAACTCTTGATCTACAAAAAGCTCCATCTAATGTACAAAATCTGTCCATTGATTCACAGACTACATCTAATGCACAACTTACAACCATTATATAATATATATATATATATATATATATATATATATATATATATATATATATATATATATATATATATATAGAATCAGGATCAAATAAAAAGAGTTTTAGGGTAAAAATGGTAAGGAGAAATCTGGAAGTGACACGTGTCTTTTTTAACCAAATTTAGTGGAGGGGCAATGAAGACATTTTACCATCATAATCTCTCTAACCCTTGATATTTGGTGCCCTCCCCCACGTTTCATTTAGCTTCTGAGATCCCGACCACAGGAAAACCCTAAACGCATCCTCACCGCCGCCCACTGTTTCCTTGCCGCCCAACCGCATCGTTACCGCCGCCTACTGCTTCCTCGTCGCCCAACCGCATCGTCACCGCCGAACCACCTCAGCCGCATCTCATCTTCGCCGTCGCACAGCATCACCGCCGCATAGGCTCCATCATGCATCACGAAGCAAAGTCGGTTTTTTGTGAAGTCGCACCATGGTGTGCATCTCCGACGCCCACTCTGAAGTCTCCACCGTGTTCTTAGTCGTAACCCTGAAACTGCTGGTTTCTGTGCGACGCATATCCCATTGTTCCCGCCGATTGTGCATCCTCCACCTCGAAAGCCCTAAATTTTTAGGGTTTGCTGTGATGAATCCCGCCGCCACCTCGAAAACCCTAATTTTTTAGCGGCGCAGTAATGAATCCGCTGCCGCCGCCGTGCTTCCGAATCAAACTGCCGCGAGCTATGCATCAGATTCAAACAAAGTATGAATATTGTTAGGGTTTGCTGTAATTTGTTCATCTTCCATTCTGAAATCAAATTTAGTTGTATTGTGCATCATATTTTTGTGAATATTATTCATCAAATTCTTGATTCATCAAGATTTATAATTGTTTAAGTTAAGTTGATATGTATCAAATCTGGTTTGTGCATCATATTTCGTTTTTATTGATCATCGAGACTGATTCATCGATTTTGTCCATCAGTATGTGTTTTTATTGATCGTACATCAAATTTTGTATTTGTTGATCTTTGATTCAAGACTGATTCATCATCTATGTTCATCAGTTATTATTATTTTTTTATTATTCTGCATCAAATCTCTTTGATCTGGACTGTAAGATTTTTAATTTTAAATATGTTATTTTTGGCTTTTGATGGATGATTACGTGTTTTCAGGAGATGGTGAGGAATCAAAAGACTATTATACCCTTTAATGTATTTTTTTATAATTAAAATTAAACGAAAAAAACCATTTTTATAGGAGCGGTTATTGGAAAATGAATGACTGAGATTTCTCCTTACCTTTTGTAGTTTAAGACTCTTTTTAGCAGATCACCTCCCTATATATATATATATATATATATATATATAGGGGAGGGTTATACTACAAAGAGACTTAAGGTACTAAATGTAAGGTGAAATCTGAGCCACATGATCTATTCAGAAGTCAAACAAAAAAAGTCATTTTTTTACCAAATTTTCGGAATTAAAAAAATAGAAAAGGTTAATATAGTAAATTCAAAAATAAAAAATTATAGGTAGATAAAAACGTGGGGGTCAGATTAACCGTACCCGTCATCCAAATCTCAGGCCACCATGACTGATTCATGGTTAACAATATTCTGATGCACACAATTCAAACATTTGATTCACATCTAACATTTGACGCATAAAGTACAACAATTTAGATGCACAGGTTACAACCACTTAATGCACAAAAAACAACCTTTGATTCACAGAAGACAACCTTCTTTGATTCACAGAATGCATTACACATAGACAAGAAAAATCAACTGATGTACATACCATTTTGATGCACACAATAAAAAAATACAAACTTTTCTAAATCTGATGCACAGGATAGACAGCATAGATGAACGGCACGGTGGTGATGAATGGCGGAGGCAGCGGCGGTGGTGATCCAGCAGCGATGACGAAGAATCAAACCAGCGGCGGTGTTGTATCAAACCAGGGGCGGTGATGGTGAATCAAACTAGCGGCGCGGAGATAGTGGATACTCAACAATCTTTACAGGATCTGGCGACGTCGCAGAGGCGATGGTGGTCGGCGATTTCAGATCTGAAGCATAAACAGCACCATCGACTGAATATTGAACGACGAAGGGGAAGGAGCGGGTGGCGGAGGTTGCAGGGGGAGTGCCGGTGGCGGAATCACTGAAAAAAATGAGGGTTGGGCGCCGATGGTGGGACATAACTCTCTAGGGTTTCGCATAATGAAAGAAACGGTGAGGGGGGACGTGGGTTTGGGTAATACTTAGGAGTGGAGAGAGAAAAGGTATTCATTTCCTATAATACCCCTAAATTAAAAATGACAAGTGTCACCTCCTCATTTCACCTTACATTTTGTACCCTAAAACTATTTTTACTTGAACCTAATTCTATATATATATATATGACATTGATCGATCTTTACTTAAATATGCTTTTCACGTGAGAAAACAATTCTGCTGGTCCTTTGGTAAGTTGTTTCCAATCTGTATTACTTATATGTATATGTATATTCCCCCCTCTCTCTCACACACACACACACTCTCTCTCTCTCCAACTATTTAATGCTATTTTGCTGCTGACTCATTCAAGTTTCTAGTAATTTTGGGAACAAAGTTTCTTACTTTGTGAGGAGTAATAATCTTTCATCTTTAATCTTCTTAATATATATAATAAAAAGTAGGCTAGTTAATCGCGTATAACATGAGTTTGGTTTAAAAAATAATACATTGTAAAAAATTTGTTAAAAATGGTATCAAAGAACTATATTATGTGACTGTAATGAGAAATATTATATTGTTTCAAATATTTCAATTCTAGAATTGAAATCCGATGATGACGATCGTGAAAAAACATGTTGCTTTTATATAAATAATTTACGCACATAAAAAAATATAGAGATTGTCCATGAGCTAACAAATTAAATCATTGTTAGGAAACAAAGTAAAAAACAAAACTAAGAAAAAAGTGGTAACCTTGTTGTGTACATGGAGAAAAAGGGTGGAAGCAAGCAATCCAATAAGAGTAACCATTAGACTGCCCGTATTGGATAACCCGTGAGGCCGTGAAGCAACGGGTAGCAATGGGTAGCAAGGGAACACCATCGTCATTGCACGGGTTCAAAACCCTTCCATCCGGTGCTAGTTCCCTTACCCGTGAGGGTAAGGTCTGACACACACACACACTTTTTCTTTTTTTCTTTTTTTATTCTTTAATAATAAAATATTATGAGGGTATATATGGGTTGGATGTGGGGTTTGAGGGTTAGAGGTGGAAATGATGTGGATGCTGATGTGACAATATATTTAGAAGGGTAAGAGAGGGTTGGATGCACATGGTCTTATTGGAAAGAGGTGGGATGGGGGGTGAGGTGTGGTGTGGTGAGGGTCCACACCATGAATGTATGGTAGGAGAGTGTGGGTGGTGATTTACCACTTGAGGTGGTGACTATTTGTGCGCCCATCAAAGTAATTCTCTTTTATTATTTATTTATTTATTATTAGTGGGGTATTATATGGGTTCAAAATTTTATATGCTGTAAAGGGATCACTATATAACCAGTGGTGGATCCTGGAAAAAAATTTTAGTAGATTCACCATTGAGTTCGGGTCTTTTCCGCATTTCACATGTCAACTATTTTTCCATTGGAACATAACTTTACTACTGATATTTAATCTCGTTTTTTATGGACTGTGTAATTGGGTTCACAATCTCACGCCAATGGATTTGTGGGTTCACATCCAAAATTTAGTTGATTCTCATATAAATTTCTTAAACATTTTGCATATATAATAGTTTTTTTTAATTGGTGGGTTCACCGCCACCTAGTGAACACCAAGTGGATCCGCCCATGTATATATCTGAGTGGTGAGAGAAAAGGCTGATGTGGAAGTGTGATAATAGGTGAGGATTATAGACACTCTAATAGGTACTTCATTCAATTCAAAGCCTTCTTTGAACATGGATCTTTCAAAAAATAATATTTTCTTTCAATACCTCGGTTTAAATTTGATTGCATAACAAAAATGTAGAATAATTGTTGAATTGTAATTAGGCTCAGCTCGATATATAGGGTAACTGCTACTTTTCATACAGATAATATTTCATAACATCAATTTTAGTTCCATAGAAAATTGCCCTTTTCCTTATCAGAAAGTGACATTTTACTGCATATATAAATATGTATAGGTACCACACTACCAATGCAAAAGATGGATAAAAGATAAACTGCATGCAGCATATCAAAGTGAGTCGCATCCACTGCGGATCTACTTGTATAAGAATGGGGGAAAGGCCCCCAATGGCCAAAGAAGATACTTATATGAGGGTATGGTCTTTAAAACTCAGGCCCCCTTCCATGTAACTTTTAGGCCCCCAATTGGCCACAACCAATAGACAAGAATTAAAAAAAAACTCCCTCGATTTGCGTTGGCAGCCTGTTGGGAGCAACATAGTAAAAAATGAAAGAATCATGACATAATTTGTTATCTTCTAATTTAGGGTTACTTAGGGGGTGTATGGGGAAGCTTTTTTTTTTTACCTTAGGCTTGACTTTTTAGCTTAAAAGTTTTTTTAGTTTTTCTAGCTTATTAGTGAAAAAAGTGTCTGAATTAACTTATGACTTATAAGATAAATAGCTACTTTTTAAAAAAGCATTTGACTTAGCTTATTATTGTAAAATGGCTAAAAATGTATGCTTACATTTTAGGAAGTGAAGATGTTTGACTTAGTCAATTTATGGTATTTGTTGATTGTCAATTGTCAATTTCTTATTTTCTAATTAGGGCTCTCTTTTTTTATCTAAGGGGTATTAAATATAAGGATATGTCATTGTAACACCACTTTTTCCAAAATAGATTTACTAATTTTTCTACTACTAATTAGCACTCTAAAATATCAGAGTTTACGGAATACAGGTTTAAATCACTTTAGTGCTAACAGTTACACAAAAATAGTTTTAAAAGTACTCTTTTCAAAAGCTTGGAGCTATCGGAC
This sequence comes from Pulicaria dysenterica, assembly GCA_947179395.2. NCBI lineage: Eukaryota > Viridiplantae > Streptophyta > Magnoliopsida > Asterales > Asteraceae > Pulicaria > Pulicaria dysenterica. The sequence continues at coordinate 115,952,677 of OX359290.1, read as the reverse complement.
TCAGCAGAGCACTGGGGTCTTACCCTTGCTGGAAACTGATTACCTGCTTGCACAACATACTAAAACGTAAGCTTTTGCTTAGTGAGCATACTACTGAACTAATAAACACATATAGCACGAGTAACTCTTCTTAGGATGTCTCACATCCCAGCTATAGTCTGCAAGACAGTTAAACTATTAACTTGTCCCGGGGTATGATCACGTCTCGCGCATAACCAAGCCCCTGACGCTTTACTTAGGTATAAGGATCTCAATATACCCCTTTCACTTGCCTGGATGGAAACACCAAGCCCCTGACGCTTTACTTGGGTATAAGGAGCTCAATATACCCCTTTCACTTTCCTGGATACAAGGTATCCGCTTTTCTTTGTACAAGGCTTCTCTAAGCTAGGTACCTACTATACTCGTACACATATATATCACATATTACAACACAAATATCATACTGTTCACTTTGTACATAAATGCATACTAATCATATCAAATACTATAACATAGTGCTACTGAACATCTGAACAGCAGCCTTTAACTTTACCTATCAAACATACAGTTGATATAATAATCACTTAGTGCACAAACATATACTAATCTGATTAAAGATAAGTATAGTCACGTTAGCAGCAGTTAAGAATTATACTCATCTCATAGAAACGTCAGTCTCTTATTGCCTACAAGCAATAAACATGTGCTACATTAACTTCTATACGTTCTGCGGCATCTTAAACTGAACATCAAACAACAAACAACAAAACCTGCTGCTGGCCCTCTCTACGGCCGTAGGGAATAAACCCTACGCCCGCAGGAGTTTCCTTAACTACGGCCGTAGGGATCCTCCCTGCGCCCGTAGAACTGGTTCTATACCTCCTACGGTTGTAGGCTATGTGCACTATGCCCGTAGGTTCATTCCTTCGTCCTTAGATGGTAATTCTTAAAACACTGTCCTACGCCCTCAGGAACCTTTACCTACGGCCGTAGGAGACAAAACAACCAAATTCACTTAACACCTTCCTACGCCCGTAGGGAATAATCCCTGCGGCCGTAGGAACAGTCGGTACAGCAGATCAACTTGCTCTGTTCGACAACAGCAGCTGTAACTCGAGGTTTTACCCTCAATTGACGATTCTATACATGTTTTCTGACCAAGTAACATCTATTAACATATACCAAAACCTCTTGAACCATTAAACAACATCAAAATCAAAGACTAACACATAAACTCAAGGATTCAACCTATCAATCCATTTCTTGACCTAAAACTCAATTTAATTCATCAAGAACACATACCTCTTGCTATAGAATCACTAGGAACTTAATTTCAAGTGATAATCTCCTCTCTTTGATCGATTTCAGCAGCAAATGGTGAAGATATGTGTGTGTCGTATAGTGCAATTTGGCTCCTGATTCTTTGACCACAAATGAGTCAAACCAGACTCATATAAATCCAATAGTTTCAACATATGGCAGAAATAGCCCCTAAACTTCTAAGTTTCGGATCTTGGCAATTTAAGCCCTCTAACTTGTAATTAAAAGATCATACTTCACATATTCACATAATGGCAACTTGCTAACCATATCTAACACTTAACACATCACTTGATATAAACTCATAACTAGGAACTTACGAACTTTGGGGCGTTACAGTCATCTTGAATATACATTATGAATTGTGAACATATATTGTTTTCTGTTTCATAAGAATGAATAATCTAAGTGTCCGGTAGCAAAGATCATCAAAAGAATATAAATCCAAAAAAAGAGTCTTCCATGGTGGGTCAAAGATAATATGCAACAATAATGAGCATAAATGTGCAACATATGTTCTATGTGAGGGGCTCTTCTTATTGTGTAGCTATAGATGAAAAAGAAAAAGGCTAAGAAATAATAGTTTCAAGAATAAAAAGATATACAGATAAAATCTAGAATATGTTATTTTTTATTTGAAAAGTGAAGGAGCAAGCAATAACTTCACCTTCTAATTTACCTCATTACTGGTGATCAATATGCCCCGACCCATTTTGACTTGTATAAAAGTCTATTAATCAGTTAGCTAACGGGTCGTATATTGGTGCCCCCAATGTCATGGATTTCTGGATCCGCCACTGGTCGCATCATGAAACGTTGTAAACCAACAATGTAAATATCTAACTTAATTGCTTTATATATATATATATATATATATATATATATATATATATACACACACACACACACACTAGCATTGCACCCGCGCAATGCGGCGGCGATGACAATAGTTTGTACTCGATAACATGTTTAATTTAAAAAGTAGAGTATGGTATATGAAATACGATGTTAGTCAACCTATCCATATATTTTCTACCTTTTCTGATTTATTTATTTTCTTTTACAATCAACCATTTTATTAGTTGTTAAAATAGTTTTTGAAAAACAACTAAAAATATTATTATTGAATAATTAGAGAAAAAGATATTATAGCTTAAAAATTGTATTGATCTAAGTAATCTAGTCATGATGAGATAAATTAAATAATTTTTGTGATGTTTAATGACTTATTAAAGTAATAATTACCTTAAATTAGTTGAGATAATCAAGAGAATGATTGGTTAGTCTATTGCTTTAAGTGTTTGTATCTTAAGCAAAAAAATTTGTACTACTTAAAATTAAGTAGTCTTAAAATTTCAAGAGAAAGAAAGTTAAATACTTTATAATGTAGTATATATATATATATATATATATATATATATATATATATATATAGGGGAGGGTTCATGCGAGAACCGTTTTTAGCGTGAGAACCGCGAGAACCAATCTCAGCCGTTCCTTGGATGTGGGAAGTTAAACGGATGGAGAACGTGGAGAGATAGAGTGTGGCAGGGTGCATGTGAAGAATTAATGGGAGGGCAATGACATTGAAGGAGGAGGAATTGGACGGCTCAGATTGGTTCTCGCGGTTCTCGCACTAAGAATGGTTCTCACATGAACTTTTTCATATATATATATATATATATATATATATATATATATATAGAAATTGGATCAATAAAGAACCCCTCCTTAAACAAAGAACCTAAAGAACCAATCTGGACCTTTAGATCATGAATATCAATGGATTAGATTGATCGATGGCAAAACTGTAATTATTATGTATTAATTTAGGAAGAATAGGGCAAAAATGTAATTATCCCCACCAACACCTACGATTTAAAAAAAAACCCCAAAAACTTTAAATTGCCATAACTTTTTAAGTTTTGTGAATTTAATCAAAAAAATTATACCATTCTTTTAGTTTTTTAATCATCTTTCAAACAATATCACTCTTCCTATACTTTTCTAAAAAAAATTTGAAAATGATTTTTTTTTTTTTTTTGCATTTTGGCGCTATACACGGAAACACCCCTTTTTTTTTGCATTTTTGCAGCTCGTCGCTAATGAGCTGAATGTCGTCGCTAATGAGCTGAATGTCGTCGCAAAAGGTTCGTCTCAGATCAGAAATTAGCGACGATGAAGTTAAATCTATCGTCTCAGATAAGCAAAGTAGTCGCTAATGACATTGCAGTCGTCGCAAATGGTTCGTCTCAGATCATAAATTTTGCGTTTTTCGTTTTTTGCATTTTGCATGTTTATACGGATTTACGTTCTGCATTTTACATGTTTTTTGCATTCTGCATTTTTTTTGCATTCTGCATGTTTTTTGCTTTCTTCATTCTTCATTCTGCAAGTTTTTTGCTTTCTTCATTCTTCATTATGCATGTTTTTTGTATTTTGCATTCTTCATGTTTTTTGCATTTCTGCATTCTGCATGTGTTTTGCATTTTGCATTCTTTCATTCTGCATGTTTTTTGCATTCTGCATTCTTCATCTGCATGTTTTTTGCATTTTGCATTCTGCATTCTTCATTCTGCATGTTATGTACAGATTTTGCATTCTGCATATTCTGTACAGATTTTGCATTTTGCATTTAAGTTTGAATGAACCCAGCTCAAAATGCAAATTACAAATTTTGCATTTTGCATTTAGGCTTGAATGAATCAAGCATTTAAGAATTTTGCATTTTGGGCTTGAATGAACCCAGCTCAAAATGCAAACTACGGATTTTGCATTTTGAGTTTGAATGAACCCAGCTCAAAATGCAAACTTTGCATTTGAAAAAAAAAAGTTTCAGAAATATATCAAGTCCGGTCTTGTTTGAAAGAGGACGAAAAACTGAATCCAATGGTATAATTTTTTTGTTAAAATTGTTAAAAACGAACGAGTTATGATCATTTAAAGTAATTGGGGGTTTTTTTTTAAAGTTTGTTGGGGGGATTTGCTTGGGGCTGTAGGCGCCGATTTTTTTTTTTTTTAATTTCCCTTTTTGCCCCTAGACTATGTGACACATGTCATCACCAGGGAGGTTCTTTAGGTTCTTTGTTTGACCTTACCCTCTATATATATATATATATATATATATATATATATATATATATATATATATATATATATATATATATATATATATATATATATACACGAGTTTATGTTTGCATATTTGGTTCAATTTGTTTTCCAAAATTTAGCACCATCAAGATTTACTAAATATGGTTCTCAATGGAACTTCTTCATATATATATATATATATATATATATAAATAAAAGGGTCAAGATTTATTTTGTAAATTTTATAGTCTTTAACTATTTGAGTCTCTTGTTTCTTTCTAGTTCAACATTAGTTATAAATTATATATTTTTATATAGCATTCACTTTAATATTAATGTTTTAGTTGATTCATTCTTATGTGTAGTAATGTAACATAGGTAAGGTTTAAAAGAAATATAGATAATTAGCTTTGAAAAACTGGAAAATGTATGTGGCAATGTCATAAGTACTTGACTATTTTCTCCTTCCTAACTCAACAGTCACTGCTTTTATAAAATCTCATCATCTACTCAAGAGCTCACTTTTCAAAGGCTTTAAATCAGAGATTTTAAAAATATGTGTTCTCTCTCTGACAATTAACAAAGGGCTCACATACTTTAAATATACTTGCCAGCGGCGGTAGTCCAGTGGAGCCGCATAGATGTGGAGTGTGTCAGTTTCTCCGGCCGACGGTGGTGAGAGTGTTGAGTTCTCTTGCGGCGGCAGTTTCTTGCACCGTTGCAGCGGCGGCGGAAAGACCACATATGGCGGTGATAATATTGACTTCTCTGGTGGCGGCAACGTGCAATGACGATTGGTAAAAAGTGTGATGAATCTTACTCGCCGCTGCTCCTAGGGTTCTTCGTGACTATCCGTCTCTCATTTCAATATACTTTTTTTTTTGTTTTTTTTTGTTTCTTTTTGTTTCTGTATTATTTACTTGATTTTACTAATTTTTACGAGGTTTAAAAGAAACTGTGTTTTTTTATATAAGATGTAATACTAAGCACATAAAATTTTGGGCTTGCATGTTCCGCCAGTGCTCCATACAAAAGGATTATCCATAGACTGGTAGAATATATGATATGAAGACAAAAGCATCCATGATATGATTCCCCACAAGGTGATAGACTGGCCGGCGACAACGATGGTCCTTCTACAACAACCTCACCACAACCATTACCTACCTCTTTTGCTCTCTTCTCGTTAGGGGATTTCTCACTCTATGTACATGACATCGACTCCTTGACTCTTCTCTCTAGATCCAGATCTAGAAAACCAAATGGAGCTCTTCGGCGATCGATGTGGTATTATACTACCGACGATACCATCACAAACGGATTCCAACCTCACCTCTTTCTCCCCTTAGATCCTTTATTGGTTTTATATTTAGGTTTGTGGTTTTCATTTTATAATTTAAGTGGGGTATGTGCAGGGCCGGTTCAATGATTTTGGATGCCCCGTTCAAAGTAGGATAAAAATGCCCCTATTTATGAACTTCATGACATATGAAAAACACATAACATAAGTAGGTAAAACTTAACCCTAACATGTTTTATACTAGAAAAGGTTCAAACCATTACATAAAAACTTACAAACTACCTAAACCGATGTCTACTCACATTTTTTTAAGCAAATTCATCAATAATTTTATCATAATTAATATTTGGAACTTTCTTCCGAGTTTGCAAGTTGCAAATGAAATATATGATGATGTAAGTGCAAAAATGTAACATTGTTTAGTTCCTTTAACTTGTGTGCTTTTTTTAAACTAACACCAGAAACATACATCATTGATTTAGTGAAAGGTGTATGATTGTTAATTGTTGATGCTTTAGATCATGCAGGTGAAAAGCAATTACATGTGCTTGGTTAATTCTGCACCAAGTAAAAACAAAAAATTCAAACCAATAGTAGCATGGATAGAGTTCAATGATGTATGTATCTATGCAACCACCATATGCATCTCAACATGTGTGGATATAAATCTTTTTCATTGTTCAAGAAACATGTTGGCCGCTTCTGATCGGATAATTTTCTTACTAATGAATTTGTGAATGATGAGAAAAAAATGAATGATCATCAAATCTTTAACATGTAGCTTATAATTACATCTGCATCTTTGTTTTGGTGCAGGGTGTTTGGTCTTTCACAGAAGAAGTGTAACGCCACCTCTAACGAGCTTAAAATTAGAGTTAATTTAAACTTTTTAAACAACTATTATCAAAAGTGTTCCAGCGGAATTAAACACCATTTACAAAAGCAACAAGTTTGACTCAGCTAATTAATTACAACAAAAGGATTAGCCAAGTTCGAAGCTACAAGCGTTACCAACTAGTTACCGACCATCGGATCCAAAAACAACAACGTGTTCCCCAACAGGTATATATACAACAAAAGACTACCACCAGTACCCGCCTCACAAGGCCTCAAGCATCAACCTGCGAAAAAGATAAATCTTGCACCGTTAGCTACAACTAGCTAGTGAGCACCAATTACACATAAGCAACAATAAGCAGGCTATCATGTATCAGAACAGCACACAGGGCTATCCTATCATATTGAGGCGAGCCAAACGTGTCAGCAGTAGTCGTATGTTGCAGGGGAGCCAACCCCGCTCAACAACCCAACAGCAGTCCACGTGGTACACCATGTCTTTCATACTGGTTCCCATCTATCAAGGAACCCCATTCCATAGAGGAACGGCGGCCTGCAGAGCCCTACCCAAGTGTATACTACTTGAGTACCGTTAGTTCCCCAATTCGTAGTCCCTAAGGACCCTGGGAATCCAGCCAGATACTAACACCCGTCTACCTGACTGACCTCCGTGTTCTCCAATTCAGTGTCCGGACATGACTTCATAAACAAATAGCTGATCCAATAAGGATCCAGTTCATGCACGCATATAATCACAACAATATCTTTCATATCAATAATAAGCATGCTTGTACAACTCTATCATAACATACTTCCATTTTCACGTATCAACACACCAGTCACATGTCAATAAGTACCACAGATAACTTACCTACTGAGACTCATGGGAAACCGGTACTCACCTCGAAACTACAAGAGGCAGATATGTAATCGGGAATCCCAAAAGCACACAGAATCGTCCGAGTCACCTAACACCAATAAACATGGATAAAACACCCCTTAGTACACACTACAACAGACAACACTAACAATTTCCTCAACAACAAGTCAACAGGGCTTCCTACAGCCTCCTACAGCCGCAGGAACATGTTCCTACGCCCGCAGGACAGCTTTCCAACATGTACTACGGCCGTAGTACATATGCACTACGCCCGTAGGAGTTCTTGCCAAAGAACCATGACCTACGGCCATAGTAACCATATACTACGCCGGTAGTAGGTATCCTTTGGTTAACTACGGCCGCAGGTTATGTACCTACGCCCGTAGTCTTGTTTCCATCACCCGTAGGTGGTAATCCTCATAAATTCAATCATGCGGCCGTAGCAACCATTACCTACGACCGCAGTAACAAAACAACCCCTACGGCCGCAGTACATTATACTACGCCCGTAGGAACCATAATCACAGTCTGTTCTTGCTCTGTTCGCAAACAGCTGTTGTATTACCCATTTTTGACACAAATCACGACTTGAATACGTGTTCAAGCGTTTGTATTTGATCTCTAACATACACATGAAGCTATTAACACCTTTTTGACTCAAAATCAACATCATAACACACTAGAATCTACCCAAATGGGTCTTATTCTTCACTAGACTCAAAACTAGGTTTTTGATCAAGAAACAACACTTACAAGGATGTATTGATGGTGTAGAATCAGAATAAAGCCACCGAAATCGCTTGAATCCTAGCTATCTCTTTGATTTCTTCTTTCAAAACTCAAGTTGTGTGTGTGTAACGTGTTATACGTATGTATGTGTATGTGTGGTGTGTTTGAAAGCATTTACAGGGGATAAGTGAGGCCTTAGGCCGACTTATCAACTAATACCCCTCACGGGTATTTTGTTCTCCTATTCAACTTAAAACACAGCTTAGGGTTATCCGTTTCAACTAACGGAGATATTTTTGGAACCATTATCCAAAACCGTTCAACTATTTGTCTACTTGGTCAACTTATGACACTTTTCATAATACTACCTTTTTATCCACATTTAACACTAGTTAACACCATTTAACACCAATTAGCACCAATTCATGTTTAAAACACCAATTAACATATTGAACACCAACTAACAACATGTATACTACATTTAACAACGAGACACCAATTAAAAGTCAACGTACTACAATTAAAGCTACATGTACTACAGTTTACAACTAGGCCCCATTTTGGGGTGTTACAAGAAGCATACAAGTTAAAGGTATGCTTGCAAACTAACAATGAATGAATATTAATGTGTGTGGAATGGTCCCTTTTTAATAAACTTACACATATATTTTGCTTTAAAAGTATAACTGTGCTAATTGCCTATAGTTTACTTTCTACATCTCATTCCTGAGAAATATATGCAGATACTAATTAATCAAAGATGATAGAAAGTATAAACTATGTCTTAGACAGAAAGTAAGAAATCATGTGGCATACTTGAAATATTACAACATGTGATGATGTAAAATTTAGGGCAAATTGCATTAAAACACAATATATTTTATCTTAGTTACCAATATATACAATCAACTTTATTTTTTTTAAAATAATACAACCAACTTTTATAATTCTCACATTGTATGCAACTTGTTGTATACTATGGAAGTTATGACAAAGTTCATTGTATACAATGGTAACTGAACAACAGACACATAAAAAAGTTGTTTGTATACAATGAGAGGATTATGAAATTTAATTGTATTATTTTAAAATTTTTAAAGTTGGTTGTATAGAGTGGTAACTAAGACAAAATTCATTGCGTTTTCATACAATTTGCCCTAAAATTTATAGAAGCTAACACTGTGATACTTTTACAATAGTATATAGAAGATGGAGGTGGAGAAAACATTGATGAATCTATAATCAAAATAATATACAAGTCTAGATACAAACTTGTTTGGCCACTTGCAAGTTGCAATTTCTAATTCACGAATCTGGCCAATCGTGACTACGATGCAAAACCGCAAAAGCAAACAGTTAAACACCAAAACAGAAACTGAGAAACATAATCTGCCAATCTGTTGTGCAAAGTGCAAATGTTCCCAAATCGCAATTATGCAAGTGTTGTGCAAGCAAAAACAGCCGCCGGTTAATTAGTGATATAATCTATAATCATAAATCATAAGGCTGCTAGTTATGGGTAACCTGCAGGTAAGGCTTACCTGCAGCCACATCAGCGCCACATCATTCTCCCTCCCTTACCTTTCTCCTTTACCCAATACCAAGTTATACCTTACCTTAAAACTATCCCTATTTTTTTATTAATATATTATTAATATATTAAAATAAAAAAATATGTGTGTGATTGTGATTGGTTGAGAGGGGTAGGGAGGGTGGGGTGGGGATGGAACTCGACGTCGAGCTCACGGACCCGAAGGCCGAACTCGAAGGCCATACCCGAAATCGAGTTTTGGTGTACCCGAACCAACTCGATGGAAGCCGATGGCTTCGGGTTACCCATAACGACCGGCCTAAGTACTGTTGCAGCTTCGAAATAGAAAAACAGTTGCCTGAGTCATGAAATAGAAAAAATAAAACTAACTTATCCAGTTGCCGGTTCGGGAAATCGTGAAGTTAATTCATTAAGAACTCTAAACGGTGCAGCTGTGCAATCGCCTCATTGCCCTCCCCCTTCTCCTCGACATTTGACAAAACCCCTCGTAAGTCATAATCGTTGATTTGTTGCCCTCTGGAGTCTCGATCGCTGCTTTCGTCGTTATGGTTAATTGATGATGCTGGATCGACTATATTATGCAGATACATTATTGGGCTGCCTTTTATTAAACCCAAATGAGCCTACTACAGGATATATGGCCCATATAAATTGCTGCCCTGGACGGCTGGACCCAAGCCCGTCCTGTGAATGGCTTGGGCCGGGCCTAGGTATATGTGTGTTTCTGTTTGTGATTCGCAGATTTAACACACTATTTTTGTTAAGGTGTTTAGGACTTATCAATTTCAAATCCAATTAGAGTGTTCTTGTTTGCGTGAGAGACTTATAGATTTCAAATCCTATGAGTTTTCTGGTTTATGTTGAAATTATGGGTGGTGGTGGCCGGAGACCGAGTTGGTCGTCAGAAAGGAACTTGATGGCCGGAGACGGACTTGATAACCAGAGATGGACTTGATGGCCAGGGACGGAGTTGGAGTTGGAGTTGGTAGCCGTGTGTTTTAGTCAATATGTTGAGGAGGAACCAATAGTACTAAAAGTTGGATTGGTATGAACTAAACCTGTAAAAGTTATAATCCAAAAGTCAAATCCATAATTTTAATCAAATCACATAGATTATAAATGTAATTTAAATAACCTTCTAATTAGCCTAATTTTATGATCCATTAAGCCCAATTTATTTTTAGCTATATGATATAAAGGCGTGTTTAGTATAGGGGAATAAGAAGAGATAAATGAAAATAGACTTAAGTCTCGTGTTTGTGGGAAATGTTAAATGAGAAATAAAACTTTTTTATTTCCATGTTTCCAATTCTCCACATTATAATAACATACAATTACAAGGAAAAAATAATCTTCTAAATAAATATTAAAAGTGGAAAGATTGACTAAAATGGCTTGCGGAGGAGATGGATAAGGCGCGTGTACTTCTTAGTCTAGAAGGTCTTGAGTTTGATTATGTGAAAAAGCATTTTTTCTAACATTTGTTTCATTCTAACTTTTTAATATTAACCCTTTATCTTTTCTTACATTTCAATAATAACCTATAAAAATTTCTCATATTTCCATAATAACCTCAAATAATTTGTAAATTATAATTAAACACCCAAGTTTACTATGGTTAATAAAATAACTTTAGATAGTATGGTTTATCAAAAATAAAAATGTTTTTGTACTATTTATAAAAAAAACTTTACATGAATTTAATTTTACTTTACATATACATCATGATAATTTTTTGGTTTTTTTTTTTCAGACAAATTCAATGAAAAAGCTAATTCTAGATCTGTGTATAGATTTAATACACCTATATAAGTTTACATAATATATATTTTGTACTCGAGTGGATTGTAACTCTCTTGATAAAAAAAACAAATCTTAAACATTTGAACCCTAAAATATAATCTGACATGAAAATCTAAAATTTAAAAATTCATATGTCTAAATAGTACAATACGTATGAAAATAATTCAATACACCTATAAAAAGTGCAAAACTAGATTACGTAACTATGTGATTAGTAAATAAATAGATTTACATTAGAAAAACACTTTTATTAATTTGCTAGATATCTTAACTGAAAATTCAATATATATACATAACTCGACTCGAGCCCTTTAACCTCGTTATGGAGACAAAAGTTGAGATTTGAAAAATTATTTCTCCACCCTATTCATCGAGACATCACATTTTCCTTCACCAAACTAAAACCCTTCACACACTCTCTCTCTCTCTCTCTCTCTCTCTCTCTCTCTCTGCGGACCTCCAGCTGCACCAGCGGCCTCCATCGTCTTCTTCGGCATTCGACGGCAGTAGACATTCTCTCTCTATCTATCTTTCTCTTTCTCATCAGTGTTAGGGTTCTCTCTCAGGCGTTCGACAACTGTTCTTCTCCGGTGAAGGTATGTGTCTCTCTCTCTCTCTCTTTGTCTCACACACACTCTCTCGATCTCTCTTTTTGACAAAAAAAAAGAACATAATCTGAGAATTTGTTGCTTATAAAATCTTTTGTATATTTTTATACACACACATAGAGTAGTTAAGCTCAATGCACTTAGCTTCAATTCCTCTTCTAAACCTTAGGAATTCTGGTTATTTGAAATCATTTCTTCAATTCTTGAGTGATTTCTAGAAAGTAATGTAACAATTTGTATCAGAGGCACATCCTTCAATTTGATTCCAATTTTCTACAATTGAACACAAGAATTGCGGTTATTACTGGGAGCATGGTTCTAGAACGAAGATTTAAAGAATTTGGTCACTAAAACCATTACATCCACTATCAAGACGTCAATGACAGGGCCATTAGCAGAGTTAAACACAACTTTGATGCAGATTTCAAGTTCCATCAATGGTGTTCTTATCAATCAAGAGTTATTGATGAGTGAGACGAGGGAATTAAATGGAGAAATCCAAGGTAAAGATCAAAATCATAAAATTTTGAATATTGATGCAAAGAATTCAAGTTCTAGTTCATCTTCCATGGTGAATGATAACACTGACAAAGTAACATTTGTGAAAAGAAAAGATGTTCAGGATTCAAAAATCTCAAACAACAAGGCTCGGTCCAGGAATACTATGATGCAGTTCTTTGTTAGGAATCATGAGTTTGAATGAATTGATTTTTGTTAGTTAGTTTGTTTAAGGATTGTAGCCCGATATTAAGAAACAATGTTACCATTTTCAATCCCCAAAATTGTAAGAATCAACCATTAATTTTGTGAAGATTAAATCTAAATTACCCTTGTTAGTCTCCCCAAAGTCTAAAAGTTCAAGAAAAGTGGCAAATAATGTAGGTTCGGTATTTTTGAATTTGTTGGAAAGAGTGACAAAAGTGGCACACTTGAGTTACTTAATCAAGAAAATCCAATAGCATACTTGATGACTTTATGAAAGGAGTTTCACATATGGATGTTGATTCTTCAATTACACCAAGAAAGAAGTTACTAACATGGGTTGTGAAGGTTATTACACTAATATACAAAAAAAGTTTCATCTCTCTATGACAAGAAAAAGAATCGGTCAGGGTTGGTTAAAATTTGTGTTGGAGTCACTCAACATTGAAGTTTAATCAAGTTCAACAGAAATTGAGAGAATTTTCTCAGCTTCAAGTGTTAAAGATTGGTCTAAGATCCACTTTCAAAAGGGAGTTGACTATTTTGGAGAAGGTGAAGTAGATCTATTGAAGAAAAGAATGAGATTGGGTGTACCATGGTTCAACAAGGCTAATCAAGTAACAAAGATGAAGTTGATTGAATTGTTACTAGCAAGTAGTATGAATACATAATTTTAGTTCTTGCATTCGATTAGGATTCTTGAGGATAAGAATTGTTTAAGGGAATGAACTGTTATGACCCTCTTAGGAGTATAAATACATGATTTATAATTGATTTGAGTCCATTGACTATGAACGTATTTCTCTCTGCTTGTCTTTCAGACACACACAGATACACACAGTAGTTAAACCCAATTCAATTAGCTTCAATTCTCTTCTAAACCTTAGAAATTCTGGTTATCTAAACGCTTTATTCAATTCTTGAGTGCATTCTGAAAAGGAACACATCTTGTGACTTGACATATGAACACCAAGGGTCGGTATGCTATTTAGAGTACATGTACATGATTGAAGGTTTATTACAACACATAAAGGTGTGATTGAAGGGTAGTTCATAAGATTGAAAATGATTGTTCATGCTATTGAAGAACAAGGTTTGTATGCTATTTATTCCCACAACAAGATATGTTATTGCTTCTTATGAAGTTATTTGCTATTGAGAGTTCATCATGTTCATCACTATAGACTTGAGTGTTCTTCAATTCTGGGTTTAAGTGCTAGTTCATCAAAACTTGAAGGAAAAACACATTGAATGTTCCTCATAAATACTGATGTGGTAGTGTTAGATAACTAAAAGAAATAAAAATTAATGAAATTACATGTTTTTCCTGCTAAATAAAAATTAACAAAATTAAATATTTGAGTATATACAATAACTATATATGACAAGTTTCATTTTTGAGGAACTAATTAGATTAGTTTAAGTCTCACCGCCTCTTCATTCGCTCCATCCACAGCCACAAACCATTATGGAAGGGCACCCTTATATGCTTCTAAGGCTACCCGCATCGGCTATGTGATGGAGCTCGTGAGAGCCCATCACAAGCTTCAACACCATCGCTGCCCTGCGTGAGGGGCTGCTCACGGTCACACAAGTGACCACGGTCGCTCACATAAGAGGAGATAATGTGTGAGACATTTCTTTTCCTTTTTTTTTGGTGAGATGTGAAACATGTGATGGATGCGAGGGTTTGTGTGATATGATGAGAAAATGGTAGGATGCTGATGTGGCTGTGTGAAGGATGTGATGGATGCTGATGGTCTAAGAGTGAAGTACAAGGAGTAATGAAGTTACATTCTTATAAGAAGGGTTGCGTACTCAAACATGTGAGATAGTACTCAATAACGATAATAATAATTATTATTAATAATAACTACTAATACGAAGATGAAGAAAAAAAACAATAGAATCAAATATGATGTCCGGAATGAAATTCTTGTGGGAGCAAAAACAACAATGAAGCAAATCGTAGTTTGAATCAAATATCCAACTTGTGGTACTAGAAAGATCTCTAATAAGAAATCAAGTTTGTGTGATTTGTAAATGACAATTTAATTGTGTACCTAACAATCTAGTGTTATTTCTTAGTTAGATGTCTTACTTATATACTTGTTAAACAAGTAAAACTTGTTGCAAATAAATTACAGTAAAATTTAAAAATGATCTGTAGAAAGTGAATCTACTTTTTACATGTAGAAACAGTAAAACTTTACCCTGTGGCCTGTGGTAGAAGGATACCATAAAAGGATGATACCAATTCTATGACAGTTGCTACTTGGTTTTTCTTTATCTTTTATTTTTATAAGCAGAACTCACACACCCTCTGAACCTACTCGTAAACTACACATTTTTCTTGATGGGACTTGGGTTAGCAAGACCTTAATAATATCAGTAAAATACATTACAATTATTACTCTTTTGGGTTTCAGTTATTTAAGGACTTGTTTGGAGTATCTGCTGTTTGCAAGCCATACTGGTTAAATGATTTTGTCAAAAACAGTAGCCATACTGCTGTTTGCAATCGTTCGTTAAGAAATGTTTTTGGTAGTCACAAATAACCAACATATATGTTGACACAACTTGATGAGGTCGAGTAGCCATGACAGTAATAAAACCTACATATCTCTTCCTCCCACTATAAATAAGCATCTTCACACCACCCAATCAATTTCGATGTTCGTGTTCAGTAGACAAGCTTCAGCGTTTGTTGGACAATTCAGCTCCAGTTTTAACCCCGGAATTTGCAACAAAAACTGCAAAGAAGGGGGGTTAGATGTATACAACATCTGATCTGGCTATTCAAAAACGTGCATCTTTCAAAGTACAAGTCACTATGTTAACTATCAATCATTATGGATCTGATCTCTCATTGCTTCTTAGGTGCTGTTTGTTTTTTGAAGACATAAATGTCTTATGTCTTATTCCATGTCTGCATTAGTCTTAAAATGAAGGTCCTCATGAATCAAGAATCAGCCAGGAACAAGAGAATGCCTGATACAACTGTTGTTTTTCAAACTTGCAACTAAAATGACATAGTATGCATGAAATGTTAAATATTTATGACGCAAGTCCTAAAGCTGGAAGCCAATTTTTACAGTTATAGTGTCAGCATCATATTCATTGGAATTAAGACGTGATTGTCGCTGATGCTGCTGCACTTAATGAGGAAGATATACATCACACACAAAGCAATGTTTAGTGTAAATGCACCACAGAAATCATAACGTGATGCTTCCCTTTTCATAATCGGATTCTAACAGGAAAAGAACGCTTACTGATTCACATTTCTGGTACCACCACATTATCTGCCAGCGAGAGTCTGTAATCGATCAAATGCACATTGGATTTTGTGTTTCTCTTCGATGTTCAAGTTGTATCCTTCATGAGACTAGAATAAAATTGCACAAACAGTAGACAGGATTATCAACTAATAAAAAACGATGTTCCAAAGACGATAATAGCATCGTGATTTTCTTTGAAAATTTACGATAAATTCTGGGCATTATGAATGTGTAGGTTTATAGCAACTAGAATGCCCTCCAACAAAGACACAATTGTGAACCCAAGTTTATAGCACCAATTTTACTTGTAGTGAAGACAGTGGGCAAATATGTCACTTCAACTTTCAAAATAAGGTGTTTCGGTTTCATAAGATAGCAACTTAACTCGAAAAGTTAAAAGTCGGTATTTCAGATGAAAGACCTACCATTATTCTGAGTATGTTCTGCAGTATGCTGTCAATCTTTTTCTTGTAACACAATAATAATATTTGTGAAACTCTAACATCCTCAAACATTAGCAGGAGGACATGTACAACTGCAACTACGCTGATTGAATGGTCATCAATCGTAAAGTGACCATCATTATCACTTCCCAAGATGAAAGATGACATCACGTTTAACACATCATTAAACATCTTCTCACTCCTGTACATCAAAAGGAAACAAGGCAAAATATAGTAACGACTTCTGCTGGTACGAACGGTGTTACTTGACCCGATATCTTCTTCTTCCAGACTCTGCATCCATCCGGCAAGCCAAAAAAGATAATGAGTCCAGTTAAGTTCAAAACAATTTACCTAAGTACACATACTTTGCTAACCATGACCAAGAAACTTGCCTCTAGCATCATGATCATCACCAAACAGGCAAATAAAGAATGATATAAAGTAGAAATAGAAACGACATCAAACTAAAATCAGACTGATTGAACTAGAAAATGCCATTAGAAATAGCCAATTGAGTGTGTGGAAGCAATAGATACAAGTAGCACCTACAGAAACAACATTGATCAAGTATCCTGGAAGGACGTTCCCTAGTTTGAAAATGCTCTGTTCAGAAAGTTTTGTGGGCTTTGAATCAAGTGTCACAATCATTCTAAGCAATGCACATGTGTTCTCCATAGGTTGTTTATTTGACTGCAAGTGAAAAGGCAAGTGTCAAAACCACACACCTTCAATTATAAAAATAGTGTGTACAAAACTAATTAAGACTACAAACAAGGAGGGTTGACCAACTTACAATCTGATCAATAACTGCTTCCTCAAGCATCATCAAAACAAGACGATCATCTCCAATCTGAGGCAGAGAAAAGCAGACAGCACTAGTCACAGATCTAAACAATCCAGAGTTTGACCTCCCACACTTCTCAACATCACCTGACCTGCTTTCTGAAAAAAAAAAAACAAATTTCAATGTTTAGACTGTGTCCAGAGTTCTATTTTGCAGAGAAAGGAAGTATTTGGAAGGAATTAGAAAAAAAATTGTGTTCCTTAGTTGTTTCAAGGAGAAAAGAGAAAGGATTTGGAAAGAAAATTTCATTAACTTTCTCTTAATTAACCAAATTAAATGGAGTCAATTAGATGCTTATATCATTGAAGAAAATAAAATATCATTGAAGAAATAAAGTCATTGCAAATCAAATTCCAACCTATAAAATATTAAATACAAACTAAAAGTCAAATATTATCTATTAAAAAACAACATTTGTAAACATATAAATGACTCATAATAAAAAATAAAATAAAATAATCATCCGCTGCTTTGTGCAGGTATTCGCTAGTGTGTGTGTGTGTGTGTTTTTCAGTGAGAAGTATAGGCTTAAGAGAATACCAGAAGAAGAAGAAACTACTACATATCGTGACACTAATGTGATGAGAAAACTAATATAGTCAGCAATCTGGATACGTCCAGCTCTATAGGCAGAATTCATTACTTCCAAGAAGCGAAATAAGAGATATGGGTCTAGATCATGGCCTGAAATAATGTGATATATCAGTAATTATAAAAACCACTGATTTATTCTGTCACAGAGTTGAATAATACTTTCTGTTAACATAAATGGTGAGTGACAAATAAGGATCCTACATAGATTATAAATAGATATTCCTCAAGGAAAACTCACACAAGCAACAAGCAGCTATTGTCTGAAGCAAAGATGGGTCCAGGAACGAGAAGTAATACAGGCAACAAATTGAAAGTTCCTGAATCTCTCTTCCAAGCTTCATAAAAGGACCATAAGATAGATCTCCATCTCCTGACCAAAATAACAAAAAAGAAAGATTTTTATCGAAAGTTACTCAAACAACCACCACTAAGATGTAGTAAGATTGAGAAATGACATTTACTACCATCATGGTATGTGCTGTAAAATTCTCTCAATGAGTACTGCATGTTGTCAAGCTCCTGAGAGAGAGGAGAGCTCCTACTAATTCCAAATTTCCCCAAGTGAAGTTGAAGACGCAACACAGACTGCAGTGCAATAAAAAGATTTAAGTGGAAAAAATGCCATACTGTAATCATATATCTGGTTTCTTTCATAACTAGAGAGGTACGAATATTTTGAAGTAGTGTTTGCGAGTGAACACACAAACACACACCTTAGAGAATGATGGGTTTTTATCACCCAACAGGGTTAGCAACAAAGGAATCTCTCTTATCCAGGTAATCTGAAAGTCTAATATTTCTGAGTCGCTTGTATTTGGGGATAGCCAAGTATTTTCCTGTAAGTTGGATACAAATTAGATTGCAGGAGACGACATGCAGTGGCTCATGAAATGATAAAAACAGATAATGGGCAAAGGAGCATACAGGAAACAGCATCTGTTCGATTGCTGAAAGACACGCCAATTTCATTGGAGAATCAGGATCACACTTGGTGAAAACCTCTGTAAATGCCTGAAATATGCATCATTCAGAAACTCCATGGTATGCAAGGATCTCAACATTCTAAGATAATAAACAACTAAAACATGCATAGTTAAGCTTCAACAGATGCAGAAAATTATTTGTAGGACTAAAAGATGCACCCAAGATAGAGAATTGAGATAGTGACACATGACAAAATCAAAGGAAACAATTAGGAGAGAGAGAGAGAGAAAGTGCCTAAGCCATGTGTATTAATTGAATGGATTAGGCCTGTCTTGAGGTTGATATATGAGGCCTATATAACGTTACTCAAATTATACAACAATGATTAGTTCCAAAGCAGACCCTCGTATTTATACAAGAATAGAAAAAACTTATGAGCAAAAAAACCTGAAGAATATGTGATTTCCAAGTATTGCCTGCTTGCATGATCAGTTTAGGGATGAACGAAATAAGGGGAAGTGAATGCTTATGAAATGATGCTTTGCCAGAATGCACTACCTGCAAAATTGTACCTTTTTCATGTCAGTTTTCAACTAACACCGATGTGAAAGTTATTTTACTTGACACAAGGATGGATATCATAAAGTTCAAATTTCAAGTGTTTAGAAGAAGCGGCCATTAAAAATATACCATTAAGGATTTGCAGTAGCGTTAACAAAGGGGACCTATTGCAAGACAAGGTGTCGCTATGATAAACACAAACATAACATGCTTCGAAGTACATACATACCTTCTCAGACAACGCATCTACAAGGAACAGTAGAAATTTATCCAGAAAGACAGATGTAGGAGCTGACCAATCAATCAAGCTAAAGAACATCTCTGAAATTATGACATTTAAGATAAAGAACTTATTGTTCTCCTGCAATGCACACAAGGTTCAAGCAAATTAATTATATGTGTGAATAGAAATACACCAACAAATAATGAAAAAACAACACAAAGTAAAAGATAAAATTAGAGCTTAATGAACAAAGACCCATAAAATTAATAGTCTTTAACATAAGGCAAAACCACATATAAAACTCAGGAACTAAATAAAAAAAGGAACAGCAAAAACAAAGATCCTTGTCAACAAAAAACAATAATATACCTTATGTGAGGATTCGTGTGTGGGGTTCAGGGGAAATACAACAAATAACTTCTTCAATAGCATTTGCAATACATCTCGATCACTTGTGCTGGAAGGCGGTGAGACTTTTAATTCTTCACTTCTGCCCTTCCCGTAAACAAAAAACTTGACAACAAGATGTATACTTGTCAATATAGAAAGCACACATTCAAATGATTGTGCTTCCAATGTCTGAACTGAAGGCATAATAAAATCCTGGAGACCACCAACTAAAATAGGCAAAAGGCCTTTCAAATCCTTCGCAGGCACTGAAAACCCTCCTACAAGAATAACGGCAGACTCATAATGGGAGAGGTAAGAGGCAATCAACATATAAGCATACATATATATAAAAAAGAAAACAAAAGGACACAAATTATGTTTACCGGAGAAAATGATTGTTTATTATAGAGGAAAAGGGCAAAAATTTCATGTGCAAGCCAAGTGCTGAATTGATAGATATTTTATGTGCCCTGTTCATTCACATCATTTATGCCACAGGTTGTCTATGATAGTGATAGTATTTATGTTATATAATCATTCATTAAAGAATAATATGTATATATACACTGCAAACATATCCTCTCTACAGAAAGAAAAAATCAAATCTCCAGGTTTTTTAACTTACCAGAGTGATTTTCAGACCCAAAAGCATGCAAAATTTTCCGATCAGCAACAATCTATTGGCAAGAGCAAAAGCAAGAGGGAGAAGATGATATGAGCATTATAAATTAGAATGGGATAACAAACAAGACAACAAATATAATAGTCTGAAGTTAGTTGTGAGAACTTCACAAGTGAACATGCAGTGCAGGGACAGCAGAATTCATTGAAGCAGTACAAGGAAGAAGATTAAACGGTGATGTCAGTTTTAGCACTAAATATACATTATCGGCTGATGACTTATTATCTGTTGGCAACAAGGAGAGACAGTATGCCAGACCAGCAACAACACTCTTAAGCTTTCCCTTGTCATGCAGATTTAACTGCTTCTGCAATATCTCTTTGTAATGCTGGATAATCTGTAGAAAAGCAATGACCTTTCTTTCAGTATAAAGAGAGATTTTATCATCCACCAACCTAAAACAATAAGCAATATTCCTCAATCTGCCACCAAATAATGAAGAAAATCAACACGCTCTATGTCAACAAATTAATGGAATTAAAACCATGGCACTACAACGAGCACACTAGGCAATGAATCTCAAGAAATAAAATACATAGAATCTGCCAAGCAAGAACAAGCAACTATTTACGCTCGATCGAATTACAGAATGAACTTAAACAAATTAATGGAAGGCCTCCTGAGATATTCACACCACAAAATGAAATTATGCAATACATGTTCTTTTTATGTATAAAGGTACCTTTTCGGCATACATGGAAAATGCCACTGGATAATGCTGGACAACCAGGTCAAAAAACTTGAAAGCCATCAACCGAACATCGATTGCCGAATGTGTCATTGCATTGAATACATATGCCATCATCAAAGATATAAAAGTTCCCTGGTTATCCTGGAGAAGTAAGCAAAAAAAGATACACAGAGAACAAGATAGAAATAGTTAAGAGGTAGAATATGCCAAGCATACACTTTCAGGTATCTATATATGTTGCTATTTAAACAAAATGATCATGGCACCTCCTAGACTATTAAAGTAATAAAACAGATCCTGAATCAGATCAAAGCAATAACTTAAACCTGGACAAAGTTTAAATAATAGGCTATACAATACCATATACCAAGTAAATATAATACATAAGGCGTGTTCATATACTATTACTACAAGTATAGAGGGAACAAAACGTCTTATTTGCAGTTCAACAGAAAATACATCAATACACACGATGAATCATATAAACAATCAAAACCTTCCAAGCAACAATTATTTCCTCCTTGTTTAATAACCATTCTGCACCAGAAAATCTTACAACTTTACAACAAATGCCAGCCCAATAAAACTGTGTAACACATTAATCTAAGCTAGCAATTCGATCATATGAATACATGCATGATAAGTTACGCAATAGTTTAAAACAATT
This sequence comes from Pulicaria dysenterica, assembly GCA_947179395.2. Lineage (NCBI taxonomy): Eukaryota > Viridiplantae > Streptophyta > Magnoliopsida > Asterales > Asteraceae > Pulicaria > Pulicaria dysenterica. Next base: position 115,930,568 of record OX359290.1, on the reverse strand, counting down.
GAGAAATAGAGCAACCACCTCTTTGCAGCCAGGAAATATGACTGCCTTTAGAAGTTGATATAAAGTCTCACGCACAATTTTGTCTTCGTCGCTCATGCGCTCACGTAGTTTTTCTATAACAGAGAGTCTGTGCATTTTCAGTTCTGCTGGATGATTGAGAAAGATATCCCTAATACCGATCAATGCGTCTTGAAAGACAAGCAGTTAGTGTCAATACCAACAAATCAGACAAATTTGAAATCTGATCCAACACGTGAAACTTCAAAGCTTATGAACCATCCTAGTATTCTTAAGGTTACCGTTTCAAGATTCTTAACACTGGGTACTTTCTCAAACATATAGCTGGGCGTTTTTAATTCCTTATTATAAGTTTATAACTGCATATGCTTTTTGAAATAAGCACAAGAACATAAAAACACAATGCAGAAGATAGAGTTTCGATTTACCTCTACTATAACAAATTGCAATAATCAGATAAAAGGTTGTAACAGTGTTCGGCAATTCTGCTTATTTATGGAATTAAGAGATAAAATAAACTAAATCAGATATGCAGTTTGAATAAGCAAAACGCAAACCTGCTTATTTTCCTCAAATAAGCAGTTCGCTTATGTCCATACTATCAAAACTACTTATCTTTTGTGTCAAAAGGAATGCATTTTTAATAAACAAACTCACTCACCCCGTAAGTATTAGAGTTTTCATCAAGCATCATCACTTTGTTCACACATAATTTCACCACGTATCACATACATTGGTCCAAACTGCATACCTTTCACATTTCCATAATGAAGCAGAATTGTGCATTATTGAGCAATATTTACCTTCAAATTACTTAATATCAGAAAGGACATTGCAGTTTGCATGGTTTTTTTTTTTTAATTTAGAGTATGCAAGTTATGAAATCGGTTAAGGGTTATCCCACAAATGTCATATAAATCTGTTACCAAGAACCTTCTGATGGAATTGAAAGTGACTTTACGAAGAGCAAAGTAGCAAACACAAACAGAACAAATATTTTGCCCAAGCCATGTAAATGAACATGGTGGTGTTGTATGTTTTCTCTTCATTTTCCAAAACTAAAAGGGACTTCATCAAGAGCAAACACAAACAGAAAATATATTTTGCCCAAGCTATGTAAATGAACATGGTGGTGTTGTATGTTTTCACTACATTTTCCAGAAATATATCCCCTTCTCAGTTTGGAAAGGAAATGAAGGGGTTTGGAGAGGAAGTTTAGGCTTATTTTTCGCCTCAAATCTTTCTTCCCAAATTTGGGTAAAATTAAGAAGGAAAGGACTTCCTTCCCTTTCCTTTCCTTTCCTTTCCTTTCCTCCCCTTATTTAACTCGAGAATGCAGCGTAAATGTTAACAGACTAAATGCTACCTCTACGAACTTTTGCATTGTGATGAGATGTCTGTTGAAGCAGCTCTTTTAAAGTCAAACCTTTTTTGCTCACAGCCAAGCCAGCCTTTTCTGATGCCAAACTTTGTTCCGGTAATACAATTGCTGCACATAGCACGTTGAAAAACATATAACCATTTACATTAAACACACTATAAAACCTCGTGATTCTCTCGAGGGACTGATTCCGAAAAACAGCAGACCCGGCTTACCATATCCGATAGATGAGTATACAAGTTTTTTAACATTCTACTTTCAATGATACATAACCTCCTTGTAGAACTAACATCAACTAGTGTTATTTTCACAATAATACTAATTACATGATATTTTCCCTCACTTGGTCAATATGGATCAAAGCATGAGCAGATAAAAAGTTTAACGAAGAGTGTCTTGATAATCTCAACTGTTCATGACGCTTTATATAGTTAATTTGATGATATTTGAGTAAAGATGATGCATTTGTATAATTGCTAGAGAAAAAGTATGCAGCTGATGGATCTTTTTGTTCACATGTGCAACTATAATGACAATAAAGATGGTTAATCACTTTGTCTATTTTGCCTCCCACTGATCCATTTTGTGGCAAACTGCCATATTTAAAATGACTCTTTTTACGTCTTCATATCTGCATTCTTGGTGGAAGGCCAGTTATTTGTATATGAAATAGTGAATTAAGGTATCTTATTTTAGATCAATGCAAACTTCCATGCATATACGCAAAGAAAAAATTCCACGAAACTATATCTCCACTGGGGATATGGGAGGCAGGCGTAGTACACTGAAATAAATGTAGCTAGTTGAGTTAGACAACGAACCAATTAATCTACATTACCTTTTGATTTCACTTCAGTATTCGTAGCATTATTTGGCGGCGGAAGTTTCCTCCCAATCTTTCGCTTTATTTTCTGCAGGGTTTTAAGACACAGTTACAGTGAAACCTTGTAATACGTCAGTGTTTTCTAATTCATCCACGAAGATGTTGAGAAATGATACTTACTTTGAAGTCTACACCGCGCTTCTGCTGCTTCTTCAACTGGGCCTTGTGCTGCACCATCCTTTAACTCTTTTACAGGCAATTGAAAAGTGGAAATAACCCGGATTTCTTTACCAGATTTCTTCTTGATTTCAAAGAAACGTCATCAAAAATCGATTTGCGATAAACAAGCAAGAAATCAGTAGTGACATGTAGTGGTGGATCCAGGAAACCATAGCGATGGGGGCACCAATCATTAGAACTTGTTGGGTAACAGATTGAAACGAGTGAATTATTTATACATGTCAAAACGAGTAGGGTCATATTGAAGTGTGAACAACTTTTCGGCATAGCTTTTTATATTTATATATGTATCCATTTTACAACTTGCAATGTATGCATTTCACACCTTGCAATGAACTCTATATATCAAACCAAAACGAACTCCAGTTTTAAAGATGAGGAGCATGAAAAAAGCTTAACTGGATGAAGAATCCAAAGAATCTACATATAAAGTTTTTTAAGATGTAATAGTGCCTTAAATAAGTTTCTTTTATTCATCAATGTATAGGTTCAACTTTTCAACCAATCTCAACTTCTCAACCAAGTAATCAATCTAAAATTCTTAATTTACCCAGTAACAATCAACTAATCATAATATCTCATAGTCTTTGTAACCAAATAAAGTTATAAGGTTAGAAATTTACCTCAGAAGTTTAAATTAGTGAGGTGAGAACCAGGGCCGGTTCAATCAATTTAGAGGCCCTGGGCATAATCTAAAAAGAGGCTCCTAAAGTAATTTTTATTGACAAAGTAAAATTAACTTATAACATATGTGCCCATAAATGAATATTATAAAAATTAAAGACTTACAATTAGATGAGTTATCACTCGTGCCACTCAAAGTTTCAATTCAGTATTCAATAATCAGATTTGATATTAATATACTAAATATGCAATCGGTCACATAACATACAGAATGATCAAATCAGTAATACCATTAATCAGAGACAAGGCTTAAGGTTTCAAACAAGTAATCACATTAACATACAAAAATATCAAAGATAAAACCATAAAGGATTGCAACTTATATACACTGGATTTTTGAATTTCTTATCTAAATATGTGATTTGAATTTCTTATCCCCCATACCCCGCTTTAGCGGGATTGGGTATCGTTGTTGTTGTTGTTGTTATCTAAATATGTGATTTGAGCAGATTGCTATGAATATCAACTGCAAGTCAGAACCTGAACCAGAATTTCACTTTTAAGAACCCTAAACAAAAGAATCAATAAAATCGAAGAACTTAAAATTACTTGCAGCAAGATTTACATTCTGCTTTAACTATTTTTCTTCCCCTTTTAATGCTTATTCTGGATAATAAGTAATTATAAGTATATTACTTGCAGCAAGATTTGTACCATAAACCACGTTGTTGGTTTTGGTCAGCGATTCAGAGAATGATTCATAGATCATTAAATCCTGGTGTATTTTTAGTCTAGGTTATGCTATAATGCTAACAGATATACATTTCATCAATTGTGTTTCCAATATTAAAATTAGGGCTCAAAGTACCTTCGTTACTAATGCCTTGCCTTTGTAGATTGGATATTTGTTGGTGCAGAGAGGTGCAGTTCCGGCGACCGACGGCAGTGACTAGCGGCGACGATTATGGACTTACTAATTCCTTGCGTTCCGACGACCGACGGCAGCGACTGGCGAGTCGGATGTCTGTGACGATTGCGACTGTGAGAGAAGGATTACTTAACTAGGAGACTGAGAACCAAGTAGAGCAGACGCAATCAAGTTACAGCAATTACACGATCAGCAACGGCATGAAAGGAACAAGAACCTGGGCAAATGCCGAACATCAATCGTGTGTGAATGTGTGATAATCAATAATAGAATGGCAATCGTGAATGCAAAGAACAGCAATCGGCTCCTTTAAAACCCTTTTAGGGTTTTAAGCGTTTAAGCGGCAGTTTTTTTAATCGGGAAGGAGAGACTTTGTTTACCGGTCGGACCTGAATAACTCGTGATACGAAAACCAAATAATAAAGATACCCTTGAGTCGTTAGTCGGGTTCGATTTTCTGTGATTACTGCTTGTGAGTCCCACCGACCTATCTATATTCTACCTTATAATCAATTGACAAACAATTTCACTCGCATAAAACTACTATTCACTTTAATTTTAATTTTACCCTCCTAACAAATTTTACTTTTTCACCTTTAACTTATAAAAGTTGTATTTGATTTTTAGTTCTTAATTTTTATCACAAATAGGTTTATATTTTTCATCTCCAATTTATACAAGATTACTTTTTAAACCATAACATAATTTATAGCTTAATTATAATTATTATTCTTTTTTGTTATTACTACAATTATTATATATGCTTTTAGACCGAACTAGATCTCATATAACTCTAAAAACTAAAAGTATAATAAGTAATGTGTTAAACACGCAAGATTATGCAAGTAAGAATACATCATGGGATGAAACAGAAAATTAACAATTGAAAGTTGCTTAGAATAATTTAGTAAACCGGCATGGATACTAAAATAATACAGATAGTTTTGTATAATATATAAATAAAACAATATTACAAATGACATCATAAAGTATGCAAATATACAACTAAATTTGCTAAAAAAAACTCTATTTTTTATTTTCTTAGATGAAGATTATCAAGTATACTATCTTTGAACAATCATCTATATTACTATATATAGATTAAATTAATATGAATACGATTATTTAAATACTAACCCGGCACAACGCCCGGGCATTATATATCTTGTTTGAGTCATTAGTCATTAGACCATGTGCATCGGGGCCGTGATGGCTCGTGAGAGGCCTTCACACTCGCGAACACCATCGCTGAAGTGTGTGATGGCTCCCTCACGGTCACATAAGTGATGGCGGTCGCGCATGTGAGCGGGAGTCGTGAGAGAGAAACTTTTTTTTTAATGTGAAGCATGTGATGGATGTGGGGTTTGTGTGATGAGATGAGGGAATGATGGGAAATGATGTGGCGCTGATGGGGCTGTATGAAGGGTGTGATTGATGCACATGGTCTTAGTCGGGTTCGATTTTCTGTAACTAATACTTGTGGGTCCCACCGACCTATACATATTTAGTGAGTGTTTATTTTAGCTTATGAAGGGCTTTTTTTTGGCTTATTTATCATAAGCTTGTTTTTTACGCCTTATTTTTTTTGTTAACTTATAATAAGCTCAAAGCAATTCGCACAAAAGTCAAAAATCAAAGCTTAAACACAAGTTATTGAGTTTTCTCTTCTTCAAAGCATGAACACACACATACAATGACCAAGAAGACTTCACAGTGAAGTAAGAAAGAAATAATGCGGCTAGTGTTTAGATGATTACAAAAAACAATACACTTATTGCTTTCGTGCATACAGAAACTCAGTTAAGCAACCCTACATAATTTATTAACACCCAGCGAATGAGGTATTATTCGGGACCCTCATTTAAAATGAATTTAACAATACCATAAACGCATAAAATGTAAAACATATATTTTACCACCTATAACTCGCATTTCAATTATTTATTCTAATAAGCATCAATAATAGCAAATAACACATAAACGATTATTAAATAACTTACCACTAACACTCAACCAACTAGGCCCGATTCACATATATTACATACAACATCATCTTAATATAAAAATGCTTGTACAAAAACTCGAACTTATACCTAACATTGTGGAGATTTCATAGTTTATTATTAGAGTAAAGGAACTTTTTGTTATAAGTTAACAACTTTAATTTATATATAATAATAGGTAACAGGAAAGTTAATGTTCACTTTCTTGATAAATATTTTTATAAATAATTATACAGTTAATTTTAGTTGTTATTTGTCATTTGTAATGTTTTGTATAAATATAAGTATATATTTGTTATCATCTCATTTTTATCTACATTTTGATATAAATTTTATCGTAATACGATACTCATTTAAATATACATTTGTGATGTTATTGTGATATTATAATTTTCAAGTTTAGTTTTAATGGTTTTAATGAAAACATTATGATAGTTTATGAGTTTAGTTTATAAAAGTGTATCGAATTTATCACATTATATATTGTATATACTCAAGTTTAAAAACTATCGGTTGATGTATTCATATTTGAAAAACTAACATCTAGTATATCGTAACATATAATAGCATGTTACTGCTGGTAACTTTTTAAAAATATTAAATATAAATTAAAATGTTGTCATTTTAATAATATAAGTTAATTATCAAAATTGTTCTTTAACTATGCAGTTTCTTCCGATTTGGTCCTTTAATTTAAAAAATGACCAAGATGGTCCTTTAACTACCACTTTATCACCTAATTGGTCCATTAGTTAGTTGATTATTAGTCAACTCCGTTAAAGCAGGGGCACTTTGGTCTTTTTATCATTTTTTGCTATTTTTTATTTAACAAGATAATATTTAATTATTTTTAAATATATAAATTATTATAATTAACTATTTATTGAACTCTCTCTCCACATGTACACACACAAGCACTTTCTCTCTACCCTCTCTCACTCTCTAGCCTCCAGTTGTGTTCATCTTCCTCCTCCGCCCCCAGCACCCTTGACGCCGCGGGCGCCGTCGCTAACCGCAACCACCACTACCACCGACGTCATCGCCCCATGTACACACAAACACTCTCTCTACTCACTCTCACTCTCCATCTGTTAACCTTCCCCACAATATCTCTTTAGTACCTACCGCCCCCACCTCCATACATCTATCACCACCGTCGGCCACTAGCACTCCGACTACCATCGTCGCAAACAACCACCATCGCACACGTCGCACCTCCCTCTACGAACTACCGTCGCAAATGACCTCGCCGTAAACACTAGGCTTTTAAAAACCCTAGGCAGTGGTTGTTCTTCCTTCAAACAGATGATGGATAGGTGGTGGTTTTTATGGTGGTGGTCTGTATGAAAACCCTAGATCTGTTCTTCCAATGCAACAAAAACCCTAAATCTGTTTGATCTCTTGCTCTCCAGATCTGTTTGAGATGGTGGTTGGTGGTGGTGGTGGGTTTATGTCCAGATCTATTCTTCGATGAAGGCGTATGAATTCTGTTTTTAGATTCTCGCATTAAATTAGAAGATGGCTTAAATAGATCTAGGGTTTTTGTTTTTAGATCTTTTGTATTTAGAGTTAACTACAATTCATTTAAGTTAGTCTAGATGAAGGCTTTTGTATCCATATATGTGTGGGATAGTGGTTGGTGGTGATGGTGGGTTGAGGGATAGAGGATAGGCGACAGATGGTGGTGGTGGTGGTTTGATGGCTTGGTGGTGGTGGTGGTAGAGGAAGAACAATATATCCAATGGGCAACCCACATATACACAAAGAGAGAAAGAGAGAGAGAGAGAGAGAGAGAGATCAGATGAGAACGAGGGAGACGGTGGGGAGTGTTTGGTGTGTTTATTTTATATTTAATAATATTTAATTATTAATTAATTATAAAATGAGTAAAAGTTAAAAATATAAGAATAAAATAGAATTAAAAGGGTATAATTATCATTTTATCATAACTTAACGGAGTTGACTAACGGTCAACTAACCAAATGACCATTCAGGTGATAAAGTGGTAATTAAAGGACCATCTTGGTCACTTTTGAAGTTAAAGGACCAAATCGGAAGAAACAGCAACATTAAAGGACCATTTTGATAATTAACTCTAATAATATTAATAATAAAAAATCATCATCATCTATGATTTGTGACTTGTGTCAGATGTGTTAAATCAAATTGTTGGTTTCATCGGCGTTAGGTATCGAGAAATAAAGCAAACACAAAAGATAAAATTGGCTTGATTCCATCCCAAATGTTTACGATACCAACACGTGTAGTGCTTAAATTCCACAAATTTCTTCATCTACAACATCGATTTAGGGTTTGTTTCCAAACCTTCATGTGTGTTTTTATATAACATTTTTCATTTTCATCTTTAGGTTACATTCTTAATCTATACCATCGATCTTCATATGTGTTTTGCGGTTTCTGGTTGAATCCACTACTTCAATCTAAACACAAGGTATAAGGTGAGTTTCATATCTGTTTTAGGGTTCATCGGGTATCTTCGATGTAGGTGTTGGGTTTCGTTGGCCATCTCACCCGCGCCGCGGAAGCGTGATAAAAACATGGTTTTGGGTAGAAAAACAAGATGCCAACAATACTCGTCAATGGTGGAACTCTACATATATGTATGCAACCAAAATAAAGAGATGAAATAAGAAATATACCATGCTCCAGCTTCTGAAATCTTCATGGTTGGGATGAACTCATAGTCACCAAGAGAGCAACTCTCTATTGATAGTCCACTCCAAGTTTGTTTGATCCTCAAATGCTAGTAAGCCAAGTTATGATCTTCAAGCCTTGAAATCACTCCTTGGTACAGCCCACAATCTCCAGAATTAATCCATTGTCATGGATAAACTTCTGGACTTCACTCAAGAACACTCAAGGTGTATGCAAGTGAGAGAGAGAGAGATGTGATTAATTCCTTGAATTAATCTCTTGGTCTTCCATCATAGAGAAAGTCATATTGGACTTTTATGAGCAGCCTCACATGCATAGACTGACAATTAAGTCGTCCATGCAGCCCCCAAGGTGTCCCAATAATTTCCACTTTGAGTCATGTGCAGACAAGTCAAAAACATTAACTGCAGTCTGTCAGGCATAGATAACAGGCAGGATAACGGCCGTTATCTAGGCTGTTATCTCCCATACAATAACGGGCAGGGATAACGGCCGTTATCTAGGCCGTTATCTCCCCAAACAATAACGGGCAGGGATAACGGCCGTTATCTCCCTTTTGTCCTTTTCTCTTGTTTGCGATGTGTGCTGTCGGGATCAATCCCTGGCGTGTGACCCAATAGGCTCGTGAATCATCAGTAGCATTACTAATCTATGCGTGTCAGTGGGCATATAATCCTACAGACTCCCACTTGCATGTAACATCCCAAATTAGGGCCTAGTTGTACTGTGTTGTACTATGTGCTTATATACTTGTACATTGATTTTAATCAATGTATTTTGTTGCTAAATATGTTATTTGTTAATATACGTGATATAAAGGTGATATGTAAAATAATTATGATAATAGATAAAATTGGTAATTTAGTAACCGGTTTTAGGTAATGGTTCTAAAAATATCCTCGTTAGGTGAAACGGGTAAACTAGGAATAAGTTGTAAGTTAAAAAGGGGAACAAAATACCACACTTTTAATTATTAAACCACAGGGTCGGTTTGTGGGATTCTTATCCCCTGGAGAGAACCAAAAACCCACACAAAACACACAATACACACACTAACTCTTGTTTACACACACACACCTCATATTCTTGCAATTTCAAAAGAGAAAGAATCAAATAAAGGAGTTGTTTGTGTTTCCTCTGTCAAATTCGAGTATTAATCTACTGATTTCCTTCATCTTGGTAAGTAATTCAAACCAAAAATGTTGTTCTTGAGCTTAGTGAAGAAGATGATTCATTTTGATGATTTAAGTAGTGTTTTGATGTTTTTCTTTTTGTGTCTAATGTATCCAAAAGCTCCATATGACGTTAAGTAACATGTAGGAACAATTGAATCTGATTTTTGGTCGATTTGTGTGTCAAAAAGATGATATTCTGAGCTGTGCAGAAAACAAGGTCGAAGAACACTGTGTTAATGGTCCTTGCGGCCGCAAGGAAAGGTACGTGCGACCGTAAGAGTGTATTTATTGGTTTACCGCTTACGAGCTATGGAAATGAGGTTTACAACCACAAGTACATAACTTGCGAGCGTAGCCAATCATGGAACCATGCTTGCGGGCAAAAGGGACTCCCTTGCGACCGGAAGCATTGGTTTGTTAGAGAAGGACCCTTGCGGTCGCAATTGATATGCTTGCGGTTGTAAGGGGTGTTTTTAAGGGGTTCTTGCGACCGTAAGATATTACTTGCGGCCGCAAGGAAGGGTCCAACATGTATGTTTTTGGTAGATTATGTTTAGAACCATGTTTGATAATTGTATGATGTTAACAAGCCTGTAAATGATGTGTTAGGTGCTCTTGAAGAACCAGAGGACACCGAACACTATATTTGCTTGTTGTAGCTTTTCAGGTGAGTACCGGTTAACCTTAGGCATCACAATAAGAATGTTATACCATGATTAAGGTAAGTTATTGATATGTGTTGGTAATTGATACGGTGTGATTTGTTATACAATCATGATAAACATGTGTTAAATAATGGTTATGGTATGGCTTCTGTAGGCCAATTATGATACACTCTGTTATACTATGGGCTTATGTAGGCCAACTTTATATGATATGGCTTTTGTAGGCCAACCTGTTTATGATGCGGCTTTTGTAGGCCAATACATGTTAGTACCGACACATGATGCTATTTGGGGTACGGTGATTCGTTGATCGCGAATTGGGTTCTTGCAAAACCTCCGTACCTCAACTAGGGGCTATCATCGACATCCCCGCTCGTTAGGGGCTCTCACTGACATCCCCGCTCGTTAATGCAATGGTGGACTGCTACCCGCTCCCCCACCGGCGCGATATGATTGATGTATTCGGTTCCCCCAGTTTGGATCATTGAGCCGGGCTCGCAACCCTGCAAGATATGACTCCTCCTGGCTATACCTGAACATCGCTAGCTGTTAGGGTAGAATTGTTTGATAATCTGTGATGTACCTCGCATGCTATGATATTCTTGTTATGATACTATGTTTAATCGTTGCTCACTAGCTATTTATAGCTAACCCCTCCATGTACTCTTTCTTAAATTACAGGTAAATAGTTGCTGGTGAGGATGGGTGCCATATTTTGGTTTACACTGCCGTGTTGGAAATTTTTGGGAACACTTTGGTTGTTGCTTTTGTAACTCTAATTACTGGTTATAATGGTCGGCAAATATTTGGTAACCATGTCGGGTTCTTTTGTTAAACTTATGATGTAAATAACTAACTTTCAGCTTCCGTTGTGTTTGTTAAACGTTATCTTTTAATAAAACAGTTGGTGTCTTAATTATATTTATTAATTAAGCTTATGAAAACCCGGCGCATTACATTGCACATGACACAGCGTGTTGATAAGTAATATAGACAGAGAGCGGTCTGTATCAAGACATCTCTGCCCCCAAGTCAACGCGAGTTATGTCATCCCAAGACAAGTATCAAATCACAACCCTATAGGTTTGATGTGGCCCTAAAGATAAGTGATAAATCATCCTTTTTTTTCTTGATATCCAGGTGAACACGAGTCATGGTACAAGATCATTCTCCGATAGTTCACGATTGTGTTTCTCGATCTAGATTAGTGGTGACCAAAATATACAAGTTGCAATTGATCAAAATCATTTGCTAACTCGATCATGGCCATGATTTTTGGTGTCAGCACCTAATCATCGAGGGGCCAGGGATATCTCTCTAAACAGAGGAACAAATTCCTTTGACTACATTATCCCATTACATTAGAAATACTTTGCTCGAAAACTCCCGTTATAACAGCCAATTACGGCTGCGTTAGAAAGCAATCAGATCAAAGCAAACCAATGTGATGCGAACACATGTTTCTCCGGTCTAAGGACGAAAATGATATTATCATCCTGATTTATTTTTGACAAGTACCATGAAGTAAATTCAGGTGTGGGTCGTCCAATCACTTGAAAGTATATTTCAAGTGCAGGCGAAGTGTTGCGTCCTTTGTATTCAATCTAGCATTGTATACATGACCAACCTCGTCCCTCAGTCTTAGTTCAAACTTCCTTCCCCATGAAGAGTGACCGACTGTGGACTTTTAGAATGTGTGCACATTCAAGGAAGTGTTAAAACATGCAAAGTTGGAACACAATAATGGTTTCTGAGTATATCTGCAACTTGCGTATTGTCAAATCCCTATTTGATAATCGATATAAGCAGAAAGCACAATATTGCTTAATGTTCCCTACATAAACATATCAAAATAAACTTGAGCTAAATCTTTTGCAAAAAGTGTAACCGCTAGTATGATGACCATCACTAGCTTACGATATTAGCTTAGTAATTGGATCCGCTACTTGCCATCCGTGTGTATTCTTTATAATGAATATATCTCCATCCACAACTAAACCACTCATAAAGTGTTTGTTGGTGAGATTATAGTTCATTGTCCAAGTCTTTATATCTTCATTGTTTCGAAAGAACTCAATAAGATAAACGACGCTAAGGACTATGGTTATTGTGCAAAAGTCATTGTTCCCTCATTGTCTCAAAAGATCTCAATAGGGTCAGCGATGCTTTGAGAACCATACTTACTAACAATTCCACATAAAATAGGATTACGCACTCCGATTAAAATCGACAGTTATCCTCTTGTAGTAGGATTTCAAACTCCAAGCTAAATTGACAGTTTATCCTCATGAGTATAGAAACTAGTACTAGAGTAATAAATTACTCTAAGCTTTCTATTACCATAAATCACCAAGAACATATTTCAATATTTCTTGTACTCCATAATCTATATTATAAATGTTATAATCATTATGGACGAATAATTCCTTAACTATGCTTTTAAACAAAGTTAGGACATTATCTCCAATATAATATATGTGCTAGACATACAAGTATATGATTACAATAAGGCTCCCACTAACCCTGACATTCATATAGGTTTAATCTTGCTCTTGAAAACTCAAACATATGATTTTCAAATCTAAGCAAAGATTCCAACCTTGAGATGCTTGTTTAAGTCCACGAGTGGACTTTCTTGGGTTTATAGACTTCACAATAATACTCTTGATGTAAGAGACCTTCGGATAGTGTTATCTATACATACTCAAAATAGATTCCTATTAAGGAACGTGGTCTTTATATCAATATATCATAACCATGAAATGGTACTGATGTCTATGAGTATTTGATTGAACTTCAACATAATCATTGGGAGAAAGTTTCATAATGATATCTTCCACTTGGTCAATCATCATGAAAAACCTTTCCAACCATGCAGTATTTGAAGTTGTCTATACAACTACTTCTAACATATCTACTGAGAGAAAGTTTCTAGATGATACCATCCACTTGGTCAATCATCAAGAACACCTTTCCTATCAGTCGATATTCAAAGTTGTAAATTTATCCATGCTGGTTTCTTGTTTCTAAGAACCATATATACATTTGGGTTTCCCTTAGATAATGCAAATTCAAAATTTTGTTTGACTCGTGCTAAGTTCGACGTCATCCAAGAATTTTAATTTGTACCATCCATCAAGATACTAGGTGTTGGTTTAAACAAATCCCATATATGGATTGCATCTCTCTTTCATTGCCTTTTCCCTCATAGCAGATTCTAGGTCCATTATGCTTCCGGTATTTATGTGTCTTCTTTTAGATATAGTGATCTATATCTATCTTATCATGTGAAGACATATACCAGTCCAAAAGGAAATGACTTTTGTCAGGTTCTCCAGCATTGCTATGCTGAGTTTCAATCATTTCTGATTGAGTGCTAGTGCCAACATCAGGTTCTTCCATTCAAGGTTAACTTTAACCTCTTCAGATATCAATGGATATTAGTTTCCATTTAAGGAAACATGTCCTTGAAGTAACAAACATTTTGTTCTTTAAGGTTTGTCAAACAAATATCACATAGTCTCGGTAGAATACTTAATGGAGTAACGCCTCTAGATTCTAGGTTCCCTTACCTCACGTCTAAAACGTAGGTTTGGACAATCCATACTTTGAGATGAACAAGCAAAGATGCTCTTTTTAGTTTCATCCTCTAAGGTGTAGTCTTAACAGTCTTTGTTGGTATAAGATTAATAACATAGCCCGCCACAACTTTAGTATATTCCAAACATTTGGATACTAAAGTTCTACTCATCAATTATCGGTCCATATCGAGAATGTTCGATTCCTCCACTAAGATGACCCCATTTCACAATGTGTCCTAGGAGGAGTGAATTGTGAGACAATCTCATAATTCTTTTGATGGTTATAAGATTTAGAACATACTTACTTAATCTACAAGTTCACACAAGGATTAACTCGTGCTAAGCTCGACAATCAACCTTTGTGCAACTAGATTCGAGTATCATTTGTTCTTTATCTATATTAATCAGGCACTTCGTCATGGTGTGTTTTGAACACCTCTAAGGTTTCAAATACTTATCTATAAAATAGATATATCCATTTCTTATACCATCATTGGTAAAGACAACGAAGTATTTGGAGTTATGCCTTATGATTTGCTTGAATAGCCTACATACAAGTGTGTACGTAATTCAACAAGCTATCATTCCTCTCACATACTTAAGTGAAGGATGTGTAAGTCGTCTAGCCCGATAAACAAGATTTGTTCTCAACATTTGACCCGTGGTTAAACGATTCCAAATTCCTAACCGCCGGAGTTTGGTGATACAAGTCTTGTTTATATAGTTAGATCGTTACGTCATAAGGGTAACTCATCCAAATCATTCATGATTATTTTATTACTTCTTAAGAAAGCGCTTATTATTAATGCCATGACATGTATAAAATTTGAAACATATACATGATTCAAAATAATATACATCGTATACCAAGGCATAATAGATATATTGTTTCTAGTCACGCAGGACATAAACAAATATCTATTTGAAGTAATATATATTAGCTGGAAGGATAGACAAGTCTTAAACTTTCAATCTTCTCAATAGAAACAACTCATTGTTTTTCCATTTGAGGTCCAGCTCTCCATGTCTCATGTCTCTACTTCTCTTTAATACTTACACTTTGAAGCAAATAAATTTGCGACAAACGTGAATGTAATAGCTAGCGTTCAAAAACCTAGCCTTTAAAAGTAGAAAAGCAATGGAGTTAAATCATGAATACATCTGAAGTCGAAGAACTAATTCTTCAAAATAGTTCTTCGCTTATCAAGATGCATAGGACAAATGTGGTGACGCTAATTTGTAATCTTTTATGGAATTAGCAAATTACCTCATGTGGAGTCTTATCTATAGGCACAATCTCATTGTCCTCTATCTCCATTAATATGGTAGGTTTGGTGTAACCAAAACTTCCATTAGAGGTCAATTTCTATTTTCATGATTACTCGTTCCTTAGTAGCCTTAATGTGAGATTCATGTTGGTCATGTTTAGACTTAGAAGTTTTCAACATACCATGAAGCTCTAGCGGGAATGGACAAGGTGAGTTTCATATTGGTCATGCTTAAGCTATGCATACCATGAAGCTCTTATCAAGGAGTTCTCCATGTCCTTTCCATGTGGTCTATGTACGCCTTAATCTTAAGGACATATACACTTATTTTCCCGTTTTCTTGCATTCGACAACCGACTTAGGTTTAGACACACATATAGAGTTTCTTTTAATTTTAGCCTGCTGATGGATCATCCATTCAGCTTGGTTAATTATATTGTACGCACTTTAAAATGCTTTCGCAATTCTTAAGTCGAACAAAATATAATAAGAAACCTCTTTTGTGTCTTTGATATGCTTCATGCGTATCTAGTAACCTAGTTCGCGTTGGTAGCAAGTGGCTTTAAAAGGGTTTATCAATAACGTACAACTTTGACTCAATAATTAATTTTAGTCGACGAAGTTTACATTTATGATTTTATCCTTTACTAGGAACGAACGGAGTACTTATTTTAATGTGGTGTTGTTAACGTTATCGTCTATAATTAGAATACACGTCTAAGTTTATATTGATATGATCCTAGTTAAAATAATTACCCATTTGATTTTAATAAAAACCAATTTATTTTAACAAGGGCTAAGAACCTTATTTCACTCCAATTCATGATTGGTTTGCCGCGGATCACTTCATGAAGTTATTTCGGGCCGGTAACAATATTACCGGTTGTAATCTCTATTACAACTCGCTAGCATCTTGCAGGATTAGTTGATATCCATTATATCTATTGGCATGTTTAATCCCTTCATGCACCAAACACAAATTAAAATTTTATTTGACTCGTGCTAAGCTCGACAATCAACCAAGATTTTAAATTGTATTTGTAAATTATCCATCAAGATACTCGGTGGTACTCTCAACCAACAACTAGCTCGTGCTAAGCTCGAAAACTAATTATTTCGAGTTACCACCCTCACCTTCCTCATAGTTAGACAAGAATGACTCATGCTAAGCTCGACGCCATCCAAGTTTTCACTAGATTCGGGTGGAGCCATCTTATGGACGATGCTTTAAATTTACATTAATAAGAAAAATGGGACTTTAGTTTTTCCGGTTTAAAAAACCTCTATTTGCGGTTTGATTAACAAATAAGTGACAAAATACATTTTTCACTTTGAACATAAAATATATACATATTTATATTCATTTGTTAATCGTGTGCGCACGCGAGTTTGTTAACCAATTTAACAAATCTCCTGATTTTTATTATTTTTGAAAAATTTTCTAGCATGCGAATTCCTAACAACCACGCAAGAAAATACAAAATAATAAACAACCACGCACATATATATATATCCGGTAATTTGCCACAAAATCCTATGTGTTCTCCCGTGAGCCAAAACGGAAGAACAAGGTCAATCTAAGGACATATACCTTTGACCTTGTCGGTTTGCTCCCACTAAATCCGTCACCTCCACTTGGACTTCCGGATTTTAGTCTAGCCGGGACATCACCTACACGTCTCTCGATGGTTGTCTTCGGTTTACTTCTTTTCCACAATTACATACAAATTTGAAAAGAAACGACGTGCAAGCCGCGGTTGTAATTTTAAGCTACTAACAAGTACAAAATAATACAACGGCATGCAAGCCGCAATAAATATAAAATTTATTAACCGAAATAATTATTACATACCATTGTGGTTAAAAACCACCAAATGAATGAATAAATATATAACAACAAAAAACCAACAACATAAGTCTATGGGCAAATATATAACCGGATACTAAATATATATAACCACAAATAATAAAATTGACAATTTTGACCAAGAATATTTTGATTAAGATTATTTTGACAAAAACTATATTTACAAAAATAATCCTAGTATATATATATATATATATATATATATATATATATATATATATATATATATATATATATACTCACCATAAATATATACATGTATAAATTTCATGAAAAATCTTAACATGTATATAAATATGTGAATCAAAATATTATGGAGATCAACATGAATATATACAAATATTCTGAAAAGAATCCAGAAGCTATCGAAAGTGCCAAAACCGAAAACGATTTTTAAAACAAAAACTGCCAAGAACAGAAGCCTTACGGCCGTGATACAAAACATAACGGCCGTTATTTAAAATGACACTTACGACCGTAAGCATATACCCTTACGGCCGTAAAGGCCTTTCCAGTTCTGGAAATTTTCGTTTTCGATTTTCAGGCCACCTAGGTAATACCTATGTAGAGATGGCTCTGATACCATTGTTGGGTTTCGTTGGCCATCTCACCCGCGCAGCGGAAGCGTGAAAAACATGGGTTTGGGTAGAAAAACAAGATGCCAACAATACCCGTCAATGGTGGAACTCTACATATATGTATGCAACCAAAATAAAGAGATGGAATAGGAAATATACCATGCTCCAGCTTCTGAAATCTTCATGGTTGGGATGAACTCATAGTCACCAAGAGAGCAACTCTCTATTGATAGTCCACTCCAAGTTTGTTTGATCATCAAATGCTAGTAAGCCAAGTTATGATCTTCAAGCCTTGAAATCACTCCTTGGTACAACCCACAATCTCCAGAATTATCCCATTGTCATGGATGAACTTCTAGACTTCACTCAAGAATACTCAAGGTGTATGCAAGTGAGAGTGAGAGAGAGATGTGATTAATTCCTTGAATTAATCTCTTGGTCTTCCATCAAAGAGAAAGTCATATTAGACTTTTATGAGCAGCCTCACATGCATAGACTGACAATTAAGTCGTCCATGCAGCCCCCAAGGTGTCCCAATAATTTCCACTTTGAGCCATGTGCAGACAAGACAAAACCATTAACTGCAGTCTGTCAGACACAGATAACGGGCAGGATAACGGCCGTTATCTAGGCCGTTATCTCCCATACAATAACGGGCAGGGATAACAGCCGTTATCTAGGCCGTTATCTCCCCAAACAATAACGGGCAGGGATAACGGCCGTTATCTAGGCCGTTAATCTCCTTTTCTCTCCTTAGTAATTGTTCTATGTTTTTTTTTTATTTACAAGTTATCTATAATCAACCCGTGTAATACACGGGTCTCTAAACTAGTATCATAATATTTATCATCTATTACAACAATTTTATCAAAAGAAAATAAAAAAAATATTACAACAAACTGAAGATTCAAACAACATTTATTCAAGATGTCTTCATATAATATACTAATTTGGATTTGTCAAACATAAAAACACAATAGGTTTACCATATTTCATTTGTACAAATTTATTTTTTTGCTGTAGAGGATTGATATCAGGAAAGTAACCATTTTTAATATTTCTTTAGTAGATTGTTGTTATCTCATATTTGAAATATTATCCAATCTAATACTATAATGAAAAGAAATTATTTATGATGTTATTATCTATTTGACAGTTAAACGTGGCGGTTTCTCGAGTGCATAGTAAGGAGTGGTTAAAAGTATTAATTTGCGATGATGAAGAAAACATTACTAATAAAACTATGTGTTGTTTCTAAAGAGGTTGTAAAGAAAATCTAATGATAATCTTATGTATGAATTTCATTGTTTGTGTTTGTTGAGAAGATTGGGTTTGCTGTTGCTGCTGTTCTCGTTGCTGAATATGTCTCTCAGAGTCTGTAGTGTATCCTCTAACTGAAGCACATAGCCATATTCTGTCTCATACACAACATTTCACCAGTTGTTAGATTTGATCCGTTAGTACAATCACACTAACTACCCTCAAGCTATCCTACTAATTACCCACCCTGGGAATACTGAACTAACCTGAGCCTTGGTTCGAGTATTGCACGAAATCACCAATGCAAATCCTCAAACCGGTGCTCTGATACCAATTTGTAACACTGTACTTTTTAAATCAAATTTAAATCGCATGCGGAAGCTTAATCAATGTAATTACATTATAAACATAATATAAATACATCTTTTACTGTTTTTGACATTACAAAATTCTTTCTACAGTGTTAATAACAAACAGGCTCTAAACAAAAACTAGACATCAGAGTTGATGGCTGTCTATATTCCCAGCCATATATCTCTAGAAAGCTTACCAACAGATATCTGCAATATAAATAGTGGGGGATTAGCACAAAGCTAAGTGAGGAAATAGATATCTAAACATATACAAGGCAAACAGCCCAAACACATAGCTCATATCACCAAGAGAACCAGCGGTGTTGCAACCACCTACAACCATATGTCGGCCAACACATAGGTTTACCGATAGCCCTGCTAACATGGACAACAGTACCAACACCCTTGAATACAACAAATGCATTTCAAGATCAGATACTGTAAATCCCTAAGCAGCAGGCCCAGCCGAAAACACCAAGCTGATCTCCGAAACAACATGTATACATATTAAACAAGACATAAAGTCCAATAAGCGTAGTTACAATTAGGATATCACATTCTGCATATCCAAAGATATGCATCCACTTACCAAAGCTTGAACAGCTTAACACTCAGGAGTCTATATCACTGAGTCTTCTCGTTTCCTGAGAATATATAAATACAAGTCAGTATATGTTCAAAATACTGATTCATAATAGGTAATACACTTATTTATACATTACATGTATACATACATAATACATATAACACACATGTACAATCAAGTTCACATACTTTGTTCAAAAAAATAATTCACATACGGTTTTATTATGAATACCGCATCATCATAACACTGGGTAAAAATCCACTATCTCCATAGTTTAGGCAATGCATAATGTTCATCCGGTATGTCATAGCCACAATTGTTTAGAAATTCCAAGTCATTCTTCAAAAACCGAATAAGACTTCATGCGGTTTTATCACCATGCGGTTTTATCATCATGTGGTTTTATAGTCATAAGTCCAAAACCGATTTAAGTGTTAGGGAAAATGTTCAAGTCCCAAATCCCGTATAAGTCATGCGGTTTTATCATAAAACCGGATCCAATTCATAATTCCGTATAAGCCAAGGCAATCCATGCGGTTTTACTCAAATCCCGTATAATATTGGGTTTCCTCAAAAACCGGATATCCATGCGGTTTTCTCCAAGTGTTGGGCAATAATTTTGTTTCATTCGGTTTTCAGTCCAATCCCGGATAACATGCGGATTCTTAATCAATCCGGTTAATCTCATTCAAGTTCTTTATCAATCCTGGATAACTCATGCGGTATTCACAAAATCCGCATGATTCAGAGTTAGGAATTCCGTATGATTCAAGTTCTTGGCTATTTAATCAATTTCTTCAATTTTGATCTAATTTATGTACATGCACAATAATATACATTTACAAAAAACATAATAAACACATATTAAACATGATTTCATACAAATCTCTAGCATGCAAACATCCTAAATTCATAACATTCAAGGAGCATGCGGTTTTCATATTAATTCTATAAAACCGAATTCGAAATATCAATTAACAATCATTTATGCTAACCTTCTGGATTCGATGCTTCAGTAATCAAAACAATAAATCAGAGATGAAGATTTAAGATGTTGAATTTCCTTTTCTTGTTCTTCGGCCAAGAACACCAAAGCGCGCGCACACACACACACAAACTCAATTTTGGTTTTGCATGTAAATGAGATGGTGGTGGTGGCATGTTAGATGACTAAGTCTCCAACAATGGACACATCATTCTCCACTAAGCCACAATTATATTTAACTAATTACATCTTCTAAATTAATTAAAATACACATTTAAATAAACACACAATAATAATCAAATAATAATAATAATAATTTCACATAATCAAATATAAATCTCAAGATGAATAAACTAATTACCTTATTAATCTAGGCCGGTAAAGAGGGTGTTACAATATGCAAGTTGTAATGTGCATAGCAGGTTACATGTTACTTTAGAATTTTTTATTTTAATTTTAATTTTTCATGACATTCATCTATTCTCTAAATTCAAGAAGATTCATGTGTGTTCTTGTTGTTCATATAAATTCTATAAACCATTCAAGAATATAAACCAAATTATATAAACTAAATATAAAACCTCAAATCTACAACAAACCTTAGATTTGTAAACAATATCTAGATATGTAAACAAACATCTAAACTAGGAAGAAATGAAGTTGAAGAACCCTAATTTTTTGCATATTTGTAACAACAAATCTTTAACCCACTACAAAAATTGAAAATGAAGAACCCTAATTTTTTCTAGCTTCGTAATAACAAATCTTTAACCTAGTACAAAAATCGAAAATGAAGAACCCTTAATACAATTTGAACTTGAATATGAAGAACCCTAATATTGATTTGAAATCGAAAGTAACAATTTGCTCAAATCTTAATCGACTACACCGATGGCGGTGGCTTGAAGGTCAGCGTCGACGCAAGAAACCCTAGTTTTGACACGACGGCGGCAACAATAAGATTACTAGAAGGTGACGATTGTGGCGGTCGTTTTAAAGGAGAAGGCGGCGGCGGTGGTTTGAAGAAGAGACTGTGGCGGTGGTGGGTTGAAGGCGATGAAGGAGTGGCCGTTACCTTGAATGAGCGACGATGGAGTAAAAAATTTGGTTGAGCAGGTGAGCGGTGGTGGCGTTTGATGTTTGAAGGTTTGGTTGAGCAGGTGAGTTTGAGGTCTCTTTGAGTAGGTTAGTTTAAAGATCTTGAAGGTTTGTACAAATCTTCAAAGAACCTTCATACAATTGAATAAAAAACCCAACAATTAAAAAAAAGAAAAATCAACCGGTTGTTTACCGGTTTTCATAGGTAATTTGCATATAATGGGAGGAAAAAGTATATATTTTTTTAAAAAGTTCGTTGTATAAATTGGTAGTTTAGTTAAAGTTCGTTGATGTTGATACAGTTTGTCTAATTTAAAAATGTAAGTAAATAGTAACTTATTTTGTATTTTTCATAAAACAATAAATTTTAGTCTAGTAAATATATATTGACGTTAATGACGAAAGTTTTGAAGTCAAAATGATAAATAGTTTAGATTATTAATTTATAAAAATGTTTAAACTTTTTTTAATTATCTATATCTATACTACATTATAAAACATTTACAACTTTTGCTTAAACTCTTAAAAATTAAGTAAGATAAAATTACTAATGTATGTACCCTCCTTTAAACCTAAAAGGAAATAACTAAATGGATTTAATTATATTCTTAATTATCATTATACTAACTAAACATTTCATAATATATAATATTTTAAAAAGTCAAGTCAACACTAATTAATTTGTAACCTACAATATATTATAACAAATTAAATAAAAATTAATAAATAGTAAAAGTAATAAAGAAATTGAAAAGAAGAAAAAATACTGATGTTGCGTATGAAAACTATTCAACATCATTAGGCTATCCGTTATACTCCCCCTCTTCCCCTTTCTTACCCACTGCCACATCAACGCCACATCATTTTTTCTCCCCTTTTTTTTCTCTTACCCACTACACCCGTTATACCTTCATTTTTCTCCTTCCTTTTCCTTTTCACTTTTTTTTAAAAAGAAAAAGAATATATTAAATTTGTGATTGGTTGAATGTGGGGTATGGAGGTGGGGGGTGGGGTGGGTTTCGATGAGGAAGCCGGCGAGTTGTGGAACCCGGAGATTCTTGTACCCGCGCGAGTTCATACACCCGAGGTGGTGTTCCTCGCGAGCTCGGAGGCCTACTCGCCCTACGCGAGTTGGGTATAATGGATGGTCTTATAGTACATAAATATAATATTCCTATTTTATCGAAAACATATATGTTATCGTATAAAAATTATTTATCGTCGTCGTATTACGGAGATAACCGAGAAATAAAAAAGTCTACACCCCCTTTGAAAACAACTAAACAAGAGAAAAAAAAGAGAGAAAGCAAAATAATCCAGGCGTTGGTGGCTTGGTGAGTCACCTGGTTCGAAATCGAGGGCTTGTCTCTTCTCCAACATATTACATACAATACTTACATACTGACATACTCTCTCTCTCTCTCCATTCGGAGATTTGTTTACGTAATGGTAATTTTCTTCTACTCGTATTTTGCTATATATGTAAGTTAATTGCGTAAGGTATTGTTGATTTTGGGGATTATTTTCGTTCAACTTTGATGCGCTGAGACTTCAAAGGTAAACTTTTGCTCTGGATATCTGATGATCGAATTATTCCTTTCGTGAATTTCAGTTTGGTGATCCGTAAAACCCTAGATAGATCTTTCGTGTTTTCTATCTGATATATATCAATTTAGTGGTTTTCATAGATTATTTAGGAGTTCTTGTTCCGGATCTATAGCGTTGTTAGTTCCAGTTTTGCCCCCACTTTCTGGACTCGACTAAGATCATGTGAAGCTTTTTAGGTAAGGTTTTGAGCGCTATACATGGCTTCAAGTCCTCCATTCCAAGCGGAGGATACGGATGAGGACTTCTTTGATAAACTGGTCAATGATGACGACGATGATTATAAGGTCACTCCATTATCAAAACCGACAAACGTAGCTGATGGTACCGATTCTGACGATGCTAAAGCTTTCGCTAGTTTAGGTATCAGTGATGTTGGAACTGTACTAGAACCGACAAACATAACTGATGGGAACGATGCTGATGATGCTAAAGTTTTTGATAGTTTGGGTGTCAGTGATGTTGGAACTGTATTAGAAGATACTGGGAAAGTAGGTATAGGGGAAAATAATGAAGATATGAAAGCTTCTTCTCCTGTTAATGGAGATATCAAAGACGAGTCAATTGACACTTGCATAGACCCCAGTCATAAGTTGGTGTCATCAAATTCATTTGCATTCAATAGCGGGAGTGAGAAACAGGCAACTGGGTTGGAGGAGCCGTTGGATTCTACAACTAGCTGGAATCATGGGTCTGGAGATGTTGATGTTAAGGAAGTGCAGTGGACTGCTTTCACTACTGAATCTATGAAGAGTGTTACTAGCGGGTTTGGGTCATATGACGACTTTTTCACTGAATTTGGAGAAAATTCAGGTGATCAGATAGGGAAAGGAGGTAAGTTGGTTACTGGTGAACAGAACATTGTATCACACAACAGCAGTGTAGTAGACGATTCCTTCCATACAGAGAATGTTAATAATTACTCACATAAATTTCAAGCGGTCCAGGGTAATGACACGACTGATGGTCAAGATCCAAATAGCACTCAGTACTGGGAGAATCTTTATCCTGGATGGAAGTATGATGCAAACACTGGTCAATGGTATCAAGTAAATGAAGGTTACAAGGCAGCAGCAGATATACAAGGGGCACATAACTTTAACACTGCTTCTGAATGGACAGTCTCCAACGAGGTTTCTTACGTGCAACAAACACTGCAATCTGTTGTGGGGGCTGTAGCAGAGAAAGGCAGGACTGAAAGTGTCACTAGTTGGAATTCTGTTTCACAAGCGAATCACACTAATGAAAGTTTATCAAACTGGGATCAGGCTTCACAACAATCTAATGGGTATCCCTCACATATGGTTTTTGATCCCCAATACCCTGGTTGGTATTATGATATGAACACTCAAGAATGGTGCTCCTTAGATGCATATAATTCTAAACCAATTGTTCAAGCACATGACCAGGTCAATCAAAATGGGTTTGCTGAACCTAATGCTTATTACGGAGATGATCAGAAAATATATGACAAGCAGGATCAGTTAGATAAGCAGTCTGTATCTGAAGTCTTTAGCAGCCAAGGACAAGATTACAAGTGGGAAGGGTCTTTCAGTAATATTGAACCGCAAGGATCAGCTATGTGGCAACCTGCCCACGAGCAGGCCGATCAAAATGGGTTTTCTGCAACTAATACATATTATCAAAAGGACGAGAAAGCATACGGATACGGTGTTCAGGATCAGTTAGATAAGCAGTCAGGATTTGAAGGTTCTCATAGCAGCCAAGGTAAGGACTACAAGTTGAAAGGGTCATTCCATAATGTTGAGCAACAAGGATCAACAATATGGCAACCTGATACTAGTTCCAAGAGTGCACCTATGTCAGATATTAGAGGCTATCAATTTGCACAAAATTTCCATGGCACTAGTCTTCCCTTAGATAACCATGTTAATCAACATCAATCCTTTCATCATGGGGGAACAGCTTCATCTTTTATGACTCCTGGCCAGCTTAGTAATGAGTTTCCTGCTGTTTCTGGAGCCCAATCTTTTGCTGCTAATGGAAACCTTAATCAGCCGTTCAGTCATTCCACCATTATGCAAAATGAGATGATGAATGTCCCAAAAACCTATGGCAGTCAGAAACAATCAAGTTATTCCCAGCAACCAGTTCAGAGTGGCTATCAAGTATCTTATGCGTCTACTGTAGGCAGGTCATCAGCTGGCTGCCCTCCTCATGCTTTGGTTACTTTTGGTTTTGGTGGAAAGTTAATTGTGATGAAAGATACTGCTGCTCTCATGAACCCATCATATAGCCAGGTTAGATTATATATTTTCAAATCCACATTTTATTTTGATTCCTCATGTATTTGCCTAACATATTCTCTTTATATTCAATTATCAAATGCGTAATAATTTGTTTATATGCTTTCTGATGAAGGATTCAAATGGTGTGTCCATTTCTGTTCATAGCTTGGCAGAAGTTTTTACTGGGGGGGCTAATATGTCAAGCAATGGAGCAAGCGTATGTGATTACTTTGACACTCTAGGTTTGCAATCCTTTCCTGGTCCTCTGGCTGGTGGAAATGTTGGTGGTAAAGAGTTGAGTAAATGGATTGATGAGAGGATCACACTTTCTGAATCTTCTAGCATGGATTACAGGAAAAATGAAGTTTTAAAGTTACTCCTTTCATTGCTGAAAATAGCTTCGCAGCACTACGGGAAATTGCGTTCACCTTTTGGAACTGATGCTACATTAAAGGTAACCTTCACTGTCTTCGAAATATTGTTTAATGGGTAACCCCAAGGAGCATGATGACTTCTTTTTTTCTCCTTGCGCCAAGTTCCATTTTTCTGGGTTATATTCACTCGAACCTTATCAAAGACCACTTCTCTTGCCATAAGTAGTTGCATATGTTGTATCACTTTTATATAGTCTGTCCTTTGTAAACTGGGTATTCCTTTTGGTCCATGAAAATGTTTGTAGTTGAATCTTGCACTTAGAAGTGCTATGTTTGTGGTGGTGTTCTGGAGGTTGAAAATGTCGAATCATGAATGAACAAGAGTTCTGAAGATAAGACTTGATAAGTTTGGGGTAAAAGTTACTGAAGGACACAGAGATTGATGATGATGTTAGTCATAGGATACATTCATGGTGAATTGCCTGCAACTTGCATTATGGTGTCAGATATATATCATTAATGATGAGAGTGTTGGCCTCCAAGAAGATGTGAGCAACAGATGACTGGACACTATAGAAATTGCAAATACCGAGGTACATAGATGCCGTTGACACATGAGGATAGGTAAAGTTAGAAACAAAAAAGTTTGTTGACTGTCGAGATCTAAATAAATATTGTCGATCAGTAGAATGTCGTATTTCCTTTTCTGGTGCAATATTCTATCTGTTTTACTTTGTTGTCAACAATACACATCCTCTCCTTGTATTGATGCACTCATCAGATCAACATATATTAAATGTGTAATTGAGAAATTATTTCCTTGCTAGTTTGTAAGTTAAAAAATACTCTCAAGTTATTTGCCATTAATGTGAATTTATAAATTATTATTTTGGATCTTTAACAGGAAAATGATGCTCCAGAGGTTGCTGTTGCTAAACTTTTTGCATCTGCGAGGAAGAGTAATGTAGGATACGGTGATTATAGTAACTTCACCCAATGCTTGCAACAATTACCTTCAGAAAGAGAGACTCAGGTATGCATCTTCTAACAGCCATTTATCTATTAATTGAATGATCTTCCCGTGTTACGGATATATATCTAATATAGGTAACAGCCGCTGAAGTCCAAACTCTGCTGGTTTCTGGTAAAAAAATAGAGGCTCTTCAACGTGCAGAAGAGGGTCAACTCTGGGGTCCAGCACTTGTTCTTGCTGCACAACTTGGTGATCAGGTCTCTCTTCCCCTCTTTCTCGTCGCCCCTTAGATTTTATATTTCTCAATATGTTCATTCTTCTCGAATAATAAATAATACTATCTTCCATGGTGAAACCATATTATTGCTCATATACTGTCAGTACCTTTCGCTTACATTTTGTTTTCTTTATGGTGTGGAATGGGTTGGGGTTCTTTATTGCAGTTTTATGTGGACACTGTTAGGAAAATGGCCCTTCGTCAGTTAGTAGCAGGGTCACCTTTACGGACGTTATGCCTACTTATTGCTGGTCAACCTGCAGATGCTTTTTCATCTGATACAACATCAGATGGTGGAATTTCTGGTGCTGTAAATATGTCTCAACAGCCTGCACAGGTAATGTTGTTGTGTTCAGGTAGATATGTAAATATTCCTGCTTATTTAGATTATTTTTAGGGGGATAGGATATAGGATATATGATGCTTCCACACTCACAAACATTTTATGTGAGGGGTATGTTAATTATTTCATCATTTGCTCATTTAAGTGTTTGTGAGTGTGGAAGCACCTATTATAGGTGCTTCTAGCTGCACACACCCCTTTCCCTATTTTTATTCATAGAATGAATGTTGGTCCTCTTGCTCTTCAATCTCTTGTAAAAGCAAACTATGCAAGAGGGAGGATAGTGAAGAATCTAGTGATTTATTTTAGCTTATGTTTTCAAATTTCCTGCTTTAATGAATGTTTGAAGATATGTTGCACTTGCTGATTTGTTTTCTTTTTTTATATCTATTTGCTATTATTATAGGCTCAACCTGGTTCTAATTGTATGCTCGAAGACTGGGAAGAGAATTTGGCTATGATTACTGCTAACAGAACAAAAGATGATGAACTGGTGCTTATCCATCTTGGAGATTGTTTGTGGAAGGAGAGGAGTGATGTAAGCATTGCACAATATGATATGCTGAATGCCTGAATCTTTATATGCGTATATGCTAAATTCTATCGAAGCGCCTTTTTTTAACTGGTTGTGTCTACAAGCGTGTGACTCTTTTCTAAAAATGATCCAGATTATCGCAGCACATATATGCTACTTAGTTGCAGAAGCTAACTTTGAGCCATATTCAGACACTGCTAGGCTGTGTCTGATTGGTGCTGATCACTGGAAACATCCTCGGACGTATGCCAGTCCAGAAGCTATCCAGGTACTGTGATCTCATCTCAGTACTAATTTCTTCTCTTTACATGAAGTTACCTATTTAACCTGGCTTGTTGTATTCCTGCCTTTGATGTTAACTTTTCGTCTAGGTTTTCTGCTTGTTGATTAGCAATGTTGTATATCCTTACTTGAACATAGTGGTATGAGAAACACACACACACACACATGGTTGCATGTCCTTGTACAAAAGAAGAAAACATAGAATAAGTTGAGTTGCGGTTTTGAATGGCTTTTGATTAGTCTGGAAGGAGAACCGAGTTCTAAAACCAAGAATGAAACCACATACCAAACACCTTATGCTATCTTTATGTGTGTTTTGAGTGTGTCTACATGCACACACGTTTTTTCTGTTTGTGTAAACCCATATGATTTCAATTGTATTAGTTGATTGAATAACTGCAGTACTGTACCTTGTAATTATGAATGCTTGCAGAGAACAGAGGTGTATGAATATGCAAAACTTCTAGGGAACTCTCAGTTCACCTTGCTGCCATTTCAACCGTATAAGCTTTTATACGCTCATATGTTAGCTGAAGTTGGAAAAGTGTCTGACTCACTAAAGTAAACGAAAAAACACTTTTTTTCTACTTAGTCCACGTTCTTGTTTCTTCGATAAACTGATTTTTGTCATAAATCAGGTACTGTCAGTCGGTATTAAAATCTATAAAAACCAGCCGAGCTCCTGAGGCAGAAACATGGAGACAAATGGTTTCATCTTTAGAGGACAGGATAAAGACTCACCAACAGGCGAGGCCCCCCTTTTATCTATGTTTATAATCAAGTTCATATCTCTAAAATAGAATTCCAATAGTATTCTTCTTTTTTCTTTCCTCTTAGGGTGGATTCTCTACAAACTTGGCTCCTGCTAAGCTAGTTGGTAAACTGCTCAACCTTTTTGATAGCACCGCACATCGTGTAGTTGGGGGCCTACCACCTCCTGTACCATCAACATCAGGTAGCAATATGCAAAACGACCATCATCATCACCATCACCATCACCAACCCACAGGGCCTAGGGTATCTACTAGTCAATCTACAATGGCAATGTCATCATTAGTGCCATCTGCCTCAATGGAGCCTATAAATCAGTGGTCAGATGATTTAAACAGAAATAAAATAATTCACAACAGGAGTGTTTCAGAACCCGACTTTGGCCGGTCTCCCAAGCAGGTTCTCACATACATCCTTCTTATAACTTCTTTTCTGTACGTTTAATCCTTCTATCCAACCAACTGGTAGGGGCTTATGCTAAGCCATTCATCCTCACCTCTGTATTAATGAAACAAAACCTGACTTTATCTGGACAGAAATCTTTTTCTCAGTTAATCTGGTTTTAAGGAACATGATATGTTATTATTAAGTTAAAATTGATTTTACACTATTTCTGAAGATTTGGGTTCAATAGTTTACAGGAGATACCTAGCTACAATAAGTTGAAAATTATGTTCTGAATGGCATACATACGAGCTAAAATTGATGATTCAAAAAAATAAATTTATAATGAAGTGTTGAATTGCAAATGCATATTTTCCTATTTAGATGCTTAAAAGACAGCACAAAAATGGATGCTTCACTTAAGAGAATTTGAATGAGTGAAGGCTATTATAATTTCTTACGAAACTAAAACCATACTAATAATGTGTGACAAATAGAGTATAATAATAGAAGGTAAAACAACAAGAGGTCTCATGATATGGGTTTGTGGAACACCTTAATGATATATTGACAGGATGATCCATCAAAGGAAAATTCTGCTGGTTCACAAAATAAAGCATCCAGGGGCACTTCACGCTTTGGTCGCTTCAGTTTTGGCTCCCAGCTTTTTCAAAAGACCGTGGGTTTAGTTTTAAAACCTCGTGCGGACAAACAGGTAACTATATACGTCTTGCTCTCAGGCACACACACCTTTGATATCTTCCCATCATTATTTGAGTTTAAGGTTTATTTTACTCATGTTCTGTCTGTAGGCAAAATTGGGAGATACAAATAAGTTTTATTATGATGAAAAACTTAAGAGATGGGTAGAGGAAGGTGTTGATCCGCCAGCAGAGGAAGCAACCCTTCCTCCACCACCAACAATGGCAGCTTTCCAGAATGGAAGACTTGAGGATTACAGCAACCTGAAGAATGCTTTGAAAAGTGAAGCCTCTCAAAGCAACGGGAGCTCAGAGTTTACAAGCCCGGCCTCATCTTCAGGAATTCCTGCTGCCTCCAATCAATTCTCTGCACGTGGAAGACTTGGGGTTCGAGCAAGGTGACTCGCTCACTGACTGACTCCTCAATACAATCTTTTTAGGGCTTATGTTATTGCTGAACTCTAGTTTTTCAGTTGAAATTGCAATCTAATATATTCTGTTGGCTGATAGGTATGTTGACACTTTCAACCAAGGTGGCAACTCAACCAACTTGTTCCACTCGCCTCCTACTCCAGCTACCACTAACACAAACCCAAACCGTAAATTCTTTGTTCCATCGCCATCATTATCATCTGAACAGCAGCAGCTGCCTGTTGACCCTTCATCTGATAACACACAATCGCCAACTAGTGATGTCAAAGTAAATCCCTCTTTTTCTTCAGTAAATAACTCCTCCCTGATGTCTTTTCCACCAGCACCAGCACCAGGCATGGGCAGACAAAAATTTTCAAGCATGGATAATGTTTCAGAAGCAAAATTTGGTAAGGCACCTGGCACCCGAAGAATAGCTTCATGGAGTGGGAATGAAGAAAGTTTTTCTTTGGCTAATAGCCGGGAACAAAAACCAACGTCATTTATGCAGCAGACAACTGAGCCTGGTATGATAATAAATGAGGAGCTTCAAGACGTGGATCTTTAAGGGTGTAAATAATATATATGACCCGACTTGGAGACGAGCTAGGTATGTTCAAAAGTTTTTTTTTGTTATATATTAACAAGCCTTTGTATGATAAAAATGCAAATGCATGTACTTAGGCGTTTACCTGTACTTGTAATAGACGGACATAGATTTTGTTAAATTTTGGGGTGGTGGTGGTTCGGCTTCAGCATAAAGTAGCACCATTTGTAGTAGTAGTAGTAGTGTACAGTCGGTTGATCATTTCTATTCTTCTTTTTTAGTTTCAGCAAGCTTTAATTAAAATGAATGTAGTTTGAGAAACTTTTTTAAAATAAGCTCTTTCATTGTTACATATAATTATTCTTTTACAGTTGAATTTTACATTAATTATTATATATAGAGCATACACGTTTTTCGTAAAGCTCTGTGTGTGTGTGTGTGTAGATAAAGTAAAATAAAAAATTATGGATTGCATGGCATGGCTCTTAAGATCCCGATAAGAGTAAAAGGATCTCTATATCTTGATGTTGACCATATGTGTGAGATCTTGTTGACTTGAGCTAGTGAATTAAAAATGAGCTAATTATGTTACATAAACATGGATTAGAAAGTGGATAGGTTATTAACTCGTTAAGTGACTTAGAATTAAGAAGGTTTCTTTTTGATACATATTTTCTTCAAAGTTTGTTCTTATTTTACAACAACAACAACAACAACAACGATACCCAAAATCCCGCTAAAGCGGGGTATGGGAGAGGTGGGATGTAGACAATCGTACCTCTACCCATAGGTAGAGAGATTGCTTCCTGAACAAAGACCTCCAGCTGCGAAGAAACAAGACATAAATAAAAAATAGATAAATAAAATAAAAACAAACAAATAATAAAACAAGACATAAAGTTTGTTCTTATTTTACCACACCAAATTAACTTGTAATCAAATTAACTCTTGATTGAAATGAATTAGCAAGTGTGCGATTCTTCCTTGATCATCTCCACCTCCATCTACTGGAAACATGTACTACGACGTACAATATAAATATTGTTCAATGGCATTCGTTAATTATATACGTACGTACATCCTGAAATATTAAGCAAACATAGTTTGGGTTTGGATTTGGGTTTGAGGTCACAAACATAGTTTGGGTTTGGATTTGGGTTTGAGGTCACAACTCACAAATATAGTTTGAGTTTGGATTTGGGTTTAAGGTCACACTAATAGAAAATGGTAGTGTCATTATAATCAGTTCGCAAGACATCAGATTCATTTTAAAATGATTAATGATTAAAAATACCCTAACCGGAAACTTTCTTATTGCGAAAACCAATCTTAATATTTGATTAAAATATATCTTGATGAGAGGTAAATATATTTGGTAGTATCATTATAAAGATGATCCAACATGCCTTAGCGGAACTATTCTTATTGCAAGAACCAGATCAAAATAAATTAATGTCTAATAATGGCTCATGGCTCATTCATGAGGGATATTTTAAAAAAACTAAGCTGATAAATAATGATGCATTCACTCAGACTTAATTTGTAGTTGGGTAAATACATAAATGATCCAAAATACCCCTTTTATGAGTAATTAATGAGCATTAACGGTGGTTACAAATGATTTTTACAGTTTTCGCATTAAAAGCAGTTCTCAAATGAACTTTTTACTATAAACATGCATGTATGTATTTACATAATATGGTGTTAGCAATTAGTTCCTTTCTACAACTTTTTGGTTTTCAAATGAACGAACTTTTTCACACAAAGATATGGAAAAGTTAAAATGAAAACTGTTTTTTGTACGAGAACTGTGAGAATTGTTTCTAACATCATCAATGGCTCATTGATAGGAGGTATTTTGATCATTTATATTTAACTAATTTAACTAACAGTGAATTATATTCTAAAGTATACTTAATCTATGAGAGGGGAAATTTTGTTTGTTGCTTCGTAAGAAAATTACATTAAAAAGAGAAAAATTATATTTTTTATACTAAATCTTTTAATTTTATTATTTTACTAATGGGAAATATACTAAATTTTTCTTATCATCTTTAACTTTAACACTTGTCGTAGAAAAACAAATAGAAATAAAAGGAAAAAATAGTATATTTTTTTTATAAGAGTAAGGACAAGTATTGCTTCTGTAACTTGGTTTGTTTCAATTGGCTAGCTTAGCGATGACGAGAACAACCATATTGGAGCGGCTGGGTTTCTCCGTCGGCTGAAGTTACTTGTTATTTAGCTGAAAAAGTAAAAGGGTTTACAAGAATCCGTTAAGATCATGTCCATGACCCACCATTTCCATTTGGACGATTTAGACCAACTTCTTGACAGTAAACCCTTCTCTGTTGTTGTTATTTATAGTTAATATATATATGATGAGTATTTATGTTTATGATGGAGGAATTGATGAATTGCGTTTGTTAGGTGCTTTGGATGATTTCCAGACTCTTAACCTTATGTCGTCTGCTCAAAGGTTTTGTAGCTTCCCCTTGGAATTTATTTCACAGATATTAGCTGATTGATTTTGAAAGAAGGTTATTTTAAGGAACGGAACTGACTGCTCATCAAACTGGCCGCACCTTTCAATTTAAAATTTGATTTAATGTCAATGTAGTTATGATTGGAAAAGATGTATCGATCTGATGGTTTCTTGTATTACTCAAAAGGCAAGAAGCCCTACGAGTGAGTGTTTAAATGAAGGTGTTTATTTGATAGTAATTATTATGGAATAATCATAATATCAGGTAAACAAACATAATCAAGAGTGACGTTTCAGGATACACCGTCTTGGATGTGCTTTTGCAGCTTCAAAATTAATCTTTTCTTTTATGGTATTGAATATTCTGTTTATTTAGCAATCAAAAATAAAATAAAACAATTTGATTATCAGGTACGTATTATCCTTCTGAATACTTGACTTTCGAAATGTACGTGTATGTATTTAAGCCCTTTTCGTTGGTTTCACGCTACAAACACTTAGGGTTTGAATTTGTGGACTTCAGAGATAATGGAGTGAAGAGAGCAGCAGAGGATTCTTGTGAGAGGGAGGTCCAAGGACTAGGAGGAATGGGTTTACCAGATTTAAAAAGCAAGAAGAAGAAAGGAAAGCAAAAGACAGCATCAGAGACTCTCAATAAGCTGAGAGAGCAAACAAAGGAGAGTGTTAAGGGCTTGGAGTCTGTAGCAGCAGCAGCACATGGTTTTGGAATTGGAGATGATGATGATGATGCATTCATGGTGGATGATTGGGTCAAGCAGTTTGAGGAGCTTACAGCCTCCTCTCAGGTATTCCAAACCTTCATTAATCCTCTTGAATTTATGACTTCTACAGTTGTTTTGATTACCACACTAGCTTGTCTCTAGGAATTGGAGTCTATGATGCAGACAATGATGCAACAGATTTTGTCAAAACAACTTCGTCATCAACCCATGAAGGAATTTGAAGAAAAATACCAGAAATGGTTACATGACAATAAATCGAAATTAAACAAACAAGAATACGAGCGTCAGCATAATGCTGTTTATGAGTCGGAGCCTGGCAATGTTAGCAAGATTGCCGAGCTCATGCAACATTCCGGCCAACCCCCAAATGATATCATCAAAGACCTTGCTCCACCTGATTTTGATTTATCAGCTTTTGGCCAGCTGTAAGTACTGCTCTATTCTCAACCTCTAAAAGCCAATTTTGTTCATGGCTAGAATTACAATTTTTTTTTTTTTTGACTCATGGCATTGAACTAGACAACAAATTAATACTAGAATAATATAAAAAATGATTAACTTGCATGACATGATTCATATATATATATATATAAGGGAGGGTTCATGCGAGAACCGTTGTTAGTGCGAGAACCGCGAGAACCAATCTCGGCCGTTCCTTGGATATGGAAAGTATCATGGATGAAGAGCGTGGAGGGATAGGGTGTGGCAGGGTGCATGTGAGGAATTCATGGGTGGGCAATGACATTGAAGGAGGGGGAATTGGACGGCTTAGATTGGTTCTCGCGGTTCTCGCGCTAACAACGGTTCTCGCATAAACTTTTGTCTATATATATATATATAATCCCAAACTGATTCAACCTCAAAATCCCCATTCCATATTTGATAATCCTTAATTAAGGTCCAAGTGTAGATGATTCTGAGAATGGAAGGTAAAACTTGTTCATCATTGCCGGAATAAAGTCCCCTTGGCTTCCAATATAGTGTGTGCGTCTGGTTGTTTATCCATTGATTTCTTTCATTCAATTCTTTGATATATGCAGATCACAAGATCTCCATCATTCTCAGGAAAACTGCTGCATAATGTGAAGAAAGGATGGGGATATATATATATATATATATATATATATATATATATATATATATATATATATATGTGTGTGTGTGTGTGTAGAGTGTTGTTTTTTGTAATTCTTGGAATAATTATATTATATTATATTAATTAATAAAGGTTTAGTTCATAAAAGTGTATTTAACTTTACACCTTTTGCTATTGTATGTACTGAACTTTCAAACTTACCATTTGATGTACCCAACTTTCAAAAAATTACCATTAAATGTATTGTGTTACCTATTCTCTAGGTAACAGGTAATTTTTTTATTTTAAATAATTTTAATATTACACATCACTAAATAATTGCCATGTGTGTATATCCTCAAATAATTTTAATATTTCACAGCCACACTAATTCTGGAGAAACATAAGAACTCTAAATAAGTTTGAAGAACATGAATATGCTTTTGAATAACCAGATTAAATATGAATATGAGCAGAAACATAAGAACCCTAAAATCAACCCCAAGTCACCGTAACAAGAAGCAGATAAACATGGAGATGTATATGAAGCAGATGAACCCTACATCAAAATTAACAAAATCGATGGTCAAATATGCTAAACAAAATTAACAAAAGCAGATTAACCCTAAATAAAAAATTAACAAAATCGATGAATATCAAGCAGATGAAGAACATACCAAGAATCGATGAATATGAACCCATAATCAAGCAGATGAATATCAAGCAGATGCTAAACAAACTCAAATCTGCGTAGATATGAACCTAGAATCGATGAATATGAACCCAGAATACCAAATTAACAAAATCGATGAATATGAACCTAGAATCAAACCGTCGATAGATCTTACCTAAATCTTGAACCACCGCCACAAACCATAAGATCTCGAAGCCCTAAACCGCCGCAAACCATAAGATCTGGAAGAATGATGAAGAATCTAAAATCGACGAGTTAGGGTTTCGATTGTCAATCGGTTTCAACAGATTGTCAATCGCCTAACCCTAAATCATAACTGAAATCGCCCGACGGTGGTGGTGGTGGGAAGCAATCACCCGACGGTGGTGGTGGTGGTCCTCGATGAATTTGAAGAATCAACAATCGATGGTGGATCTGGGTTGAAGAAGATGATGGTTGAAGATGAAGATGATGGTTCAAGTGGTGGTCTGCTAAAATCCGATAGTGGATGAAGATGATGGTTGAAAGTTTATTATTATTATTATTATTATTATTATTATTATTAATTTAGTCATGTGCTAAGTCATGTGCCAACTCACCATCTACATTAGCAAAACCTGTACCATATCAGCTTGTAACCTGCTATAGCAGGTTAGATGCACAAAATAGTAAATGTTTGAAAGTTTAATACATCAAATGGTAAGTTTGAAAGTTCAGTACGTACAATAGCAAAATATATAAAGTTGAATACACTTTTATAAACTAAACCCTAATTAATAATACCCCTAGCTACAACAGTCCGTGAATATATTTGATCAGCGTTAGGTTTGTTCAATCTCCATATATGATTGATTAGAAGACGTACAACTTTTACAAGCTTTTGCTTTTACCTCTCTGAAAATAAAAGTATTGCTTGCTTACCAATTAAGTTGAAACATTAATTTATTTGGTAAAAGTTAATGAGCCGATTAACTTTTAATTAGCCTAGCTAGCTGGCATCACATCGATCTATATATGAGTTTGGGCATTGTTGGAGTACGTACGTGTATTGATCGATCGATTGTCATTATAATATATCAATGAAATCATGACCTACATGATAGATGTGTGATAGATAATATTGTATTAATTACCGTGTCTGTGTGTGTACAAACGTACAATTACAACACGCTATGAAATATAAGGAGGTGATCCTCACACAACAAATTTTAGTCATGCACAACAATGTTATGCAGCATCAACATGTACTATATGTAGTAACTGCTTGTACATTATTGTGCATGACTAAAATTTGTTGTGTGAGGATCACCTCCCTAAAATATATTATGAAAGCTAAAAAGATCAAGCAAATCTAGTTGAAAAGTTGATACTGTTAAATGAAGTAATGGTGTTAATGATAATTTCGTATACTCATTCTAATAACTAAATCTACAATAATAAAAATATTTTAAAAAAATAAGTCAATGCAAATGAAATTAATAAATAAATCTTTCATATTAAATATTCTATCATATATCAAATAATTAATTTATTTAAAAATAACTATTAAAATTGTGTATAATCTGAATTAATAAATTTTTAAAAAATATAACCTGAATTAGTAAAATGGGTGAAATATGGTTTAACTATCAAAGTTTTACTTGATTTTCGGTTTAACCATCAAAGTTTATTTTTGAATAATTTAACCATAAAGTTTCATTTGATAATCATTTTAATCTTTAAAATTTTGTTTGGTTTCCGTTTTTACCCATTTTATTACCTTCAACCTGTAAGCAGGTTAAATAATATATATTTTTTATTTTTTATTTTTTCTCATTAAATGTTTGAAGATCTGAGACAAATGAACACCCAAATCAAGAACACCCAAATGAATCAAGAACACCCAAATCAATAGGACAAATCTTGTACACAAATGAATCAAGAATACCCAAATCAGAAACACACTTGAAATCAAACAATCTGGATGTAACCCTCACCTGAAATCAAGATGAAACCCTCACCTGAAACCGTGGCGGTGGTGGTGGTGACGGATTTGACTGCGGTTATGGTGGTGGTAGTGTCGGAAAACCCTCACCCGAAAGATGAAACCCTCGCCAGCCTTCTTCATCTACTTCACCATCTCAGAGAGAGAGAGAGAGAACAACAAAAGCGATGGTGTACGATGGTTACGACGGCTCTCGGTAACGGCAACAGCAACGGCGACGGTTTGCGATCTTCCGACGGGGTATAGCGGCGACGGCGACGTTTGGGTTTATTCTTCAAGGTGGCGGTGGTCGTTTGGGTTCATTTTCCGACTAAAATTTAGGCGATGGCGGCGGCTCTCGATGGTGGTTAGCCTGAGCTCGTAGCCTGAGTTAGGCGGTGGTAGATCTGGTGGGTGGTGATGGTTATAGTGGCGGTAGACATGAAGGTCGGTAGAGGTTATACTGGCGGCGGCAGTGATGGTTACAGTGGCGGTGGCAGTAGACAGGCGGCAGTGGTGAAGGTCGATCTACAGAGAGAGGGTAACGGGAAGAGAGAAGGGTTAGGGTTAGGGATAGAGAGAGAGAGAGGCAGAGAGGAGAGTGAAGGGGAGAGAGGAGTTGTGGGGGGTGTTTGGTGAGTAGGGTATGTTTGGAAGGGTTTTTAGGGGTGTTTTGGTGTGTTTGGAAGGGGTTTAGGAGGTGTTTGGATATAAGTACCGGTTTAGGAGGTTAAAATGGATAAAGTAGAAGGTAAACACAAACTTCATGGTTAAATAATTAAAAAAAACTTTAATGGTTAAACCGAAAAACAACTAAAACTTTGATGATTAAACCGTATTTCACCCTTAGTAAAATTTATAAACATTTTTAGATATTTTTAAACAGGTAATAAGCTAAATAAAATAGAATTACAATACCATAGAATTTACTAATTAATATGAAATTTTATCAACCATGATAATTTATAAAATAAATACACCATCGATGTTTTAAACAGACAAATCATTCACATGCATTTACAATGCTATATATATAGAAGATGCTAATTAAATCCCCATTTGCTTCAGGAAAGCATATATGATCACAAATCCATTCATTTTTAAACCTAATATATATATATATATATATATATATATATATATATATATATATATATATATTCTATATTATGTCAATATAACTTATTAAAACCATCTGACTGAGTTGGGTCAGTAAGTCTACTGGGCAAAAAACATTCCCTTTCAAGTGAAGTATGAAGGGAAGATCCAAGTTTCCCCATTGAAACCCATAAAACCGGTGAAGCACAAAATGCATATGCGAAAACCGACAATGCTCTCACAACGCCATCGTTATACCATGGGCAAGCCATGACTAAAAGGACTCCTATGATCCCGAGCCAAGGTGTCAAGAGGGGTAGCATCGGAAGATGAAAGGCTTTCATGGGTATGCATGAGAGGGCAAAGGACGCTAACAAGTATAAGGCCCACCCTACAATTGGATGGATTGTTCGAGGAATAAGGATGAATGGGAGTGTGTAGGATATGATAATGGATAATATGGCAACTGCTTTCAGGTTTGTTTGGATTATGGTTATGTTCTTGTACTGTGAATCGCCCCGATAACATAACTTTGTGAGAAGGCTTGGGCGATGAGCCAAACGAATAACTGCTATGATCATGCCTAAGTAGAGTATAGTTTGGATGAGGACGAAAGGCATCTCTGAATCATACCTGTCACCAACTTGATATAGTTAATCATATAAGTGAACCAAAAAAAGCAAGATTTATTATATATATAGACAAAAGTTCACGCGAGAACCGTTGTTAGCGCGAGAACCGTGAGAACCAATATAAGCCGTCTAATTCCCCCTCCTTCAATGTCATTGCCAACCCATGAATTCCTCACATGCACCCTGCCACACCCTATCCCTCCACGCTCTCCATCCATGATACTTCCCGTATCCAAGGAACGGCTGAGATTGGTTCTCGCAGTTCTCGCACTAACAACGGTTCTCGCATGAACCCTC
Organism: Pulicaria dysenterica; assembly: GCA_947179395.2. NCBI lineage: Eukaryota > Viridiplantae > Streptophyta > Magnoliopsida > Asterales > Asteraceae > Pulicaria > Pulicaria dysenterica. The sequence continues at coordinate 115,890,041 of OX359290.1, read as the reverse complement.
CCATATATATATATATATATATATATATATATATATATATATATATATATATATATATATATATATATATATATATATATATAGAGAGAGAGAGAGAGAGAGAGAGAGAGAGAACTGTTTTTCGTACGAGAACTGCGAGAACCAATCTTAACCGTCCAATCCCCCTCTTTGTTATTCATTTGTATTATATATAACAACCTGGCCTCAATCAGTCAATAACGTAAATGTGCGTTTGCTAGCTAATTAATTTCTAGATATTCATCATTTGTATTATATATTTTAGTTTAATTAACAAACAATTAACTTAAGCAACATATTTGATACTATACACTACTAGAATTCATGGCAATAGCAGCGACACATTTAGCAGCGACCTAAGCAATAGCAGCGACACCTCGCTGAACGCGCGAAGTGTCGCTACTATTGCTTAAGTCGCTGCTAAATGTGTCGCTGCTATTCCCTCCCTATTTTTTCACGTGTCGCTGCTAAAACTAGTGTCGCTCCTAAAAAGGTCGCTGCTATTGCTTTAAAATAGGTTAAACACCAAACATTCCCCCATTTGCAGCGGACTACTCCATTTGCTCTCGATACCTCACGAACTTCGCAATCCCTTCCGACCCCTCGCCAGTCCCCGTCCGTTTGCCGGTTGCCGCCCGTACGTTCACCGGTCGCCTGTCCGTTCTCCGGTCGCAGCCCCTCCACTCGCCGGCCATCCCTCGCAGCTCGCGTCTCTCCCTCTTCCGCTCAGGCGACGCACATCCATTCCCAGCCACTGCCGCTGTTTCTCCACCACTGCCGCCGTTCCTACACCCACTGCCGCCGCCGCATTTGCCCTAATTCACGAGGTTAGCCTTCTAATTTCAACTTCTTTATGTTATTTTCTTGTTAATTTTTGCTGTTTTATGTTAATTTCTTGTTATTCTTATCATTCTTGTTAATTTCTTGATAAATGATGGGTTATAGGTACTGTTTTTTGATTTTGTGTGTTCGGTTCCCACCCACTGCCGCCGTTCCCCCACCCTTGCCGCCTCATTTGCCCTAATTCAAGAGGCTAGTCTTCTAATTTCAACTTATTTATGTTATTTTCTGTTATTTTCTAGTTAATTTTTGCTGTTTTATGTTAGATTTTTGTTATTTTTGTTATTCTTATTAATTTCTTGATAAATTATGGGGCATAGGAACTGTTTTTGGTTTTTGTGTGTTAATTTGTTGTGTGTTGTGAGTGTGTGTGTGTTTTATGTGAGTTGTGTGTGTGTTGTGTTCTGTGAGTGTGTGTGTGTAATTAACTCTGCTATTTGGATCCTTGTGTTCTTAATCCTACTGTTATTAACCAAGTCTGATCAAAGGATGAGACTAGCTATAACAAATTAAGCAAATGAATTAACCGTAATCTATACAAGTTCAATCTTAGGTCACCCAAAGTATTAGAATATCCTTTATCTATAAGGAAGTTGAGATAATTTAGTTTACATTCGGAATTTAGAGCTACTACATGCCATTTGTTTGTTTTAACTTATAAGTTACTAATGTACATATAAATTTGCAGCCGAGTCAACTTGATATCATGCTCCGTAACCCCGCATTTAGAGCGGCGATGGAATCGGCTATGACAAATGTGATTCAATCGTTTTCAACACAAAATGATAATTTGGAGAACGTCGAGGAGAATCGGGAAGAAGATAGTAACGAGTAGTTTATTAGAGATTATGTTTTGTGTGTTGACAAACAACAATTTGGTAATAGCCTATATGGTTTGGGTATATTATGGATTTGGTAATAGCTATGTTTTGGGTATATTATAGATTTATGGTGTTGACAAACATTTTATGTACTAGCTATGTTTTGGGTATATTATGGATTTGGTAATAGCCTATATGGTTTTATATAATATTAGGTTTCAGTTTTTAATTGGTGCTATAGTATATAAAACAAGTTAGAATTATTATTATATTGTATTATTTAAAAAATGAAAGCAGGCAATAGCAGCGACATTAATAGCAGCGACAATAGGAAGTAGCAGCGAGATCAAACGGTTTAGGGAGAGGCATTAGAAGCGACATCAATAGCAGCGACATCAGGCATTAACAGCGACAGACAATAGCAGCGACAGGTAATAGCAGCGACATTTGGGTATTAGCAGCAAGGCATTAACAGCGACGCAATAACAGCGACTTTTAGGGGTATTAGCAGCGACTTTCGTCGATGCTAAAGGTCGATTTTTTTGTAGTGATATATCTATATGTGTGTACATGTACTTATTGTAATTACTCAAAGATTTGTGATAATTACTAGACACACACGTACTAGTTTAGCTAGCTATATAGCTCATACGTACCCAAGAGTTTGTAGTCGTTGTTGGTGCCATTGGATGCCAAGGGGTAAAACAGGCCAAGACCACCAGTACCATGGCTTTAACCATGATGCACCGGGAAATGTGATCACACTGTTTGGTCCACATGGTACACTCCACCTTAATCTCAAATCTGCATATATGCATGCAAATGTATTATCATTCATGCATGATGCACCCTCCAGGATCAATTTAATTAATTAATGTGATATGATGGATCGTACTTACAATAATAGGAAGCGTCCATTTGGTAGCCTAAAGGGAGTCTAAATATACCATCAAGTTTGGTGGCATTAGGTGGTGGGTGGAACAATGGCTGATCAAGAAGATCGTGGAAGTAACCTCCAATAAAACCTTGATCAGCTCCATCTGGATTATCTCTCCTCGTATCTAAATCATGTAACATGTTGTTATAAACCTTTGAGGATGGCTGTAGCACAAAGAGGCCGGTATGGAAGATGCATGGGTTGATGAAGACGGCACAGAATTGGCCACACAGAAAGAGTTCATCAGTATTTCTGAGCAAGAGATTATCGGCATCAAGCATGATGACCCTGTCGTATTGTAGGAGACTCCAGGCGTAGACTTTGTTGAGTGTGAATCTGAATCTACCATCCCTCATGTATGGGTTATTTATGTTTTCAACTCGCACAACCTTTGCACCATCTTCTTCTTCCCTGCATGCATGCGCGCATATACATATATAATTAATATAATTCTATATTACTTTAAAGAATAAGGGTAATTTTAGTTTTTAAAAATAGTAATCACAATTCATGTTTTTTTAATTAACATTTTATAATTTTCATAGTTATTTTTTATATAGTTTTCAACTTTTTATATAGTTTTCAAAATTGTTATTTTTATACTGTTATTCACAGTCTTAATTAGGACTATGATTATCATTCTCTTAATTTAGTTTATTTAAAACGAGTAGTAGCTACCTACCTTACTAGTCTTTAACATTTACATTTATATTTATATATATGAAATTCTTTTTTTTTCTTTTAACGAGGGCGATAATAATTTGCATCATTGACTTACTTTAATTCATTAATAATAGCTCTAGCTACCCGGCCTCTTGCTATTGGTAACATCCTAAAATATATATGTTGTTTCTTGGAATGGTCCGAATCGAGCAAGAGAGAAAAAGATAGATTGAGAGTTTATCGATTGGGGGAAATAGTGGATCAAGTGATATATATATATATATATATATATAATGATATGTGTATTTCCTCATACCATTATTTATTTTCTTTTATTTTTAACAAACTACAAAGAAGCTATAAATGATATTTGAAGAAAGATTAGATAAATTATAATACCTTCTATGTATCGAACAATCTCGTTGGAGAATCGGGTTTTGATGATTTTGAAGAGAAATTGATGATGAAAGATGGAGTTTACAGTGTTTTATCGAAGATGAAACATAGAATTTCGAGGGTCTGAATTCACCGAAGAAGTTGAATTTGTAATGAGAATGACTGAAAAATAGATCTGCAAGATAAAAGAGGAGGCTACAAGGTTTTGAACACGATTTCTTCCCTGCCCTATCGACGTGGACGCCTCTTCCATTTCTCCACACGTCCGTCGCTTTGGTTTCTTCCCTGTCGTATTGTTTCTTCCCTGCCGTATTGGATGACACGTCAGAATCTTAGGCTATTTAATTGGGCTTGATCTAAAATTTAGAGATCAAATACAAGTGCCACATAGGACACAATAGATCTTCATTTAGTGTATATATAGATGTGATATGTGTATTTCCTCATACCATTATTTATTTTCTTTTATATTCCTTTTCTTTTTATTACGTTAAGATCATACTATTCTTCTTTCATTTCTCTTATCTATTTGTTAAAAAAGAAGAGAGACATTTCTCTTATCTATTTGTTAAAATGAGAGAAAAAAAAGAAGAGAGAGAAGATGTAAAGAGAAATTATTGTTGACAGTTAATTAGTTTGATACTTTTAAAGGCTATATTGTTGTTTGACTACAAATAATAATGATAATATAATGTGATACTACCTCCGTCCCATTTTTATTGTCCATTTTTGAATTTACAAAGTCTTTCTTTTTCAACTTTAACTTTAAATATTTTTGTTTATGTTATATAATTCTTGATAAAAATTATATTAATAAAAATACATTTAAAACACAATGCATTCATATATTTTATATCAAATATTACATAACATAAACAAAAATATTTAAGGTCAAAGTTAAAAAAGAAAAACTTTAAAAAGTCAAAAAGAGACAATAAAAATGGAACGGAGGAAATATTTATTTAGTATATGTAATTAATTAAGCTTATTCATAATCACAGTTTAATTTCTTTTTCTTTTTTTTAAATGAAAAATGAAAGAAAGAAAGAAAAAAAACAGCTAGCACGCTTACCTATATATAAAAAAATACCGAAAGTATGTATGATGTGTAGACTAAGATATGTATATTTACTAAGCTTAAACCACGTACATACCTCCTACGCAACACGTACTATTTTCGTTAAAATAAAAAAACAACTAATTAATTAATATATAATGGCCGGGATAGTGAAATGTTAGAAAAATCATTGATTCATGAACCGATCGGGCAAGTGAATAATTTTTGTTAAATAATATATTAATTAGATGAATTATTAATTTGTAACGTTTTTTTAACACCACTATAAGAAAATCAGGCATTAGAAATGGATTTCTTACGGACCAAATTTGTGGGAAATTTTCAACGGATTTCCCACGAATTTGAGTCAGAAATCCGATTTTCAACGGATTTCCCACAGATTCCTTGATAAAATCCTAGGAAAATGGTTTTCCCACGAAGCTTTTAGTGTCGGTCGATTTCGTGGGAAATCCGAGAGAAACATCTTTTACTCATGGATTTCTCACGGATTTATCCGACACAAAAGAGGATACTGTGTTGTAGTGGAGATAAATAGATAATTGAGGGAATAAGGAAAGTCAATAGACGCATAAAGTAAACGCGTACGCTTTAATTAACGAAGTAATGATGGAGCTTAATTATATATATGTCGTTATATACATACATACATACATATATAGTTAAATTCTCAATTAGTTATGTTCAATTTATTTTAATGAATTTTAGTGTGACATATATAGAAAAGTTTAAAAGCCATTAATTTATGCATGGTAACTGAAAAGAAATTATAACTATTAAAAATAAAAATAAACACTTGTAAAATGAATATGCATGGTGGCATTAAATTAAGAAAACGGCCGGTATCGTACCATAAAAAGAAATTCTAAGAAATAATAAAAGTTTGCCTATTAAGTTTAGAAAATGGCTTGCTACATGACTATATATTCAAAAAGAATTAATGCGTAACGTACGTAGTAACTAAATTAAAATAATAAAAAGCCGGTGAAGCGTACGTTTCACAAATAAATTAAATACAGAAACAAATTAATTAAGCAAATTAAGGATAGTTATAGTAGATGGATGGATGGATGGATACGTACAGAGTATGTATCCAAGGAAGAGGAACGTCGAGAGATGCAATGACAACCAGATCCGCATCCACGCGAAGCTTCGTAAGAGATCGAAGCATGACTCTAATTGCGACGTAGAAGTCGTAGTCCCTTGGCGTCCCCAGTACGTACATCATCGTTGCGTATGCGTTCACGTTTCTCTGCTGCTGCAGATGATCTCCGGCTGCCCATGATGCCTCCGGCTGCATCATCAACACCACCACCACCACCACCACCACCATCAACCATTTCATATTCCACCTGCACCCCATAATTAACATTTCTCCCTCCATACAGACACCCGCCATTCACTGCTCGCTAGCTGGCAGTCCTCCGCTAGCTAGCTGCCTGCCGGTGATCAACGCCAAACTTGGCTGGCGTTAGCGTTGGCCGGTGATCAATGAAGTTTTCTTCGATTTCTATATATATATATCTAAAAAAACCTTAATAACCCTACCCTATATATACATCCTCACACTAACCCTACCCTATTTATACATTCTCACAATAACCCTCCCCACTTCCTATATATATATATATATATATCGATCGATCAAATATGGACACTAAATTAAAGGATATTTTATTTTATGAGAAGATTTTTGGAGTACGTTATCTGACCGACCGATGTAGGGGCCAACCCAACCACAGGACTAACTTTATATATATAATATATACACGATCAACTGTATATGCGATCGAGTAATAAATAATATGTATATTATCATTATTTATATATATTAGCTTAGCAATACGTGTATAAACATATATGATTGAAGTGAATTTTAAAAAACTAAAATCACCTACAAATGAAAATCTTAAATAATATGCAATGTTTAATTTTTTTTTTGATGTGAAAACAATTAATTCTAGTCAATTGAGAAGATAAAAAGATTAATTGGTGGAAAAAAAATAAAAATAAGATTCTAACATCACAATTATATTTTTTTAATAAAGATTAAAGATAAAAATATGAATATTAATTAGCTGATTGATTAAATGACTTGAAAAATTAATTTGTCAAATATAAATTTTAAAAGCTAAAATGTATTTTTGAAAAGAGTTTAATATTCAAAAGCGTACTGAAGTTGTCACTTATTGCTATTGTGTGTAGCTAACTTTTAAAACTATTATTTAAAATATCCAAAAACTACTATTATATGTATTGGATAACCGTTACACAAGTTGCGGCTACTTTTTTTAATTTTGATATTTATTTATAAATTTTACATCACTAAATTAATTATTATTATTATTATTGTCTATACTAAACATAAATTAAAATATGTCATATCATTAAAAATGCCAAATCATGTTTAAACCTCCTAAATATAGTTTTTTTTTATCATGGTGAAGATAAACTTGATGAAAAATATGTGACCGATGAATATCAATCTAGAAGCAAACCATTAAGATTATGAATTTTTTTTAAAAAAAAATAAAAAACTCAAACATCTTTATTTGTTTAAACATTCAAAATCATTTTTATATATAATACATTTTGCTTATAGATGATATAAAATATATGTTTGAACAATAATATTTAAAATAATATGATATTGATAAAATAATTAGTAAATTTGTAAGATAATAAAAGTTATAGGCATTATATATGATAACTAAATAGTGTTATGTTGAAATACAAGTGTTGTGTGTGGGAGGGTGTAGATAAGTAATTAAGTATCAACAAATACGAAGATATTTTGAGGACACGTACAAATAAAACCACGAAATCTATCCAATCCAATCCAAAATATAATAAAGCAATATAAAAAATAATAGCTTGTGGCCTAACATCATCATTAACTTGCAATTTGATAGAATATTACATGCCAAGCCACAGTCAACTCTATATGTTGTGTTATGTATGTCCATTTATAAAATCATATCATTAGTGACTATCCTCATTAGTATACTTACACGAAGATAATTTATGTCTAATATTGTATTTTTTTTTACCGACAAATTAATGGGGACACTTCCCCGCATTTTCAGTGCGGGTTCGAGCACCGCACCTTTACTCAATAGAGGAAACTCCTAGGGGAAAAACCCCCAACCCACTATATGCAGCAGGATTTGATCCCCCAACCTCTTGTGAGCTGAGGTTGTATATGGAAAAAGTTTATTTTAGAATGTTTTTACTGTAATAACTATGAGAATTAAATTAGTATATTATAGATATATTTGATTATTATATATATTGTTCAACCATGATTTGTGTGTAGTTGAACTATTATTCATGAGTTATTATTTTATAATGTTTGATTAATCAATAAATACCCCTCATTTGTGGGTAATTAGTGTATCAATAATGACTTATTAATGGTGGTAACGATGTATGTTTCCTTATCTATAATTTTGTGATTATCATTATTGAACACTAATATATTTAAGGGCAAACTGCATCATAATACAACGAACTTTTACTAAGCTACCAATTTATACAACGAACTTTAAAATTTTAAGAAAAATACAACAAACTCCATTATAACATCCATTGTATGCAATTTGTAACCTGCTATGCAGGTTACAGGTCACTTTATAAATTTTTATTTTTATTATTTATTTTTTTATTATGAAATTCATCTGTTCTTCAAATTTATGATGTTTGTTCTTGTTGTTCATATGAAATTTCCACATAAACACAAACCATTCAAGAATATAAACCCAATTCTATAAACTAAATACAAAACCTCAGATCTATAACAAATCTTAAATCTGTAAACAATCTCTAGATCTGTAATATACTCAAATCTGTAAACAAACATTCACATCAGAAAGAAACTCAGAAATGAAGTTGAAGAACCCTATTCTTTTCAAGATCTGTAACAACAAATCTTTAACCCAATATCAAAAATCAAAAATGAAGAACCCTTACATACAATCGGAACTTGAAGATGAAGAACCCTAATATATAATTTAAAATCGAAAGCAACGATTTGCTCATACCTTTCGACGGCAGGGATGGCGGTGGCTTGAAGGTCAGTGGCGGTGGTGGAGTTTTGCTTCAACTGAGGTAATGGTTTTCTGCAACAGAGGCGGTGGTGGTCGTTTGAAGCATCAGCGGCGGAGGTGGTCGTTTGAAGCAGCGGCGACGGAGGTGGTCGTTTGAAGCAGCTACGGCGGAGGTGGTCCTTTGAAGCAGCGGCGGCGAATGTGGTTGTTTGAAGCAGCAACAGCGATGGTGGTTTGAATAACTCGAAACGGAAAAACCCTAAAACCCAAATTCCGATTTCAAACCCTAACTTTAGCAGTGATTGAAGCAGCAACTTGCTATTTTAAACCCTAACTTGAACTTGAAATTGGGTGTGCTCTGTTCAAATCCTAACTTGACGGTGGCTTGAAGCAACAACTTGCGATGGTGGTGGCCTGAGTTGGTTGATGTGTGAAGAAGATTTCTACCTAACTTGGTTAATCTTGTTTCATTCTTGATTGAATACTTGAACCCATACAATGAAGATGAAGCTTGTTTGAATGAATACCATCTCAAAGTACTCAAGAGTTATCAATTTTAATTAAAAAGTAAAGAAAAAAAGGGGGAAAATGAAAAAAACAAAAAAAACCGGATGATTACCTGTAATAATAGGTAAATTGTATATAATGGATGTTATAATGGAGTTTGTTGTATTTTTTTTAAAATTTGAAAGTTCGTTGTATACATTGGTAGCTTAGTAAAAGTTCGTTGTATTATGGTGCAGTTTGCCCTATATTTAATCAAGGGTTAATTAATGTTAGTTTTCTTGATTCTTGTAATAAGAATGATATATAAGTTTTTGTTTAAATTGTGTTATTAATTTATGAATAAAATAATAAATAAAGTAAGTTTGATAGATAAAAAGTTATAATTATTGTATATAAAATTATTAGTATACGACATATTTATTTTACAAGATGGCATAGTGTTATACAATAGACACACATATAGAGGTGTGTTAGATAGCATAGTGTTACACAATAGACACACATAAAAGGTGTGTTCAGTTCGGTTTTAACATAAAGGTAAAATTATTCTGAAAATTTTGTTTTGAAAAACCAAAAACAAAAAACGTTTGGTTTTTTGGTTTAGTTTTAGTTTTTGGTTTGGTTTTAAATATATTCTTATGATCTGCAATACATCAAATGCCTCATGTGGAACTAATAAAAGCCTGCAATTCGTAAAAAAAAGTTGATGGAACAAAGAGAAAAAAATGAAATAACATATTATCGGGTGGAAACAATTCGCCAAACACTATACCCTTATATATGGATCTAATGGGGGAATGGAATAAAAAGAAACACAAACTTTTTATGGTAACACAACGTGGGGAAACATTTTAAGGGTTGGGTATAAATTAAATAAAATTGGATTGCAGTTCTCTTCTTCCTTAGGTTGGTCCTTGGGAAATGGGAACAAAATCAATTTTTGGCGAGACAGGTGGCTAGGACCTTTCAGACTTTGTGACGAGTTTCAAATACTGTTCAGATTAGAGACGAAGAAGGAAGCGAAGATTTCATAAAGAGGATGTTAGGAAGACGGTAAGTGGGCTTGGAAATGGGAATGGAGAAGAGAAATCAGAGTAAGAGATCTGGACGAGCTCGAGAATCTGATTAATAAAATCGGTGATGTTCAACCAATTGAAGACTTTGAAGATTGTGCAAAATGGTGGCTTGGAAATGAAAGGGTGCACACGGTAAAAGGCATGCGAAAGTTGGTAGATGATAAATTCATGTGGAGACTAAGGCAAGGGAGAATCCCAGTTAGATCCAAACTAGATTAAATGGGCATTGATTTAAATTCTACACTTTGCCCCAAATGTGATCAAGAAATTGACACAATGGATCATGCTATTCTTTCTTGTCATCACTCCAAAAAACTTTGGGCGAAGGTGTTCAATTGGTGGGGACTAAATTCTGAAGTTCCGCTATCTCTTTCAGAGTTGCTTAATGTTTCTAATCCTGCTTGGTGTAATTCAGAAACAAAGGAGACTTGGAGAGCTACAGTTTGGTCACTCCTCTACTTAATATGGTCACACAGGAATAAAACAGTTTTTCAACAACAAAAAAAGAATGTCGAAGATGTATTGGCAGATTTTCAGCAACAAATCTATAGTTGGATACATTATATATCGAAGAAAGGACTTGGTTCATGTGCTGATTGGGTTCTCCTTTCTGCAGGTGCAATTAACGATTTTTAGTTCATTTATGTTTCTCCGATGATAGATTCAATGTTTGGTCTTAAATTTTAGTTCTTGGAAGTCTATATAGAAGTTGTTTAAGAAGCATAATCCATTATGTGTCTCGCAAAAGGGATTTATTGCTGCCTGTAAAATGTATTTTTGTGGTTGTTTGTAATGATATTATCTTATTTTAAAAATAAAAACATAAATACTACTAATTCATCTATCAAATATTTAAAAAGATAAATTTGATTTAATCTATATCCTATATAAAACAAGATGTAATCCATCCTACGTGGCAGTGTTTACTGAGTTGCTAATTTTGATTCAAGTTAAATTAGAGGTTTAATCATGCCGATGTGGCATCTTAATGTTGAGTTAGGCTTATAACAAAAGCATAAATGGGCTGCCGGTTATACTGGGCCTTTTAATATCGTGACGTCTACCTCCTTCAATGCGACTGTCAAAATACGTTTACGGCGTCTTTAATGCGCCACTCGTGAAAAGACGCAGGTTGGAGGTTAACGACGGGCAGCGAATCATCGTCGTCAGTTGTCGCTGTAGATGGCGGTGGTAAATAATCGATCCCGGCGACACATCGACTGATTTAATAAGGTGATTATCTTTTCCTTTTGTCGGTTATGGATACTATGTACCAGGAAGCAGATTAAAGGACGTAATCACTTTGATTAGTAGATTGTTACATTTGTTTGAAACTGATATGTGATTTTATGAATCATAAAATGGATCGTCTTATTTTTTATGAGTCTTTACTCACATTTTAACCCCTTTGTGCCCTATAAATCTACGGATATCACACTGCTTCCTCATCAGTCCACGTTCTCTATACTGTCTAGATAAACTCATGGCCTCAAAATACCACCTGCTGGACGAAGTGAATCGTGATGCTGATGGTTGTAAATTGCATGTTCGAGTAGTGCGACTCTGGGAACAGCATGTGTTCATGAGGCCTTGAAATGGTCCTCATAGACGAAGAGGTAAGCAACTCGTGTATAATCTGAAATTGTCTCTTTTGAGTGTTTATTGTACCTCATATTCTGTTCCTGACTAATTTCTATGCACCAGCAGAGTTGTAGGATCTCTGCAAACGTGAAAAAAGTTTGATTTTGAAGTTCAGTGACTTGCTAGCTGAAGGCAATGTTTACGCTATTTCGAATCTTCTTTACTGTTTCTGAAGCTGTTGATTCCTTTATTGGTTCCAAGCTCACTGGTCCTGGCAATTGTTGTCAACACTTCTTTTCAAGGCTTTTAATGAATGAGGTTTGACCACTACCCTTTGATTGGAAACCAAACTCATATAATGATTATGTATAATATATAAGTTTGTTGTTTTTAGCTTGGCTATGCCTTTACTACATAGAACTTGCAGGTCAGCAAATTTTAAGAAATCATGTGTTGTAGACTTGTATAAGATATTCCTTTTATTGGAGGGATTTATGCGTGACTATTTCTCATAGGTACTACACTTTGAACTTTATGATAACAAGATAAAGGCATATTGAGTACCTACTTTGGTTGAATCTAATTAGGTTTGTGTAAATTAGTCTAATTACAGTAAAAGTATTATAATAATATACATATAAAAGCTAAATTACATGGTTATACTTATCAAGTACCATTTGTTCTTAAGTTAATATGCTCCCATATAGAAACAAATAACAATATGGAGGGCATGTTTGATATTTTCTTAGCTATCTTAATGGTCTCCAAACATAATGAGATATCTAAACTTAAGTTGTTAATTTTGTGTCTAAACAGTTATAGATAATGAAGATGAGTGAACATGATTTACAAATAACTAGTATTTTACCCGCGCGATGCGGCGGGGTAAAATAGTTTCATTTGTCGACATAGGGGTGTTCAAAATTCGGATATAAATAGTTTTAACCGTAATCCGAACCGCTCCGTAACCGAAAAAGCCGAAACCGTTTTCAAATTCGGTTTTCGGATGACCATAAACGGTTTCGGTTCGGTTACGATTTTAGGAATTTTCCAACCGAATAAACCGAATTATATATTATATAATATATAAATGTTTTTAAAAAATTTTAAGCTCCCTCCGACCTCTCGCCTTTCCTATAATTAAATTCAGGACAGTTTTTGTAAACATATAAAGTATATTTAAATTCTGACAGTTTTTTGTAAAGCATTTAAAGTGCCATTAACTTAAGGAGAGTTTTTTGGCAAAACATTTAAAGTGTTTAAGATTATTGCTTAAACATATTGTAAATAATGCTATTTGAGGTGTACAATTTAAAAAGTGTTAAGATTGTTACTGGAAGTTGATCAACTCAACTTAACCCCAAAAATCCGAAAGAGGGTTAGGATCTAGCAGTCTCAAAAACTAATTATATAAAAGAAAAATATGATATCATAGTTACTCAAGCAACCACAAACAAAACAAGTTGTTTGTTTGTATGCGCGTGTGTGCGTCTAATAAGAAAAAACCCGACCCGGTTTCTTCCTCTTTTGTGGTCGGCCAAACCAACATGGAGAGGGGAAGAGTGTTTTTTTGTTGACTTCTTTCTTAAGCTATCTCATTAACTTATGGGGTAAAATTAAGTTAAATCTATTTTAAATACCATTTTATTTAAAATAGATCAAACCCAGATTTAACCCATATGAAATTTAGTTCAAATAAAAAGTGAATTAATGTAAAATGTGTAAGAGACATTCACAAGATGATATGTGGCAAAAATTATAAAAGGGTAAATTACACTTTTTATATCGTTTATGATGCATTTAAAAAAATTTAATTAGTCAAACTAATCCATATTATGTTGGTAAGTATTCCCGCCTATTTTTATTCTTTTCTCCAATATTTCTTTTTGATTTTCATGAGCACTCTCTAGTTTCTTTATATTATCCCAAAAAACATATTTTACCCTGCCGCATCGCGCGGTTAAAACACTATATATATATATAGACAAAAGTTCATGCGAGAACCGTTGTTAGCGCGAGAACCGCGAGAACCAATCTAAGCCGTCCAATTCCCCCTCCTTTAATGTCATTGCCCACCCATGAATTCCTCACATGCACCCTGCCACACTCTATCCCTCCACGCTCTCCATCCATGAAACTTCCCATATCCTAGGAATGGCTAAGATTGGTTCTCGCGGTTCTCGCACTAACAACGGTTCTCGTATGAACCCTCCCCTATATATATATATATATATATATATATATATATATATATATATATATATATATATTGGGAGGTTCAAAAGAGATCAGGAAATAAAAAAAGTACGGGAGACCAAATCTGAGCCGTTGATCTCATCACTGTTTGTGCTGCCAGTTAATGCTGCCCTCCCCAGTTAATGCTGCCAATTATATTTCATGACTGAATTGATGCTGCAAAATGTTAATGCTGCCCCTCCTGTAACACCCCCTAAACTGGCCTAGATTTATTAAGGTAATTAAGTGATTAACCTTGAATTAATTAAATTATGTGGAGTTATATTATTATTATTACTATTATTATGTGTTTTATTATTATTGATTTAATAAATAATATTAATAATATGGTAGTGGATTATGAGGTGTCTAACTTGTATGTACTTAGTCACCAACACACACACAACACTCACATTACATGCAAATTGATCAAAGTGTGTGTGTGTTGAGAGCTCTCGGCCGAACCAAAAGAAGGAGAGAAGAATATATCGAAATCTAGTGATCTTAATTGTGTAATTGGTTAGCTGAAGCATTTATCATCCATAGAAGGTTAGAATTCAGTAACATTATGATAATTGATGTTTAATTTCTGTTTTAGTTATATATAGATGAATTCCGATTGAAAGACTTATATGATGAATTGATGATCTTAGGTTGTTGCATGCTAGAGATTGATGTTTAAATATGTTTATATTATGCTTATAATGATTTCTGGAAAGTGGATTAACATGTATGACTAAAATCAGAATTTAAATTGAAGTTAGGCATGAATTTGAGTTTATCGGATTCTGGGTGATGAATCGATCGGAATTGGGGATTTGAAGGGCTCGGAATTGATTAAGTCTATCGGAATTAGAGGATTCCGATAGAATTCAATCGGAATTGATATAAATCCGATAAAAGAATAGGAATTGGATATTTACAATGTTTTCATCGGAATCTCAATTACTCGGATTTGTTATGTGCCCTTTATCGGATTTAACTCTTATCGGAATTTGCCCTTACTCGGAATTCAAATATATCGGAATTGAGTATTGTCGGATTTGAAGTTACTCGGAATCCTGTTTACTCGGAATTGTTTATTTGCCTTTGCTCGGAATTAGTGTTTATCGGAATGTGACTTTTATCGGAATTCAACTTTTCTCGGATTGTGCCTTTTTCTCGGAATTGGTTTTATCGGATTGTACTTGATCTCGGAATTAGAGTTGATCGGATTTGAACCCATACTTAAATACGAAGTATGATTTAATCGGATTTGGATTTTATCGGAAGTTCACTTATGCCTATGCTCGGAATTGGAAGCTTTGATAGTAAATCCGAAGGAAATGCAGTTTGATAAACTCCTTGATGATTTGAAGATAAACATGAGTTTGTATATCAAGTATGGCCTTGACATATGAATGGAGTACATGTAATGCCTAAGCTAAGGAGTTAAAGAATTCACAAATACTTGGTGATATAGTAATTGTGAAAAAGAGTGATATACTTATTTAAGTAAACTGGTTACTTATGTACTATGGATTATTGGTACATGTAATGTATAAGTATATGTACATGTTGATTATCTGTACATATGTTGTATTGTGCTTATTGTGGATTGATTAAGCAAATACTGACTGATGGTTGTATTCTCAGGAGGAGACAAGACTCAGTAGATTAGAATACTGAGATAGCCATGTTGTGAAGACTTTGGTGAGTGGATCTATATCTTCGGATATGCAGGATATGACATCCTGATAGTTGTTGCGCTCTTGATAAACTGTATACATGTTTGGGCGGGAGATCAGCTTTAGCTGGGCGGCTGGGCTTATGCTTAGGGATTTACAGTATTTGATCTTGAGGGGCATTTGTTGCACTCAAGGGAGCCTGTACTATTATCCAAGTAGCAGGGCTATCGGTAAACCTTGATTTTGGCCGACCTTGGTTGTAGGTGTTGCAACACCGCCGGTTCTCCTTGGTTGTTTGAGCTGTGTTTGGGCATGTTTGCCTTGTATGTGCTTAGATGTTGGTTTCCTCACTTAGCTTTGTGCTAATTCCCCACTAGTTTATTTTGCATAACGAAGACTGGGAATATGGACGGACCACTACTCTGATGTCCAAGATTTTTATAAGAGCCTGTTTGTAATTAACACCGTAGTGGTATTTTGTAATTATAAACTGGACAAAGTTTGTATTTAACTTTGGTATTTAAATGTAATTATATGTAATTAGCTTCCGCACGCGTATTAAAGTTAATATAAAAAGTACGGTGTTACACCTCCGCAGTTAATTATATATATATATATATAAGAGACCAGGAAATAAAAAAAGTACGGGAGACCAAATCTGAGCCGTTGATCTCATCACCATTAATGCTGCCAGTTATATTTCCGCTTTAATGAATAATAACTGTGTTATATATGTACAATTCTAAGTTAGTTCAAACCAGTTTGGTTGTGAATTAGGACAATATAAGTATGAATTGTGACCTGTAAAACCCAACAGTGGTATCAGAGTCTCGGCTCAGTTTATCACAAAGTTATATATAGTGTTTTACCCGCGCGATGCGGCGGGGTAAAATATATTTTTTGGGATAATATGTAACTTTTGAAGTAAAGTTAAAAGAAGAAGAGTGTGATTATCGATAATATGTGTTGTCTATATTTAAACCATTTAAAAAGGACTAAATTTAAGATAAGTAATCAAGATATACTTTAAGAAATATTTTTTTTATCAAAATTTATTTTGAATTTAATATTATTTAAATGACAACTAAAATTTAATACCTTAAAGAAATATTTATTAATTTTTGAGAACTATTTTAATTAAGTAGTACAATTACTAAAAGATTAATTACAATACCTTAAAGCATTGAATTATTGAACTAAACTTGAGTTCAATTTAATATGCAATAAATCATAATAATTGGTTACAATAATTTGAAATTAATGTAATTAAACTATTTTGTAACTAACAATTAATTAATTTTCATAACTTCAATGTTTGAAAATATTGCTTTAATGTATTGTAATATATGCAAAATGTGTTGTACTACTTAACTTAAAAAAGTCTTAAAAAGAATAGGCTAAATGGTTTATAAAGTAGTAAAGATAAATTTAATTCCCATTTGTTTTAAAGGAAACATTTTTAGTGTATCTAAACGGGATATTGAAAACCGTTCTAAACATAATGTTATACCCATTTGGCTTCTTCTAATTAAATTGTCTGGAACAAACAACACACTTAATCTACTTCATTGGCCTCAATCATGATTAGTTTTATTATGATTCTTCATCCAACACGTAACTTCCTTTGTGACGGTTTTTGATATTTCCCTGCTATGTTTGTCATTCAGTTTATACATGCATTTTAATTGAATGCGAAACTTTGTGGCTTGTGTATTGAGATATGCAAACTTGGACTATATGATATTGTGAAGGGAGTAGATTTTAGAAATTAATAACGTTAATATGTAAATTGTTCAATGATTTTGATTGGTACATAATTGCGTATTGTTTTATTTTTTGGTATTAAAAACCTCAAGGAGATTACATAGACCTTCATAGGAAGAGAAAGGGTTATCAGAAGATGATGCTTCCGGTGGTTGTGTCTCTTTTGCATAATGTATGATCGGTATAAGCCTTCTTTTTTTCTTCCATCAGTCAGATAAATTCTAAATGGCTGTTAGCATTCAAGAACAAGGTAATTTGGACACTTTGTTGCAAACTTTACCTCTATCATAAATGATTCAATTTTAAAGGGTGCATGTGATTGCTTATTTTAAGTTGTATGAATACATAAACTACTTTTGCCTTTTTTAAGCTTAATTAATTAAAAGAATGATTTTGTAAACCTATATGCTAACATTCGATTAACAAATATTATTTAACTCAAAACATAAAAATATAAAATTATATGCCAAGTATCTTATATATTGACCCGTGTTTACACGGGCTAAAAATCTAGTTATAATATAAAGTAAATAAAGGAGATACCGAACAAATGAAGATAAAGGAGAAAATAAAGCCGCACTTTGCTACGGCTTAAGATTACCTTCATTTATTATTTAATTATCTACAAAATTTTAAAAAATTTAACAATTTCTATAATATAAACAACTAAAATTTATCTTTACAAAAAATACGGAATTAGTGACGAAAATTATAAAAGTTGTTCCCAAATAGTTTAATGTCAGTTTTGTTCTTGTATACGGTGGCAATGACTATAGTTTACGTTTGACGATATGTCCGAATTCGAGAATGTAAGGTATGATTCAGGAAACGGAACTGTTCGACACCATATCCCTTTTTTTCTTTTTTCTTTTCTGTTTTCTTTATTTCTCTTTTTTTCAATCAACACTTTTATAAGTTATTGAAATAGTTTTGAAAAACGATAAAAAGAAACATGCCTTATAAAGGCATTGTAACATACGTCCAAAGGGGAACGAAACATGCCTTATAAAGGGTGTGGAATGTTCCATACCAGAAGCAAAATCGTAAGCCAGTGGGGCAAAGTGGACAATATCGTGCTACGGGGTTTGAGTCGTTACTCGTTACAAACGGTATCATAGCCAGGCCCCGGACCGATGTGCACAACGAGGACGTTGTGTCCAAAGGGGGAGGATTTGTGACATCCGTCCCACATCGGTAGGGGAGAGGAACGAAACATGCCTTATAAAGGGTGTAGACACCTCTCCTAGCACGAGGCCTTTTGTGTGGAATACCAGAAGCAAAACCGTGACCGAGTGGACAAAGCGGACAATATCATACTACGAGGTTTGGGTCGTTACATAGTGTCACCCTTAAAGCAAGTTAACTTTAAGCACACTCTTAGGTTATGCGTTATTAATTTCAATTATTATCTCTAATAATCACCTAACTTATTACTAAAACTAGAAGATAGAAGAAACCATATAACATCTTTCTCATAACAATCAATACATGTGATTAACAAACCAATCAAGCACGATTAAAAGTGCAAACTTTAAAGTTTTTACAATCAAATTTAAAATAAGCCGATAAAGTAAAATCAATCTATAAAGCGAAAGATGACAATATGAATCAATATTTAGTTAACAAATAAGCATATACTTTGAAATAAAAGTTACTATTAACCCGACTTTAATGATTAGATCTAATTATTTTTTTGGATCAAAAATAGAAAGAAAAATGATGTCGTATTTGACTGGAGTTCTTGGTGTTGTAATCCCTTTTTTATTTCCTTCTGATATGTATTGGAACTTTGCATCTAGCTCCTTGCTAGCTTTTATGGAATAAAATTTTCGGGCTTCTTGTAAAGGGTGATGACAATGTCGAAGCTCTTTCCTTAAAGTCCTTTGCCGTTCAAATTTTTTTTTAACTGTGTAAACCTCTTATCACTCAGAATAAACCACACACGAGATTAACTCCCTCATCTCTTGCAATCTATGATTTACAAGTCACACACTCATACTAATGCACTTAAAAATGAAGAATATATAAATCTTTAATTAAACATTAGACAAACGTCCAATCTAGTCATAGGTTCAAATCATTCAAGTAATACAAGAGGTCTAATTCGTAGATAAATTAGAAAACAAATACCAAAAAAATAAATTTTACATATTATTATAGACTAATGATAACAATATGTTAAAGGATAATAATAAGTATGGAAATAGTAAAGTTAAGAGAACTAAAGTGGTGTTGTTTATTCTTGTGGTTGTTAAAAGAAAGTGTATGCTGCTGTTGATACTTTGTAGAGTCTAAAGGGGTTGTTGGTTATTTTGAAGTTCTTCCAAGGGTTAAAGTTGTGCAAAGGTTATTCTCAAGGGTTGGACTCGATAATGCTTAGTATACATGGCGTTTTCTTATTAGAATACTAGGTACGGTTATGAGTTATGACTATGCAAAAGCACAGCCCATGATATTTTTATGCGGATCCGACCATTACCTCTTTCAAATAACTACTTTGTTAAATCAGCTTCAATGCATTTTTTTCTTGAGATTATCATCAATCTGTAATTTGTAAGGAAAAAAGGGCAAAAAAGAAACTCTAAATTCTTCTACAGGTAAGTCCGGTACGAGATAACCCATGACCCATTTTAGCTCATCTAAAATTATAACTGATTTGATGAAATTCTGTAAGGATAACATAGTAGTCACACAAAAAATCTATGTTGTAGATAGTAACAAATGTTCTATTAAAAGTGTGCAAAACAGCTATAGTATTTAAAAAATTAGTTTACCTTTAAAACATACTTAATGTTCTCACGTTAGTACTGAAAAACACTCATGATCTTCAAGATAACACCATCTTATAAATATGGGGGAATCTATTTGGCCCACCTAAAAAATCTAAATAATCCTCTTCGTTATTACCCCTCAAACTTTCTTTAAATAAGTATAATTATTATATAATTATTTCATAGTTTTATGTTCTCATATTTATAGTTTTCTTTTTAATTTATATAAACTAACCATGAGAAATTAAAAAGTAATCTTTATTTATATAAATAAGTATTAATATTTTTAAATTCGTCATTTTTATTTTTCTTTTAGAAGAAAACTTCATCTTCTAATTTGAAATAATATAATAATTCAATAAAAAACAGTTGATAATGAAAAGGTATAAAAAGTAAAAAAAGATTCACGCAAAATGTATTTCATTTTGTAAAAGTATTATAAATTTTTTTATAAACGTGTAATAAAAAAGCAAAAAACTAGTTATTTGTCTCAAATTTTTAATATAAATACAAACGATGCCTTTCAAAAAAAAAATTTAAATACAATAGAGTATTTTTAAAAGTATTAATATTTTTTTTAATTCGTCATCTATTTTTTCAATTTTTGTTAACTTTAGTATTTTTCTTTAAAAAAAACTTCACTTTTTAATTTAAAATCCATATAATAAACGAATATTTTTATATTAAAAAAAGTTGAAAAAAAAAATTCATATAAGACGCATTTTTTATATAATAGTATTATAAAAAAAATTATAAACCTGTTATAAAAAAGCAAACAAACTAGCTATTCGTCTCAATTTTTCTAATATAAATACAAAAGATTATTTTTAAGAGATTAGTATTATATAATTCGTCATTTATTTTTACAATTTTTGTTAACTTAATTATTTTTCTTTTAAAAGAAAACTTGTAAAATTATATAATAGATGAATATTTTTTATATTAAAAAAAGTTGAAAAAAAAACAAAATAAAGATTCACGTATTTCTTTTATAAAAGCATTATAAATATTTTATGAAAGTGTTAGAAAACAAAAATAAATTCAGTTCAATACAAAAATATAAAATTTTGTAGTAGTTATTACAACTTTATTTCATATTTTAAATAAATAAAAAATAAAATAAGAATCACTACATTTCTCTCACCCAAAATCCCATACACCTTTTCATTTTTCACCAAACTCTATGCATTGGAAATTTCAATAGTCATCATTTTACCAAAAAAACAATGATTAGGGAGGCTAATTAGATAATTAAGGGGTCTAAATAGTATAACCCTACAAATATATGAGGATTTTTCAGAGTTCAAAGCATTTGCAGCCTCACCGACCATGAACAAAATAGATTGCATATATATGGAGCTATAAACCTACCAAAAAAATAGCAGAAAATTAACCTTCTAATATTAATTCTAAAACAAATATCACCCTCTTCCAAAACTTCAAGGCTACCAAAAGTAAAGAAGAAACATCAAACCTAACCAATGGTACTATTGTTACACCAACTGACAATATCATTCTCATAGGTTAAAGCTCAAAATACTGAAATAATAATAAAATTTGCAGCAAAGACATAAACCCTAATATCTATACCGATATTATTATCAAATATAATCCCACATTATATCATTATTTTTTGAAACCTCTCCTACACACATACAAATAGTTATATAAAACTACAGAATAACTAAATATACCTCTAAGAATAGTATTCCTTAGATTAATTATAAAACTACGGCATAAGTAGATATAATGCATCCCCTAATCAGTTGTTCCTCTAATAAAACAAAGCTACAAAAACAGCAACATCAAGATAATTTCAACATTGATATGTCGCTAGGAATGCCGGTTTCGAGCTTATGGAATACATCCATCTTCTCCAATAACTTTATTATCAAACCGCCAAACAAATAAGAAACACCGGATACCATGAACTCAAATACGACATAGTAACTGTTAGTTTTGATATAAGATTTTCGTAGACTCTGAACGTGTGCTTTTGCAGCCGCCAGTATCAAGATGCACATGATGGAAGCTGCCGCCACCATTAGAAGTTTGAGATCGTTGTCATTGCTCGCCCAAAAGGAGAATGCGTAAACGATTGGAGGAAGAAATCCAAAAAATAAGTATGATATAAGAAAATCACCATGTGAAGTGGGAAATCTGTTCTTTGCCCCAAAAAAATTTGGTATCAGTATTCTTAATTTCTTGTTTTTTTTTTTGAACGGCAAAGCAAAGGCGCGCGAGGACAAAGAGCTTCGGCATAGCCATCACCCTTACCCCGCGCACCAAAAAAAAAAAAATATATATATATATATATATATATATATATATATATATATATATATATATATATATATATATAAAGAACTAGCAAGGTGCTAGCAAATGTACAATTAAAGAGTACAAAAGCGAGAAAAAAGACAAAAAGACGAACACCGAAGTACAATACACCAAAATAAATATCCCGAAAAAAACTTGCTCCTATCACTAGCCATCACCCTAGCCTTTACATATCAAAAGGCCTGCAGCACCAGCCCTCCCAAGTTGGAATCTTCAACTTCCCACAATTCCTATGCTTTATCCAAAAATACGAAGAGCTTTGTATTTGGAAAGGAAGAATGATATTCGATGCAGTGTCACCATTCTTGGATGTTCTTTCATTTCGGTATTTCCAAATACACCAAAAGTAAGTATATATGACTCCCAAAAAAATTGTCCTCTTTATACCTTTGAAGTTCAGAATATCCCCCCATCGAAGTAAATTATCAAGCTCTGGAGTAGCACCTGGATCAATATGCCACCATGAGCTAATATGCCGTAACAGGAGTTCTGCATAACGACAACTTCTGAACAAATGCTCCTCATCTTCAACCTGCTCATCACAAAAAGAGCACAAATCATTAATGCATTGGACCCCCCTTTTTGCCAGATTACTTTTTGTGGGAAGTCTCCTGTGCATAATTCTCCAAACCAAGATATTAACTTTCCGAGGTACTAATTTTACCCATTCAAACTGTTTGTTACAATTAGCTTTTAAAGCGAGATGATCAAATGCCTTTCTTAATGAAGCTGCCGAAAACATCCCTGAAGAATGCAAGGTCCAACGCCAAGAAGCATTATTTTGAGAATCATTACTTGGTGCGATTTGAAAAAGACTGCTGAAACATAAATTGTGCAGTGAAAATTCCTTATTTATCTTAAGAATATTTCTCCACAGACCTGCACACTTACCATATGATATTACCTCACCCAGACCCCATCATGACCATGTATGGCTGCGATTACACACTTCCACAGTGACTCATTTTCTGACAAAAACCTCCACCACCATTTGCATAGCAACGAAATATTTTGAGCTTTAATACTCCCAATTCCTAGCCCACCTGAATCAATATCAGCTAAAACAGTATCCCATGCTACCAAAAATATTTTTTTTAGAATCACCAGAAGCACCCCAAAAAAAAATTGGATCTAAGACTTTCTAATTTCTTAATCACTTTAGAAGGCGCCTTGACAAGAGAAAGAAAATATGTTCCCAAACTTCCCAGTACACTTTTACACAATTGCAAGCGGCCACCAATTGATAAAGAATCTGCTTTCCATCTAGATAATTTCTTTTGAAACTTTAAAATTAGAGGATACCAAGACTCACATCTATTCATTGAAACACCAATGGGTAATCCAAGATAAGTGATTGGAAATGTACCTTTACTACAGTTAACCATATCAGCTAGTCGCGATACCTCGTGGTCTTCTACCCCAACTCCAATTATGTTACTTTTATGCAAGTTTATTTTAAGACCAGATGAAAGTTGAAAGCACCTTAATATCCGAAGAAGATTTTTGATATTTCTATCAGACCATACACCCACAAATAATGCATCATCTGCATACTGTAGATGCGAAATTTCTGGACCATTATTCGGAAGTTTAATCCCATGAAACGCCCCTTTGAACTTAGCCTCCTGCATAGCTATATTCAAACCCTCAGCAGCCAAAAGGAATAGAAAAGGGGCCAATGGATCGCCTTGTCTAACTCCCTTTTTCATCTTAAACTCGGGAGTTGGAGAGCCATTAATAAGAATGGATGTTGAAGATGAAGACAAACATTCTTTTATCCAACATCTCCATTTCGAACCAAAGGCCATCTAATCCATAACCTCATCCAAGAATTTCCAAGATATTGAGTCAAAAGCTTTATCAAAGTCAACTTTGAGAACGAAAGCTTTTGAGTTGCATTTTTTCACCCAAGATAAGACCTCACTAATAATAAGAGGACCATCCATAATTCTTTTATCCAACATCTTAATTTCTTGTTCATTCGTTTTTAAGGTCCCAAAGTTGTAAGATTTGCATTTAATCGATGAGTAGGGTTAATAAATGAATAACATCTAAGAGAATATGAAATGATTACACGACTTTCATCATGAGTAATCACGAACAATCCACCAAATATATTAGCCAACCCTATTGCTAACACATTCACAGTAAACGTTCAATAACAAAACATTAAGCAAATGCACCTCGGTTTCATGACTTCAGAAACACAAATCTATACTATCTTATAAAGCATTTAACATTCTCTCTCTTAAATTTTTTAAGACTACTTAATTTTAAGTAGTACATGTTTTTATACAAATAGTACAAACTCTTAAAGCAATATCCCATTCAATTATCTTCTTAATTACCTCTACTTATTTATGGTAATTACTATTAACAACTCATCAAACATGACAACAATAAATTTTCAAAAATAGAATTTTTTCTATTGAATTGTTTTTATATTATTTTTCTTATTTTATTGTTCTTCATAAATAATTTTAAAAATTAATAAAAGAGTTTATGGAAAAGAAGAAATAAAGATAATAAAAAAAGTTAAAGAAAATTGATATGTTGTTGATTATAAATTATTTGTTCACACCGCATTCTGTGAGTATCATACATTTACATTTTTGAAATCAACATGTTATCGAACACAAACTATTCGCCGCCGCCACATTGCGCGGGTACAATGCTAGTATGTATTAATGACTCTTAAATAAACGTTTATCGCAAAATGAAAGAAGAAATGTAATGCTTACATGTGGTGGCATCAACACCAGCTGCAGAGGATACAATGCTTAGACTTGTGATCAATTCGATCAAACCACCATAAACAATACATTTAATAATGTCCAAGCTACGACCTCCTCTCATTGCCATTCAGGCACTATTTTAAAACGGGCCGTTTTAAAATACAAACTTTTCAAAGAAAAGAAATGTAGCAGTTTTCTCAAGATAAAGAGTATATTGACAACAAATGCTAAGATCAATCATCTTGTCATGCGATGATCGTTGCGAGAAATAAGAAAGCGTAAACACAAAATTGAAGTGGTTCAGTGATTCCATATATCCACAGTGTTAATAATAATAAAGATTCTTATTATATTTTTGGGTTGAGCTAATATTACATACCTTTGTCTTTGTATGTTTTCTGTTCTTTTCCATTGATGACAAGATTATGCTGAAATCCTTGATCGTTTACTTGACCAGCCAAATTCGAGTGTTCATGAATTCAAGCGAGGGAAGAACATGACAAGCTTATCCTCCCCATTTAGTCTAAACCTGTAATCCATAAAATGTGTAGACCTTTTGAGTATAAAGTAAGATTAAAAAAAACCTAAACCCAATTTGATAAACAAAGGAAAATTCCAATCACTACATGATTTTAAATACCAAATTAACACACCAACTCAAAGTATAATTACCAAAACGGGACAATAGAAGTTATACTACCTAAATATATCAAAGACAAAAGTGTGTTGCTATATGAGATTAAGCCTAAAAAAATTTGCAAGTATCACTTTCAAAAGAATGCACAATCTGTATAATGGTAGCATTGTCCACACATCTACTGGATGTATGGATTAGTAGAACATAATCATCACATGAAAACTTAAATCATGATCCTGTAAGTTTTATACATGTATTATTAACCAACTGATTTATTTATCGAGTAATACTGTGTCTAGCATCAAATCATATAGTTATACAAGTAACCAATCAATACCACACACATACTAATTTTGTACTAACCTTTGAAATATCATATTACCACTAACAATATAATATCAACCTAAAGTACTCTATCTCAAATATTACTTAAAGGGAGCCGTTACATAGTTAACAAACATGGTATAGTTTAACAGCAGGTTCCTAAAAGGGACTTAATCATACCCATTCTCATCAGGTTATAGTCAAACATATACACATGAGGCATAACATCGAACACCGAATGCACCAAGTGTAATAAAGAGGCAGTGCTATTCAATTGTTGGTCGATTTTTATTGTATTTATTATTAAGAAGAAATCAAATGTAAGACGGATTAGGTGCTAAAGGATTTCCTCACAGGCAAACAACTGAAGCAGGTGCGTCATGGAGGGTAAAGAGGAGGCAAAGAAGGGAGCAGGTGCGTGTCGAGTGAGGGGAACAAGACATGACATGTTCAAAACGTACGGAGGTAGGGGGCTGATTTTCAGTTCACCAACTTAGAGTTGATTTTGGTTGTATGATAGATTGTATCATGTTTCTTAACACAATCCAAATGTTGTAATCTCCCTCTTCAAATATTATTCTTAGACCACTCCCCTTTCATAACTAAAATCACAACCGCACAACTCAAATAAAATGCAAACAAAAATTAAATTTCTTTATATATTATCTTCCTACTTCATTTTTTTAATCTATTTAATGAATACATTTCTTAGTATCTTAATCAGGACAGGTGCTCCTCTTCTTTATTTTTACATTTGTCTGAATGAAAGAGATATATAGGAGCGGAGGAGAATCTAACGGATGTTTATAAAACCATGCGATCCGTGGATTTAATTAACGTACCTGGACCAAAGGGCCTTTGGCCTCAAGGTGTGATTAAGGTGTCTCTCCCTCTTAGAGGTTGAGGGTTCAAGTCCTCTTAAGGACCTAAGGTGTAAATTAGGTGGGTGTGTGTGTTTTCCGTTCAAAATAAAATTAACGTACCTGGAGAAATGAAAACTCCGATTAAGGGGGTGTTTGGGTAAGTTTTTTTTTTTTTTTTTTGGCTTAAGCTTATGAGCTTATAAACTTATTAGATAAAAAAATGTTTGTATTAGCTTATTAGCCTATGACTTTACTTATATATGTAAAATGACTAAAAAGGGAAAGACAAATGACACACATATGGGAAAGATTGCAAAATTAAGTGTAGAAATGTAAATTCACAAAAATAAGCACATCTTATAAAAAAAAGTTAGTCTCAATGAGCTTATAAAAATGGACTTATATACCTACAAAATAAGAGCTTAGCCAAACACTTTTTTTTCCGTAAGCCTTGAAAAAAAGCTAATAAGCCTATAAAATAAGCTAAAACAAACACCCCCTAAAATGTGATATCCGCATCCAAGTTGTAGCCGCATCCAAGTTGTAGCCGCCTCACGACCAAACCAACCTCACCTAAACTATTTCTCCAAGTCCAAGCACTCTCTAGACCAAGCCGTAAGCTACTTAAAAAAACTTTTATTTTGGGGGCTTATAGGGGATTATGGGGGCTTATGTTTTTAATAATCCTCTCACCCAAACGAGGCTAGAGGGCTGAGGATTATAAAAACTAGGTGTAACACACGCGTTTAGGGCCTAGTCGTTCGTGGCGGTGGTAAGTTATTTAATTGTTTATATTTGTATATTTACTTGTTTATAATTATTTGCTATTTATATATATATTTATTTGATGATTACTTGATATTTAAATTGGACCGCGAGATAAGAGGTAAAAATATTAGTTTTAATATTTTGTTTGTCAGTTGGTACCATATGATTCGTTTTTACACGAGGGTCCCAAATAATACCTCGTTGCTTGTTAATGACTTGAATAGGACCGCTTTAATTAGGTTCCTGTATATCAGATATCAGTATTTTACACTGTGTGGTGTATATTTATTTCATCAGCCGACCTTAAGTTCTGTTGACCCTTTAGAAGTCAACATTTCATGTTTTTATTTCTGTTTGTTCTTGGCTACGTGAGAAAGAAGGAAACCAAGAACAAGAACAACTTTGATTTAACCTTTACTTGATTTCTTGCTACTGATTTGCTGCAACTAAAGTAAGTATATGCGATTTTGTTAAGCTATTGTTAATCTTATGTTGTGTTCTTGCTTTATAAGCCATTAATTGATTTTTAGGGTTCAAGATTATGTGGGTTTATGCCCAATCCGAATTTGATTCATGTTTCTGCAAGTTTTTGATGTTCTATGTTCTGATTTCGAGTTATATACATGAGTAAAATTTGTGTTTGTGGATTAAAGCTCAAGAACACCATTAATGGGAGTTTTAGGTTTATTTTGAAGAATTAAAGATTTATAAATTGATGTTCTTGTATGTAGTTTGAGGTTAAATACATGTTAGTTGTAGTATACAAGTGTTTTGGAACTGATTTTGGTTGATTGAAATTGCTGCAAATCGATTTGTATGAGCTGTGTATTGCTGGAAATTGAACACACCAAGAACAGCGACTGTCTGCTGTGCGTGAAATTCCGCGGCGCGGAACTAGGGTCGCGGCGCGTAATTCCCTGTTCCAGCCCAGTACTTCGTCGTTTGCGATCTGTTTTGACTCGTGTTCTTTCGTATGCTGTTGTTTGATGTTAGTACATGTTAAGTATGTATTAATATAATAGTTATGAAGATCTTTTGTTGATGAAGTATAACTAGAAAGGTCTTGAACTTTGTATGCTAAATTGTTGTTAAATGCTCACTTTAATTGCAAGAAATGGATGTAGATGGCTTGTATCTGTGTTCTATTGTTTCATACATGTTATATATATTATATATAGTGATTCTAATGTGTTGAACGTGTATTCCATGTTAGGTTGGTGTATTAAAATCAAACGGGTTGGGTTTGACCAGTTAGTAAGCAAAATTATGAAATATGGACTTTAAATGGGTTTTGTTGATTGCTACACCTTGTTGGTAACATATATGGATATCTTAATTAGTTTTGGAAGTTTTCCATATAGATTATATGAGTTTTGTGTAATGGCTTAGTTTTGAACCATTTACTATTGAACTTGAATTATTGAGTTAATTGGGATTTGATTCACTAATCTAGTTGTGTTGTGTTCTCAGGAAATCTGAAGCCTCAGTGAAATTAGACAACTGGGCTTGGAGTGTGTCGAGGACACAGGTGAGTGGACTTTAATTCACTGGTGGTTTTAGTTGTAACCGTTATGGTTACTTGAATTTTATACGATTAATCATGCGATAGACTGTTTAGTCTGATGTGATTACTTGACTGGTTATTTGATTATTGCGTTTTAGTTCAAGATATGAGTATCAAGGCATGAAATTGTGCTCATGATGTTTGTGACAGAGGTCAGCTAAGCGTGGTTTTAGGCTGGGTCAGTTGCTTCTGGTTAGGCAGTTTTAGATCCTCTGTTGCATTTGTTGTAGCAGAGGGGGTTTAACTGTGCCAGTTAGCATATGGCTATCGGTAGATCATTGCTATGGCCAACATTGGTCGTAGGCTCGGCAGAGCCGCAGGTCCTTTGATATTTGAGATAAAATGTTCTTGTGATCGTTGTGGTTCTGCTTTAATTGTTTGTGACTTGATTTCCATTCACTTAGCTTTGTGCTAATTCCCCACCCTAACTCTCTGTTTCAGGTTTTGAGAGCACGGTAGGTTGCAGTTTTGTGTACAGGGAAAGTTTGACCGTAGCTCTGATATTTTGGGTTTAGAAAGAACGAGCCATACTTTATGAAATGTTTTGTAACACTAAACGAAGTACTGTATGTTTGTACAGTGTTGGTTTTAACTTTTAATGTTATTTCCTTTTTAGATTTATGACGTAATACTTCCACTGTGATTAAAAAATATATATATATGACTTGTATTTTGCGGTGTTACACTAGGGGTGTTCACTGATCAGATAAAACCGAATTACCGAACCGAAAATATTGGATTGGACTATTTGGTTCGGATATTTCGGATTTTTGGATCGGATTGGATCAAAACCGATATTTAATATAGATTCCGGTTTGGTTCTGGTTACTATAATTTAAACCGAATAAGAATATAAATATATATAGGGGAGGGTTCATGTGAGAAGCATTATTATTGCGAGAAGTGCGAGAAGTAATCTTAGGCGTTTATAGCATTTGATCTAATGGTTTATATTAGTCATATTTTTTAATTTTTCTTAATGCAAAAGAGCATAATGGTAAACCATTTTCTTCTCTTTCCAATCTCTTTCTCTTTCCTAATTTTCTTTTCTTTTTAATTCTAATGGAAAACAAAATAAAATTTAAAATGATTTACAAGTAATTTAACGATTTTACGGTGTTCACTAGATAACTAAACTTTTACGAGTCTTTCATTATTAATACTATGTTCATTAATAAATATAAACAAAAAAAAAGTATGTTATCGCAACCATTTAAAGCCAAAAAAGAAAAAGAAACAAATAAATCTTCGAATCATTTGAATCATTTCTCTATTGTTTTCTCACTGATTTAACACTTAATATATATCCACTTTGTCTGTTTTTTTATTCACATCTGACATGACAAAATATATTATTTGTTATTATCAGATGTATACATCTATTTGACGCTTACTAGTGAACAAGTATAATAAGTAAATATATATTCATCTCTTTATTGTTCACCAATAAACTTGGAAAAAACCATAAACTTACCGTAGCTGTATCTGCGTATTGTTTCACTAGTGAACGCAGTGAAGCACATATATGCATTTTTTTTCAATTCGGTTCACTTATTAAACACCTATTATAAAAAAAGCAATTTCTTAGATTTCCATCGGTGAATATTGATTGTTCGTTTATGGACACTATATTACAAACAATCCAAAATTGAACATCAAATACAAATATCTATAACAAACAATAGCTTCAAACTTATTTTTAAGACTGTATATCTTTCATTCCAAAAACCTAAGTACATCCATTTAAGTACACTAGAGATCCAAACTCAAACAGAATACACAGTCAAAAAATATCTAACAACACACTAATCTCTTTTCGGGCAACCAAGCTCCCCTAACATAATCATCAGATTATAGCAATCATTGGCATCCTCATTGTCCAACACACTAGTCACCTTGCCATTTCAGAATGCCATCTTAAAAAAGGCTTTTATGTTAAATCACAACTCTCCCAACAATAGTCTTAAACTTTAGGAACAATTACCTTTACATTTGAAATGTATACAAATAATTTTTAAATCTACAAAAGTTACAGTTGATTATACCTGATAAATAACACTAATTTCATGCACAATTGGTGAAACACGTTTTAACGGAAAAAGCCCCATTTTGAAGCTATAAATATTTATAAAAAAAGAAGAAGAAACAATTGGTGGTGGTGAAGGAGGAAAAAAACAAAATGAAAACTATTGCTTTACATCTATATATCAGATCGAGAAGGAGGGCCCTTGATCGGTCTCAAGAAATTAATTATTACCGGTTCTTGTTCTCCAATGACGGTAGAATATAATCCCCGATGGGTGGCGATGCCGGAAGGAATTTCAGAAGACGTTAATCGGTAACGGGTAGTCGGCGACCTTTGAGCAACGAATATATGGAGACGCCAACCAATTGATACATAATATCTGTTGGAAAATTTAGTAAAAATATATGTGTTTTTACCTTTGGACACAATTAAATACATGAATATGTGTTATATATAGATAACTCTTTTTGGGTTTGTGTTCTCCTTTATGAGAGCTTCGAAACGATATATGATGTGTCCAAAACGGAGAATGTGTGAATAAGATATCGACACTCAAAGTTGAGCACTTGGAATGGAAATTGGCAAAACAAGTGAGTGTGGGAAGTGTCCCACATAGGAGCGATGAGTAAACTTTAAGGGGTTTATAACCTTGAAGGTGTAAGAGGCTTACAAGCTTCTTGTGTGGTTTTACTCCAAGTCCTACTTGCTCGCAGGGGGGTGCTGATGGTGGATTTCGTAGGCTAAATTCATCGAACTCGTGTGTGGGCGCGACCTGCAGACACGAATGCAGCTCCGAAATCTTAGAAACGCACGAGCTAAGTATTAGCTGATCATTAGTCAGCTTTAGGCTGTGTAGCTGATCAGTTTCTGACTTGTAACTGATGTGTTTTAATAGAAATAAATGATAATTAATTCGTTTAATTATCGGAAATAATGATGATTAATTTGTTTAATTACGAATTAATCATTAATTTATTATTTCAGTTTCTATTATCACTATAAAATGAACCTATGGTCTCATTACAAGTGACACGAACGAACATACAAATCTCTCTCTTTCTTTGTTACATACGTACTCCAGCGAACTTTTTCAGGCAAGTCGTCATCTCCGGCAGCTCGACTGCTTCGTTTGTCGTACCCTGGGAACAAACGGAAAATCTGTTTAAGGGCATCGTATCCAATACGTGCTTCAACCACGTTTTGTCTTCTTATTCCGTTATCTTATTTCTTTCTTATTTTTACTGCAGTTTATATATATATTGTACTAACAATATCATCCTCAATGGATGGCGACGGCAGTGACGTTTTTATGGACGATGAAGGTGGGTGCGGTGGTGTACTGTGTGTGAAGGATTCAAGTCGTGAGATAGAGGGGGATCCTTGAGGAGGGAGACATCGTGCATTTCTTCACATCGTCGGCTACAGTGGCTATAGAAAAGATGGGGATAAATTATGTTTAGAGTTAATTGACATTTGAAAGGGGAAACCTACATATACGGAAGAGAAAGGATTAATTTGTGGTTAATTTGTCAATATTACCCTTAATTAGTTTAACTAAACTAGGTTATAAGCCCGCATAAATGCGGGTTTCTATTTTAGGTTTTATTTGACGAATATTCCATGTAATTAAACTTAAAAAATAAACTTTCTAATCTTAGATTTTTATTTGAGCAATTACACTTAAAAGATCTGCAAAGATTTAACCATTTATGCTTCATGATAGATTTTTGTATGAAAAACTCAAGTTTTCAAGGGTGTTCAATCTGTTTTGCCTAGAACGTAGGACACATATATATACACAATAATCAGAAAACAGTTAGTTAACTGCCAAAAAACCGAATTTGTTAATAAAATAAAAAATTAATTTGGAATTTTTGCATAGGCAAAATATCACGGTTTCATCTTGCTTGACCCAATTGCACTTTTTTAAAAACCGGACCGGACCGCCCGTTTAAACCGGTTCAACCATGAGCCGTGATTAAATCCGGTTAAAAAGTAGAGACTAAACCGGGCAACTTTGAACCGGGTGATTTCACTAAAACCGGAATAAAACCGCTAAACCGGAGCAACCCGCATCTACTAAGCTTTTTAACTAAAATCAAAAGATGACGGGAGACCTAAATATTGGCAATGACATCTTTCGGTTTGTTTCTTAGAAGCAATGTGGGATCATAAAATATATATATATATATATAGATATAGATATGGAGATGTCCTTGTTTTGTCTTGGCTAGCAATGTGGGATATGGTTTTAGAAAGCCTTAATCAGCCCAAAAGCCTAATTGCATTACACGTCAGATTGACCCCCTATCTAAATATATCTTGCATTTCAAAATTAGTGATTAATAAAACATGCCACATTGGGTTTGGCCTATTAAGTGATGCACAAGTTAGTACCTAAGTTATTCAAAACCTAAGCCACAAACTCATCGTATCTCCTTTTGTTGATAAAGTCTAAATTTTATGCATTTTAATTCGATTGTATTGTCTAACTTCGTTAATGAATGGAAAAAAATATTTACTAAATAATGATGATCAGTTGCCTAAAATGTGTTTGGGAAACAATACCTACATCAAATTGCGCTGGTTTGGATCTGCCTTGAGGATATAACAATCAATTCGGGTTAAAAAAACTCGAATATATCGAACCATGTATGCTTCATGATGGATTTTTGTATGAAAAACTCAAGTTTCAAGGGTGTTCTATCTGTTTTGCCTAGAACGTAGGACACATATATATACACAATAATCAGAAAACAGTTAGTTAACTGCCAAAAAACCGAATTTGTTAATAAAATATATAATTAATTTAGAATTTTCACATAGGCAAAATATCACGGTTTCATCTTGTCTTACCCAATTGCATTGATTTGAGAACCGGACCGGACCGCCCGGTAAAACCGTTTCAACCGTGAGCCGTGATTAAATCCGGTTCAAAAGTAGCGACTAAACCGGGCAACTTTGAAGCGGGTGAGTTTACTAAAACCGAAATAAAACCGCTAAACCGGAGCAACCCGCATATACTAAGTTTTTTAACTAAAATCAAAAAATGACGGGAGACCTAAATATAGGCAATGACATCCTTCGGTTTGTTTCTTAGAAGTAATGTGGGATCATTATATATATATATATATATATATATATATATATATATAGATAGATAGATAGATATGGAGATATCCTTGTTTTGTCTCGGCTAGCAATGTGGGATATGGTTTTAGAAAGCCTAAATCAGCCCAAAAGCTTAATTGCATGGCACGTCAGATTGACCCCCTATCTAAATATTTTGCATTTCAAAATTAGTGATTATTAAAACATGCCACAGTGTGTAAGCCTATTAGGTGATGAACAAGTTAGTACCTAAGTTATTCAAAACGTAAGCCACAAGCTCATCGTATCTCTTTTTGTTGATATAATCTAAATTTTGTGCATTTTAATTCGGTTGTATTATCTAACTTCGTTAATGAATGGAAAAAAATATTTACTAAATAATGATGATCAGTTGCCTAAAATGTGTTTGGGAAACAATACCTACATCAAATTGGGCTGGTTTGGATCTGCCTTGAGGATATAACAATCAATTCGGGTTAAAAAATACTTGAATATATCGAACCATGTATGTTTCATGATGGATTTTTGTATGAAAAACTCAAGTTTTCAAAGGTGTTCTATATGTTTTTCCTAGAACGTAGGACACATATATATACACAATAATCAGAAAACAGTTAGTTAACTGCCAAAAAACCGAATTTGTTAATAAAATAAAAAATTAATTTAGAATTTTCACATAGGCAAAATATCACGGTTTCATCTTGCTTGACCCAATTGCACTGTTTTGAAAACCGGACCGGACCACCCGGTTAAACTGTTTCAACCGTGAGCCGTGATTAAATCCGGTTTAAAGGTAGCGACTAAAACGGTCAACTTTGAACCAGGTGATTTCACTAAAACCGGAATAAAACCGGTAAACTGGAGCAACCTGCATATACTAAGCTTTTTAACTAAAATCAAAAGATGACAAGAGACCTAAATATAGGCAACGACATCCTTCGGTTTGTTTATTAGAAGTAATGTGGGATCATAATATATATATATATATGGAGATCTCCTTGTTTTGGCTTAGCTAGCAATGTGGGATATGGTTTTAGAAAGCCTAAATCAACTCAAAAGCCTAATTGCATGACACTTTAGATTGACCCCCTCTCTAAATATCTTGCATTTCAAAATTAGTGATTAATAAAACATGCCACAGTGTGATGGCCTATTAAGTGATGCACAAGTTAGTACCTAAGTTATTCAAAACCTAAGCCACAAGCTCATCGTATCTCTTTTTGTTGATATAATCTAAATTTTGTGCATTTTAATTCGGTTGTATTATCTAACTTCGTTAATGAATGGAAAAAAATATTTAATAAATAATGATGATCAGTTGCCTAAAATGTGTTTGGGAAACAATACCTACATCAAATTGCGCTGGTTTGGATCTGCCTTGAGGATATAACAATCAATTCGGGTTAAAAAAAACTCGAATATAACGAACCATGTATGCTTCATGATGGATTTTTGTATAAAAACTCAAGTTTTCAAGGGCGTTCTATCTGTTTTGCCTAGAACGTATGACACATATATATACACAATAATCAGAAAAAAGTTAGTAAACTGATTAAACTGTGAGCCTTACCTAGCAATGTGGGATATGGTTTAAGAAAGCCTAAATTAACCCAAAAGCCTAATTGCATGACACTTTAGATTGACCCCCTCTCTAAATATCTTGCATTTCAAAATTAGTGATTAATAAAACATGCCACATAGGATTCCTAACATCAATTAGCAACCCTCCCTAATTAACTTGCATTTCAAAATTAGACCTCAATCTTACATGCCACTTAGGATTACATACATCCTAAGTTAGATAGGATTGGAAACAACATTTTAAAACCGGACCAGCCCGGCGGTTAACCGGGAACCGGACTTACCTACGGTTCAACAAGTAACTGGAAAATTGGATAAAAAAACCGGCCGGTTATGTGAAAACCGAAAAAATCGTTTGAATCAGAAACAGGTTACCCATTTCCAAACGTGAGTTTTTATGGGGCAAAGCCATACTAATTGGCTTCCATGGTCCCTTTTTTATACATGATTTTCTCATGAAGTTTTTAGTACCTCCGATGTGGGACAAAAGTTTCATGTCTTATTTTTATAATTTTCTTTCTAATTGTATGCCACATCAATTAGCAACCCTTCCTAATTAACTTGCATTTCAAAATTAGACCTCAATCTTACATGCCACCTAGGATTACATACATCTAAGTTAGATAGGATTGGAAACAACATTTTAAAACCGGACCGGCTCGGCGGTTAACCGGGAACCGGACTTGCCTGTGGTTCAACAACTGACTGGAAAACTGGATAAAAAACGGCCGGTTATGTGAAAACCGAAAAAATCGTTTGAACCGGACTTACGATCGAACCGGAAACAGGTTACCCATTTCCAATCGTGAGTTTTTATGGGGCAAAGCCATACTAATTGGCTTCCAAGGACCCTTTTTTATATACATGATTTTCTCATGAATTTTTTTAGTACCTCCGATGTGGGAACCTAAGTTAGATAGGATTGGAAACAACATTTTAAAACCGGACCAGCCCGGCGGTTAACCGGGAATCGGACTTGCCTACGGTTCAACAACTGACTGGAAAATCGGATAAAAAAAACGGCCGGTTAAGTGAAAACCGAAAAAATCGTTTGAACCGGACTTACGATCGAACCGGAAACAGGTTACCCATTTCCAATCGTGATTTTATGTGGGGCAAAGCCATACTAATTGGCTTCCATGGTCCCTTTTTTATAAACATGATTTTGACATGAAGTTTTTAGTACCTCCGATGTGGGACAAAATTTAATTTTTATAAGTTTCTTTCTAATTGTATGCCACATCAATTAGCAACCCTCCCTAATTAACTTGCATTTCAAAATTAGACCTCAATCTTACATGCCACCTAGGATTACATACGACCTAAGTTAGATAGGATTGGAAACAACATTTTAAAACCGGACCGGCCCGGCGGTTAACCGGGAACCGGACTTGCCTACGGTTCAACAACTGACTAGAAAATCGGATAAAAAAACTGCCGGTTATGTGAAAACCGAAAAAATCGTTTGAACCGGACTTACAATCGAACCGGAAACAGGTTACCCATTTCCAATCGTGATTTTATGTGGGGCAAAGCCATACTAATTGGCTTCCATGGTCCCTTTTTTATAAACATGATTTTCTCATGAAGTTTTTAGTACATCCGATGTGGGACAAAAGTTTCATGTCTTATTTTGCAATAATGCAATAATGCAACACATGATCATAACCATTGATTAAGTGATTTAATGGTTAAAAAACTTTCTCGTACTTCTCGTAATAAAAGAGCTTCTCGCATGAACCTCTCTCTCTCTCTCTCTCTCTATATATATATATATATATATATATATATATAGAGAGAGAGAGAGAGAGAGTGGTTCACATCGCATTTTTCAAAACCGAAATCCAGTTTGGTTTACTCAATCGGATCGGATCAAATCAATCCATCCGAACGTACACCGCTAATAAAAACTAGAATCTCAAGCCTTTATAATCCCCTATAAGCTCGTTGCCAAATACACCCTAAGTAGTAACCACACACACACACACACACATATATATATATATATATATATAGGTAAAGGTTCAAATGAGAACCTAAATATTTCTGAGAATGGGAGACTCAATATCAGCCGTCCAATTCCCCCTCTTTTAATGTCATTGCGTACCCATGAATTCCTCACATGCACCCTGCCATACTCTATCTCTTCACGCTCTCCGTCCATGAATTTCACTTACAAAATGAACGGCTGAGATTGAGTCTCTCATTCTCACTTAATTTATAATTTTTTAACAAACCGTTCTTTTACAAACTTTTCTTCCTCTACTGCCACAAACTGATATCAAATGGTAAGACCGATAAAACATACACGAGAATATCGTTAAGAAGAACACACTGACCTCAATAATTCGAGCACAAATTGCATCAACATTGAACATCGATATCATCATTTCCCCCGCCAGAAACCCTAATTTCTTCCTCTTTTTCATTTAACAAAACCTTGAATCGATCAAGAATCGGAGTTAATGACTTCTGATTACTATTATTCGCCACCGTATCTTTTTCATTCATCATTGCCTCGCATTCAAGACCCGTTAACCTCTCTTGCCCGTTTCTTCGATAGAATCTACGCCTCGTAGCCATTCAATCGACACGAACCTTCATCTATGAAAGCCCATTCCCGCCTTTGTTTTGTTAGAAGCCCAAATCAACATATGGTTGCCATATCAGATTAATCACTCCTCTAATTAGCCTTAATTCAAGATTTTGAGGAAGATTAAGCATGCCACATAGGATTCAACCTTTCTTCATTTAGTATAGATATAGATATATAACTATCCCGATTTCTATGAATTACACACTTGTATTTATATATACATAAGAATTCCTTCGAATAAATATATTTTAACATCAAAGCTTGGTAGATACAATCATCAAATTTGACATTTATACTAAGAAAGTATTATAACCATTTAAGTTATTAGTTATTGTTTAATTAATTAAGCATTTTCAGATAAATAATTGATTTCTAGACTATGTAGTATCTTTTGAATTATTATAATCATAATTTTAAAATTTATATACTTCACGTCTTATAATGGTTTAGTAGTTTTGATTTTTTAAACCAATTCATATATCACATAAATATTTAATTAAGCCGGTTGTTAATAAACAAATATTAATAGTTTAACTCCTTTATTAGGTAGATGGCAAAAGTTTAAACGATAACTGTTTTTCGTACGAGAACTGCGAGAACCAATCTGAGCCGTCCAATTCCCCCTCTTTTAATGTCATTGTCCACCCATGAATTCCTCACATGCACCCTGCCACACTTGATCCCCCCACGCTCCACATCCATGAGTTCTACTTTATCAAATCAACGGCTAGATTGGTTCTCGCAGTTCTCGTACGAAAAACAGTTCTCGTTTGAACCGTCCCCTTAGGTAGATATTTTAGAAAAAAAGGAGCATTAGAACATAAGTCGTATATATACAACTAACTTATACGTAACGTACCGTAGTGATACGTGTTTTCAATTTGTATACTTGGTAGAAAAGTTTCAAGGTTGTTAACCCCAAAAAATAGGGTTATTAAAAGTCTCGTCCGCTATAAAACCTACAAAGGTAAACAACTGAGAGTATGAACTAGAAGCTTAAGAGTATCTCCACAAAATACTCAAATGATAATAATTAACATATAAATGTACTTTTGCCACATAGTACCACACAATTGTCACATAAGACCATCTCAGCCATGATATCACATAAGCCTTTAATTTGCCACCGGGGTATCACGCATGTCATGTAGGCATCACACAGTTACCACGCGGACATCAGCATCCATGGTTACAGTACTGCACCATCTTAACAACGTCCCACTAAGCTAGTTGCATGGTGTACGTCTATACAAAAAGACTTGCAGAAAAATACTACATAAAAAAATATAAATTAATTAAAAAAATAGGAATAGACGTACAAAAAGATGACATATACGTGCAGTATATACAAAGCTAGTGTGATGTGTGTGGTGTTAAAAAGTGGACATCTACATACATAATAATACATATCATGTACCAGAATGAAACATGCACTTAATTTGATTCGTCATTTTCTTGTTTTCTACGTTCCACTATATATTATTATTATGATATCCCCTTTTCAACCAATTAAGTTTTGTACTATATATCAGAAAATAAAACTAAATTCCAAAATTATACTTGAGACAATTTCTTAAAATATTATTAGTTTATATCTGCTTTTCTAAGCTCAAGTATTGGATCACTTTTAAGAGAAATTCTATTAATCTATTTTATCATATGTAGTGTAACTTATTAAATTTTTTTCTTATATTCTTTACTAATTTGCACATTTGTCGTAAAAAATAAATATGAGTATTTTATAGAAGAATATATAACCTCTCTTTTAACTTTAAATATACGGTGATACGTGTAGGTTTTTAATTGTCCATAAACATATATCTCACACGTTGCTGGCTCACAATGGGATAAGATTTCATTATTAACAATACTAGGTACGCTATTGGGCTGTGCAAGCACAGCCCCTGCCCTGTAGTAAGTGACAAAGTTATTACCTCAAAGTTCTACATTAAAAAAAGTTATACATTCTACATTAAAGAAAGTTACACAAATATATACCAAAGCATATATGCTACTTCTATATTTACACCGTTACCTCTATATTTACACTGCTAACATATATTACAGTCAACAAAAGAAGTGCAGAAAGTGGTATGTTGGTACAAAACCAAGTCCTGCAATGTAGTTATAGTCAAAAGCAGTTATCTTGTAATCGATCTCACAGCGCCAAGTAGCTATATTACAAGGAAAAGGCTAACTGTGCAAAAAAGCGGTGTTTGTATGAAGCTAACTGGGCAACCTGTTTAAGTTGTAGTGTCTTTGGCTTTCTTCGTCGCTCCCTCGCATACAGGGGCATGAGCTGGATGTTTTTTGGCCGCCGTTGATGACGTGGGCTGGGATTTCTTTGCGTCTTTGGGCGGCTCGACAACAGGAGTTGGGTCATTTGATTTATATGCTGTTACAACATGGATCCTCATTTCACTTTCACCGCGGAAAGTAACCTCTTGCAAGCGTATAAACGCCACAATGATATGTTCTTTGATTTATGTGGCGATGGTATCATGAATGTCAACACCCTATTATGGAGATTAATTTGTGTCAGATAACATTCTTTTCATATGGTAGTGTAAAAATGGTGCATATATGATATGTGTGTCTTTTTGTGCAAGTAAATGAAGAGCACATGTCTTCCTTGATAGTAAGTTGAAGTTGAGGAGTGGGGCACCAATTTGAACTCTGTTTTATCTGAGGTAGAAACCGTGTATGTGTTTGTTTTATGTGGAGTTTCTTTTCTCAATTGGTTGTTTGTGAGATTAAAGCACAGCTAAGGTTTGATTAAATTACCCACAGGTTGCACCAGATCACAATGTTTATGAGAAGCTGGTTGGCCTTATTGGCGTAACTAACTAAACAGACGATTCTTTCCATCTATTCTATTACCTCATTGCCAATTGGTAAGAAACGATAGCAAATGAGGAAGCTCATGCCCTCAAGCTGCTGAGAATGATGAATGAACCTAGAGCTCCCCTATTTGGTCCTCATGCTTTGTTACAGAAAAAAAAAACTAACCTTTCCTTGGCATTGCTATTGAGGCCAAATAGCATAGCCTGATGCCATCAAACTATTGAATGCTAGGTGCTTTGTCTGTTACTTTAATTGTTATCATTATTAATACACTAACCATTTCCTTTAGGGAAATCTAGAGTAACTTGCAGTGACACTATTCAAGTATGACCACTAACTTTTGTTATCTTTATATTGCAATATTTGCTGTACCTCGGGACTTATTGCATTAGCAGGTATGTCAAAATAAATCTAATTTCTAAATTTGAGCTCGTGACGGTTAGCAGGTCCCTAAAAGAGACCTAATCAGACCCATTTTCAGGCTATAGTCAAACATATGCACATGAGGCATAACATCGAACACCTGGTGTGCAACATAGTAAATATAAAGGGGTTTCTTTAGTTCAGTGAAAACCAACCCATATTACCACTATCAATATAATAACAACCTAAAGTATTCTATCTCAAATATTAGTTAAAGGGAATAGTTATATCGTTAAGAAACATGGTCTAATTTAACAGCACGTCCCTAAAAGGGACCTAATGAGACACAATTTCAACCTATACTCAAACATATACACATCCGCATAAGAACACGTGGCGTGCAGCATAGTAAACGAAAAGGGGACTTTCTGTAATTCAGTTGAAACCAATTCAGAGGTAGTGGGTATCCGCAATAGAATAAAAACCAACATATGTTGTTTGGTCTGATCACCAACAGGCATAAGAATCTAAGTGAACCATAGATATATTCTAATTCTAAGAGCATCAGATTTGTATAATTTGTTTAAAGGGCCAAATTGTATACCAAACAACAACGTTACAGCAACATGACAGGTTTATGATTGTAAGCTACAAACTGATCTCTCTTAAACCTACAGACTACAACAACACAAAAGGACTAATACAATTGCCGGATTATTTTAATAACTAATCCCAAACGCCTCCTTCTTCTTTGTGGTGTACAAACCATATCCTTTCAAATTATAATTTCCCCCGATAAGATCCCCAACCTAACAGCTATAATTTTGTATTTGAAAAAAGGATCCTAACTAAAGGCTTTTAATATATGAAAATCATGGGTGTCCAAGAACGTGTTTTGACCATAGAAAGTGAAGATCATACCTCATGAGAACAGAGAGCAATATAAACCACTTTCCTCATCCCCTCTAATACCTGCCTCTGTTAGAGGTGCCTACATTCTGAGCAACTCTCAATGACCGCTTTAGCTATTTTTTCAATTTTATACGTTTAACCCGATAAACAGGTCGACAGTGAATCAACCTAACTATCATGCCTAGAACAAGTACCTAATTAACAGGCTAGCATATGTAATATTAATCATGGAAGCCTATATAAAATCAGTCAAGGAAAATACTTTAAACTATAAATATCTACACCCTATAATCTAATTTGATTTGTTAAAAGTGAGAAAAGGAACCTGCAGGTAGGTAGATAAACAAAGATCATCAACATGTTCCGAGTAAATAAAGCATATAATTTTGGTTCAGACATTTTATCAAACATTTGGTGTGCATACCAACATGTACCCTGTGTGTGTTTTTCTCACCTACGTTGGTTCTTTTTCAAATTAAAAGATTTTTTCAGATAGTACTGAATGCATTTGATTTCCTTACCAATATGCAGGATTTCATTTATAAATTTAAGTTATATTAACTGATCCAGAAATTAATATCTATAAGAAAGTCACCTAATTGTTAATAAGGGGATAAAGGATTTGAAATTACAAACGTCAGTAGCAATAACTGTGAACTGATTGTTCTTTGTAATTAGTATAATTGTTTTCTTCGAAATTATATTTAAGGGCTGAATTGAATTACCAAACACACTAAATTAACACTTGATAACATCAAAACGCTACAAACCTAATTAATTTGTATCATCAGTAAACGCATATAGATGCACAGGTAATTAAGTAAGAAGCTGGAGTGGATGCAAAATCCATCGTGGCATATCAGTCAACTCCTCAGTTAAGGTTTTCTTTCTTTCTTTCTCCACCGCTGTTAGGAGTTGACTGTGAATGATCTTTACTGGAGTGGATGCAAAATTTATCCCAGATTCACAACTACGACCACCTTTCAATTAACCCACAAAAACAAAACCTACATCAAATCCATCAAGTGTGAATGATCTTTACTTGGTACAGCAAGAGTCAAATCTGTATATTAGTATACTAATTTTATAGCCGCTACTTTGAATGCAAGTCAATTCATCATCAAATCTTTCCAATCACGCCTAAGCACAATTAAACTGAAACGTACGTAATAGTATGTTGTGCAATCTGATCACCAACATTTGAAAAAACAGTTTAATTCCAACCATATGAAAGCATCGACTGAGAAACTACACATCAGAAGTCAGTTTGTAAACAAAAATTGGCAAAAGATTGGCCTAAATTTCACAAATTAGCATTAGCCCTAAATCAAACAAGGCCTAAATTCGTGATTTCATACAAAATTAAAACAAATTCCACCAGACCAAAAATTAGGGTGCGTACCTGTTGATCGACTAAGCAAAATGATAAGAATGACGCATAGAAGAAAGTATATGCATCTGAAAGCCCACGAGACGAAGCAGGAGGTGGAAGGACATCGGAAGCAGGACGTGGAAGAACATCGGGGTCAGATAAAGAAGGAGGTGGAAGCAATCTGCCGATGAAACGAGACGAAGCAGGAGAAACAGGAAGCAGGTGCGTGTAGGCCATAGACGATGGAGCGAGACGAAGCAGGAGAAATAGGAAGTAGGTGCGTGGAGGACATAGGGGTGAGAGACGTGTTCAACAGAGAGCATATGGGGTGCTCTTGTATTATAGATAGATATATAAGTAAAGAAAAAAATTTGTCG
Organism: Pulicaria dysenterica; assembly: GCA_947179395.2. Classification (NCBI taxonomy): domain Eukaryota; kingdom Viridiplantae; phylum Streptophyta; class Magnoliopsida; order Asterales; family Asteraceae; genus Pulicaria; species Pulicaria dysenterica. The sequence goes on along the minus strand of OX359290.1, from coordinate 115,845,231 downwards.
TTTGTGAATGAAATTTTTTGTAAAGCAGGGCCACTTTAAAAGATCAAAGCCCATATGTGTTTTTGGACTTATAACCGATTTGACTCCTGGGTTGTACACTTGTACCCTAAGCCCTATACGCATTAAATGGTTGTACGTTATGAGTTTCCATTTTTAAGATCACATAATTATACATTAATATTTTAGAGAGCAGTGTTAAAGCTCAAAGGAAATTACACCTTTTATAAAACTTAAACTTTAATGCTTAAACAATTCAAGAATAAAGGTAATGGTTATTATAAGAAGTTTAAGAGTTTAATCGAAATAATATAGTTCAAACAATTTTTAACCTTAATCAAAACTCTTTAATAATAATAATAATAATAATAATAATAATAATAGACATATATTTTATACTTCAGATCTTATTATCAAAACCTATTAATAGGGGTGTTCACGGGGCGGGGCGGGGCGGGTAGTGAGGTTTTTGTGAATCGCGGCCACGGGGCGGGTACCCAGAATTCTGAACCGTAACCGAACCGCAGGGGGCGGGTACCCAGTAGGTGGGTACCCTCACAGAGACGGGTATCCACAGTCCGGGTCACGGATACCCGAAAATTGAGCTGTTCTTAATTTTTTCTGTTTTCTAGACAAGTTCAAATTCATAAAATTTAAGATTCAAGCATACAAATTAAAGATTAAAACATACAACACCCAAGTACCATAGTTCATGACTAGAACGACAAACCAATTTCTAACTGTAGATTCTATCACAAAATTAACATTATTTGAATTCAATTTAAGTAATGAATTGACACTTTGACAACATTCATTTTCTAACTGTTTAATTAGAACTTAAGAACAGTAAGAACACCCATTCAGTCATACTAATGGAATATTTGAAAACAGACAACTCACATAACATTCATCTCTAACTATGGATTTAATCCAAAAAAACAGACTACTAAACAATGAAACATATGGCTTTAATCTAAAAAACACAGAGTCACAGCCTCACAAGCAACTAAGCTGAATTAAAAAAACATATGTGATGCATATTGAACCGAAGTAAGAATCAAGACAAACACACACTAGTAAAGTAGTAAACTAATCTGCCTACTGTACATTGAAGTTAAATCTGTTCATGGAAGTTCAAATCACTAAAGCCAGAACCTTTAATAGTTAAAAAACAGAAAATTAAAGGCTAAATGAGAAGCTAAAACTAGATGCCAATAAACAGAAAACTAACGAAGTCTATAAACAGACAATTAAAATAATACAGGCATAACTAAATCGAACCTCTAATCCTAATCGACTTTCGACTTTAATGAGCTGGAGACGTGATTTTGTCGTTGTTGCCTCAGTCGAAACGTGAAGGAATACTTGAAGCTGCCGAGATGAAGAGGACGGAAAGGAGGCCCAATCGCTGATGGGTGATGATCGACACCGGCTCGCTGCCGAGTTCCGACCGCCGTGAGTGGCGGATTAACGTCGCCGTCGTCGCCTTAGTCGTCGGCTGGTACGCCGTCGCCGATGAAGCCTGGTGGAGTTGCTGCGGTGAAATTTAGGGTTAACGTTGTATAGTGGAACTATGGTTTGTAGAAGACTGGAAGTGAAATGGTCAAAGGGATATGTCGATACATGTATTATTTTAGGGTTAACATGGTATTGCTTGTGGGCTTTTACAGTATTGGACTAAAATTCAAGGCTGGTGGATCCACTTAATAAAATTATTAAATATTTTATATTTTTAAAAGGAAAAAATGCGGGTTGGCGGGTACCCGTGGGTATCCGAAAAATAAACCCAAACCGACCCGTGAGCAGCGGGTACCCTAATTTTCGGGTTTTTTCGGGTATCGGATTTCTCGGTTTACGGTTTTTTCGGTTTCGGATCACTCGGTTCGGTTCGGTTTCACGGTTTTCCGGTTTTTTTTAACACCCCTACCTATTAATCCTCAAAACGAAGCGCGGGCAAGCTACCACTAGTTCTCAAACATCCATCAAGGAAAGTAAATAATTAAATATCGAGTTAGCTAATTGAGTTATTGCTATCTTTTACTTCGTTTGGTGTGTAAAAGGTTGTGTTATTTTGAAGCTTGCTATGGGATAATTAACTAGCGTATTATGTGATTCTTATTTTTTTACTAATAATATTGAATATAAATAATTATGTAAGGGTCTGATTATATTAGTAATGACACTTATTATAATGACGTTTTGGTAATAAATTAGTAAGGCTTAATATAGACTTTAATATGACAATTATTAAAATGTGTACTCTAATTAATATCACTATTAGTTTGTTTTCTAAGTCTAAGCGCTCATATAACACATTTCAAGTGTATAAAACTAATTATAATTCTTTCGATCAACAGAAGCCAATTAATACTCAAATTTATACAATAAGAAATTAAATGTAAACATCTTTGGTCTAATAATCTTTTCTACTAAATGAATAATGATGACCACACACTAATTACAACTAAGAAAGACTTAGAATTTTTTAGGGCAAATTGCCGAAAAAGGTAACGTAATTTTTTTTACCTGAAAAGGATTACAATTTTCAATTTCTTTAAAAAAAGGACCATTACCTGTAACTAAACTTTGTTACCGGTTACACAGGTTAGTGCCACCGTGCTTTAGGGTTCTGGCGAAGTTTTAGTGCCGCCGTCGGCCTCTGTCCTGTCAAGATCTGCAATCCGTCGTCCTATCTACAAGTTCCGGCCCCTGCCAAAGCCACATCTCTCGCTTTAGGGTTCCGGCGATACTCTCCTATTGTTCTCTGCCGCCCGTGCTTTAGGGTTCCGCCGTCGCCCTCTGTCCGGTCAAGATCTGCAAGTTCCGGTACTTGCCGTCGACGACCTCTGTCCTGTCAAGATCAGCAAGTTCCGGCCCCTGCAACTGTGCTTCCTGTCTAGATCTGCTGATGCTGCCGCTGACGCTGCCGCTGCTATGGTTCTCCGCCGCCGCAATTGTGGTTCCCGTTGCTGTGGGTATTCGGTTACTGTTGTTCTCTGCCTCCCGAGCTCCCGTGGTTGCTGTGACTCCCTGGCTGTCGTGCCTTCTCAACTGGGTTACCTTCCGCCGCCGCTGTGCCTTGTGTCGTCGCTGGTTTGTAAACCGGTTACATAGGTTCCCGGTTACAAGGTCCTTTTTTTAAAGAAATTGAAAATTGCAATCCTTTTCAGGCAAAAAAAAAATTACGTTACTTTCATTGAAAAAAATGGACAATTACGTTACATTTTTCGGCAATTTGCCCAATTTTTTAAGAAAAGAATTAGTGCAAAAGTATCACTTTGAAATTGCATTTTGATCCTTCTTTTTCCTTTTGGATTCTTTTTAGTTTTTCTGGCTTTCTCGATCTTTTCATATGTTGCATTTTGTTTCTGTCTTCTGTTTTTATATATAGTTTTATTTAATTACGTTTTTGTTTTCTCTTGAAATTAGATATAAGTGAAAATTGAAGACGACAAAAAAGACTGTAAACTAAATAACTAATGATTCATAGTTTCATAAAATCATCAAGTCAAAGTAGGTGATAAACAGAGACGGAGCTAGGTTTTTAGTGTAGCGGAGCCGACCTTACTTAATATAACGATAAACATATATATATATATATATATATATATATATATATATATATATATATATATATATGACATTAAAAAGTTACATTATTTGTCTAGATAAACAAGTAATGAAAGGTCGTTTAAAAACAAGAAATTCAAGGGTTAAAATAATACTTAAGCTTTGCCAAAATCGGTCTTCAATGACCAAAGTTTTCTCACAATCGCAAGTTCGGTTGTCATGAATTAATGTGCTACAAACGTTATATTAACTCGAATACTTTATCTTGATAAACCTTCAAACCAAAAAATACCGATAAAAAATCATACTTTGTGTGTTTATAGTTGGACGTTTGAACATAACACATCTATTATATTGTCTGTAGAAAAAGTATATGTAATCTTTCAATGTAAAGAACAAAACTGTTTTAAAAATAATCATCACTCATGCTATTACGAAACTTTGTTATTTGAACATAACACATCTATTATATTGTGTGTAGAGAAAGTATCAGCAATCCCTCAATGTAAAGAACCAAGCTGCTTTAAAGATAATCATCACTTATGCTATTACAAAGTTTTATTTTCATAGTTTTCATTGTTAAGAAAGCTCTTTCAAATACCAGAATCATCACTTCAAATCCTTCTCTACACCTATTTTGTTTTGAGAAATACTTGGACTATTAATTACAAGTAGGAGGGTTAATATATATGTTTTGAATATAAGCTTATAAAATAATATGGATGTTGAGCTTATTGGAAGGGGCCGAGCACCCTTCAGTCCCCTTATCTCCGCCCCTGATGATAAATAAGTTAAAAGGAGAATATATAAAATAAGTTTGCTAAAATAATATAAAAACAAATGCGTATATATATGAAAGCTAATACCTTTAATTGAGTGTTTTGATAATAAACATCAAACTCATGGAATATATCTTCGCTTAATTTTTGTCTACTAAAAAATCCGCCCTGATTTTATTCTTACCAACATTGTATTCATAAAGTTCTATCTAGTTTGAAGTAGAAGTAGCTTGATAATATCAATTAAGTGAATTATGTAAAAAAAAATCGTGTTTCTTTTATTTTATATTTTTTTAAGTTGATTATCTTTCAAGTTTAGATTGTAGAAATAATACGCACTTATCTTTCGACAAAGGCTAGAATATTTACCAACAAAATAGGAGTTTCCAGTTAACCTATTACTCTTTTTTATATTTGCTTATGAATATATATAAAATTCATAACTTTCTTATTAGTAATTACTAGCTAAGCAGTCCGTGTATCAACACGTGATTATATAAGTCAATTTAAAATTTATATAGTTTTAAAGAGTCATAACACGTATAGTAAAAATAATTACAAAACATAGATAGAATAATAAAATCTCGTAAGAAAATAATAAATGAATAACAATTACAGAATTTTGATATCTATACATAAGATTGTCATCAAATTTTCTGTAAAACCTCTTTATAAACAACATTCATTGTTTTATTAGTATGATGTCCTTCATCATCGCAAATTTTAACCAATCCTTACTCTTCACTCGAGAAACCGTCACATATAACTATTCATGAGTAAAAACGTGTATTTTTAATACTTTTTACAAATACTCTTTATAAGAAATATAAAGTTACATTACACGTATAAAAATTTTTAGTATATTATTAATGTGTTTCTCGTGATTGAGCTTTATTCCGACATTGTAAAGACATAACTATAATATTATTGTCGATGTTATAATATCAAGTGCTTTAAATACATTTTTATTAGCCAATTATATATTTGAATATTTGAAATTGTAAACTAACTTTATTAAAAGTTAAATAATGATGACATTCATTTAAGTATACGCAAATTAGATCGCATAAAAATAAGATTCTAACATAGAATATATTATGTCTATACATACGTAAATCACTTAAGTGTAAATTATTGTTCAATTAAATATAATTGAAAACACGAGATCTCACTGAATTCAAATATCCATGTAATAATAACTTTTATTTTATGTATCAAGGTATTAGTTAAAAAATAAGAAAACTTAGACAATTACTATTTTTATATAAAATTTTAAGTTGTATGTGTAGTTACAAAACTCACTATCATGACAGTTGTTTCACTACCTAGTAATTATGTAGAGTTCTAGTTTCTGAAGGGTTATTTACTCACAACTAACAATTAATTTTAAAAATCTTTAACGGTAGTGGTAGTTTTGTAAACAACTTTATGCCGCTAACCATTAGTTATAGTATACTTTTAATTTTTTTTATCGAAATACCAAGAAATCAGTGATTATATCGACTACATTATGTAGAGGGAATAACTATAAAAGACGAATAAAATGTCCAATAACTACTTAGATGTTGATAAAACAATTAAATTATACTAATTTTTAAAAAACCTCATATTCCGATAAAATTTATATCAAAACGTAGATAAAAATGAGACGATTACAAATATATAATTATTTTTTCTCAAAAAATATATTTGAAGTTATTAAACATAATTTTCAAACAACTTATAATTAATTACATTAATATACAATTTTCTTAAAACCCCCTCACATATTTTATACTACCCCCTTAACAATTTACATTCTACCCCTTCCAATTAATGTAATTATGCAAAAGTAATCGATGAAAACTTAGCATTTGAAGCCCCATGTGATGTCATGATGTAATCATCCTTTTCTTTTAATAAGGATATAAAATATAGAATAAATGCTAAAATTATCAAATGAAGCATCTGGAGAGTGGTAACTTTCTTATTACTTGCACTTTCATTTCATTCTTAACTTTTTTTAAACTTTTTTTGTTTTTTCTGAAAGACAATATTTTATTAATGAATCGATGATTGGATGTTTTTAACTCCAAGTATAAATTTGATTTACTTGATGTAAATTATAAAATAAAAAAAAGAAATTTCATGTATATATATATTTTATAATAAAATCAATGATCTCTTAGCTCAATGTGGTTAAGAGTGAGGGGGAGGCAAAGCCTTCTAGGAGGTCCAGGATTCAAACCTTGATAATGAAATTTAATTCTAATTTAATGTTATTAACTTACTAACGACTAACTTTATCAAAAAAAAAAACGATTGAGGAGCCACTGTGTGTCGGCTGTCAAAATCCATTGATGTTTAAGAAAGTAATAAGCACCTCTCTGTTTGTCGTTTCTTTCATCTCTTCTCTTTCACTTCAATCTTCAATAGGCCTGCTCTCTCTTAACCCATCATCCACCCTTATTTTATTCATCAATTCTTATTTTTTCTCTCTCCCTCCCATAACACTGTTTTTCATGATTTTCTTGAAATCCGCTCCTTCTCTTACATCCCAATACAAATCCATCCTAAAACTCATGTTTTTAATCTTTAACCGACATTCTTCATACCCTTACATGATTTCTCTTCTTCCAAAGTAGATTTCATCTGGGTTGATTTTTAAATCTTGGTGCGTGAAACAGAGGACTTTACAGATCTATAACCCGACAGATCAAGCTTCTGATTTCTGCTGTCAAGAATCAACTGGGGAAACCCTATATACACAGGTAAAATTTCTGTGTTCTTGAGTTCCTGTTTCGATTTCTGTTTCCTTTGTTATTTATTCGCATTTATTTTTTGAATTTTTACCATTTGAATATGATACAGAGCACGAATCCGAGTGCTTTGATACTCTTGTGGGTTCTTGATTACTCAAATTCTGCTTTGGTATATATTTGGTCACGCGTCAATGTTTTGCTTTTTGATCCTGAAGATTAATTTTCTTTTTGAAAAACAGAGTAGTTACTATTATTTATTCTGATTCAAAAGATAAGTTAATATTGTTTATAAATATATCGTTTGTTATCTTGCTATTCCTTTTTTTTAGAAATATACTAAAAATTAGTAATTAATTTTTAAAATGCATAATAATAACTAAAATGATTCGATAAATATTTTCCTCAACATTTTATTTATAAAAGTTTACGTATAGCAAAATAGTATTGTGTACTAATCATTTTTTTACAACAAACTTTCATTAAAATCACAAGATAAATAATATTCTTAACTTTACATGGATATTATAGTTCAAACGTACACTAGTTATTAACTTATTATATGCATACCAAGTAAGTATTATATACAAATCATCTGCTAATCATAATAAGTTACCATCTAACTAATATTTAGCTAAGCACTTATTATGATTAGACGCAAGACATGCATATTAATGGGGTTTTTTTCAATTTTAAGATACACATTTCATAATAACTTTAGGATGTTAGAAAACAAGAACTAACTTTTCAAGATTTATTATCACATATAAAATAAACTTTCTATTTTTAAAGGAAATTACGTATCCAAATTTGACACAACATGCTATATCACCATCATGATTTAATATGTTAACTTTAGTTTAAAATTTTGATATAAAAACAACAACAAAATGATTCAAAATTCTGTTTCTATCATAGTTTAATTTGGCATATTGTAAACAAATAATTAGAATACATGACTATGAATGATGACGGAAGATCGAGTAGTATATATATCCAAATGATTCTCTCGCGGTCTAAGGAAAGTAATTTGATTAATTAATACTGAAATACATAATTGAAATAAGTTTAATTTCATTACTTTAGGTTATAATTGAACTAATAAACAATATTTATAATTTTATATAGCTAATTAAAGTAGATATCTTTCATTTTCAAATATCAGTATAGAGTCCACTACTAGATCCAAATTGACCTCCTAACGTCAACATCTTCCTTGTCCAATATGCATCTCTCTCTCTCTGTCTCTCTCTCTCTCTCTCTCACACACACACACACACACACTCATACCCATACACATACAACTAAAAGTATCTGGTCATATGCATTTATATTTTATAAATTAACTTGATTTGATTCTTTATCTTAAATAAAGTTTAGCTGAAAATTATTAATTAATTCATTAAGAAATATTAATTACATGTGTTGAAAATCAAGTAAAAAGTTGAATCATCAATATATATATATATATATATATATATATATATATATATATATATATATAAGAGGCTTACCAACACAAAATCGGTAATTTGAATTCAAATTTAAATAGATTTGGGAGGGGGCTAAATGAAAATTGTAAAGGGGTTTTATAAAAAAATGTGAGGCTTTTAAAAAATGTGAGGGGGATTATTTAAAAATTATATATTATTGTAATTAATTATAAGGTGTTTATAAATTATGTTTAGTAACTTGTGATATATTTATTTAGAGAAAAAATAATTATATATTTACGACCGTCTCATTTTTATTTACGTTTTGGTATAAACTTTATAGTAATATGACACTTTTTTGGAATTTCGTTTTGATATTTCATTAACAAAAGTCAATGACAGTCACTTTCGGAAGTTGGTTTATTCCTCAGAAAACTTGTGTTTATACATGGTCAATTGTATGTTAATGTTTCACGTGTTAAAAGTAAAAAAAAAGGTTAAATATTTTAATTTGTGACAACAGTGGTAATTTTACAAATAAAACAACAAATGTAGTCTACAAAGAAGTGTTTCAAAAAAATTATTTATTTTTTTGTTAAGAATTCTGACCTATGTAAGTTTTCGATTATATTTTATTTATTACATTATTTTTATTTAAAAATTTTAATATCTTAAATACGTTTCCGAAATACCCGTGCGTGCACGGGGCAATAAACTAGTATTTGTTAAAAGCATGAGACCGGATAAAACCGATTAATATTTTTTTTTGTGCACGTGTATTGAAAGTCGAAGTAAAATTATAGATATCTATTATGAGAAAAACGAGAAGTGAACTGAATCACAACTTTCATGAGTTAACTTGAAGCAGCGTACCCGCGCAATGTTGTGGCGGCAATAGTTTATATTTTGCGACATGTCGTTTTCAAAAATATAATGATATGTTATTTGCGCGATTTAATGTCATGAAAAAGTTTTCAACATGTTCGTTTTTTTCAAATTTTCTTATATTTCTAGCATCTATTTTTTTAATTTTAAAAATAAATTCTAAAAACATTAAAATATTTACATTTATGAAATAAGGATAGAAAAGTTAATAAAATTTTGAAAATAATATTGATGTGGTGGATAATTATGTTTGTGTGAAAATATAGCGGAAGAGTATATTTAAAATAAATAAAAAATAAAAGTAAATTAAGAAAGTGAAATAGTTAAATATTGAGTGGATGCTATTAATTTAAATAAAAATAAAGGTGATTTGAAGGTTGTACATTGTGCATAAGTGTTTTGACTATTTAAATTTAAGTAATCTTAAAATTTGAAGAGAGAGAAACATAAATGCATTATATAGTAGTAAGATAAGATAATATTAAGTTGTAAATTAATTAGCTTTATAATGAAAGGATTTTGGCTTAATGGTAAGAAGTTGTATAATATGTTTTTTTTTTATAAAGTTGATGATTCAAGTCTCACTTGAGACAAAATGTATAGATTTAGGATGTGTAGAAGTTTGTTGTAAATTTCTTTTTAATTGGCTTTATACAAGTTGTGATTTGTTCAATTACTTCTCACACTAATAGGTTTAACTACATGTCATAACTACATAGCTTAGATTTTATTATTATTTTCTAAACAACAGATTACATATTAATAACGAGATTTAAATCCATAATCATAGGTTAAAGGAAGCATCTTCCAACATCTTATACCGCTAAAAAGCCATTTGGTAGCTTAGATTTTATTATTTAAGTAGTTTTGTTAATAACTATACATATTTATGAAAAAAAGGCAGTTGTATGATGTTCCTTTTACTTGTTATGATATCTTTAAAAGGCAAAATAAAATTAACAAGATAATTATACTAATGAAATGAATGATCTTAAATTAAATGTATTACAGGAACTAAGTTTAAATTTCATGTCAGTTATGGCATTATTTGTTTATTACGAGTATTAATTAATAATAAGAATATCTTTTCTTATTAAATAATCTTTGATATACTTTTATTAGTATATGTACATTCAATTACGCTCAACCTTTTAACATATTATCAATGAAAAGAAAATAATACTTTTTTCTGTTGAATCTTTTTTCAGATCACAGCAGTCACCACCACCAATAATCAAGGAAGTCGCCACTCACCTTCGTGAAATGACAACGTTGCCTTTGCACAATCTCTAAAATGTTAAAATCACCTCGGACGTTTGCTTCCCGCCATATTCCTACAACTGTATTCTTCTTCTTCCTCACGTTTACGTTAGGTTGTTTGTTTATTCAACCAGCGTTATGTTCTTCTTCAACTGTCGAAGTTGAAGCGTTACTTGATTTCAAGAAACACTTCAAAGACCCTTTCGGTTACTTGCATTCGTGGAAGATCTCGGAATCCCCATGCCAATTTTATGGGGTATTGTGCGACAACGAAACGGGTCGGGTTGTGGAGATTTCACTCGACTACAAGTCTCTCTGGGGCAAAATTTCACCTGCAATTGGGGCGCTTCAGAGCCTGAAATCTTTGGTGATTCCTTCAAATTTCATCCATGGCGAGCTGCCCGCTTCGATTGTTAATTGTAGTGATCTCAGGGTTTTGAACGTGTCATTAAACAATATGACTGGTGACCTTTTGGATCTTTCAAAGCTCGTAAACTTGGAGATTTTGGATATTTCCGATAACTATTTTGCAGGAAAGTTCCCGACGTGGGTCGGAAGTTTGACAAGTTTATCAGCTCTAAGTCTTGGCGATAACGATTTTGAAGAAGGCGGTATACCGGAAAATATTGGGGATTTGAAGAATTTAAACTTCCTTAATCTGAGAGGTTGCCAGTTAACCGGAAAAATTCCAAATTCTATATTTGATCTGAAAGAATTAGGAACACTAGATCTTGCCAGCAACAAACTTTCTGGCGACTTTCCAGTAGGAATTGCCGATATGCGAAACCTTTGGAAAATAGAGCTTTTTGGAAACCAGTTGACAGGAGTGATTCCACCCGAGATTGCTCGGCTGAACCTTTTGCAAGAATTTGATATTTCCGCCAACCAGATGCATGGTGAATTACCTACCGTAATTGGGAGCATGAAGAATTTGACAGTTTTTCAGTGCTTTATGAATCATTTCTCTGGCGAACTCCCTCCTGGATTTGGAGACATGCAGCATCTAAAAGGCTTCTCTATTTACCGAAATAATTTCTCGGGAAAATTTCCAGAAAATTTCGCAAAGTTCGCTCCTCTGGTTGAAATCGACATATCGGAAAATAGCTTCTCTGGTGAATTCCCAAAGATGTTATGTGGTTCAGGCAAACTGCAGAAGTTGTTAACTCTCGAAAACAAATTTTCGGGTGAATTTCCAGAAAATTACGTCCAATGCAAATCTTTATTGAGGTTGAGAGTCAACCAGAATCAGTTATCTGGAAAAATCCCAAACGGCTTGTGGGGTTTGCCTTCTATAGATCTCATAGATCTTAGTGATAACAATTTCACTGGAGAAATTTCCTCACAAGTCGGTATATCCACCAAGTTGACACAACTGTTACTTTCTGGCAATGGCTTTTCTGGTGGGATCCCATCGGAAATCGGCCAACTAACTCGCCTTGAAAAGCTTGATTTGTCCAGCAACAAATTCTCCGGCGAAATCCCCTCCAAGATTCAAAATGTAAAGCAGTTGTCATACTTGCATCTTGAGAATAACTTGTTTTCAGGTTCAATTCCCGCCGAATTAGGAGAATGCGAGAACCTAATTGACTTGAATCTTGCCCATAATATTCTTACCGGAAAAATTCCCGACTCCTTGGCAGATATTTCATCACTAAATGCTCTTAACTTGTCGCATAATCTCTTGACAGGTGTAATCCCGGACAATCTCAAGAGTTTAAGGTTTAGCTCTATTGATCTTTCGTATAATCGTCTGTCTGGAAGAATTCCATCTGATCTTTTAAATATGGGTGGAGAGGATGCTTTTACGGGAAACGAAAAGTTGTGTGTTAGCGAAAATTCGGTAAGGAAAGTTAATTTAGGATTGGACATTTGTGACGGTAAACACCATGGCCACGAGGTTAACAAGAGCAAACTAGTTTTGTTGTGCATGATATTATTCAGTTTGATGGTAGTTTTAGGAGGGTTGATATATGGCAGTTATAACAACTTCAAAAAGTCTGACACAAAATACAGGTTTGATGAAGAAAAAGGGTCGGGAAATCAAAAGTGGAAACTCGAAAATTTCCATCAAATCGAATTTGATGTTGATGAACTATGCGAATTGGACGAAGAAAACTTGATTGGAGTTGGTGGTACTGGAAAAGTGTACCGGGTCGACTTGAAGAAGTCCGGGCTAACGGTTGCTGTAAAACGAATATGGAAAGGGAACAACGTGCAAGCAATGATTGCAGAAACCGGAATCCTTGGAAAGATTCGCCATAGAAATATACTGAAATTATACGCTTGTTTGGTGAAAGGAGGTTCAAGCTTTTTGGTTTTTGAGCACATGGCTAATGGGAACGTATATGAGGCTTTAGGCCGGGTTGTGAAGAACGGTGATCCTGAATTGAATTGGATTCATAGGTACAAGATTGCGCTAGGCGCTGCAAAAGGGATTGCTTACTTGCACCATGATTGCACGCCGGCTATTTTACATCGAGATATTAAATCGAGTAATATCTTGCTCGATAAATATTATGAGCCGAAGATCGCGGATTTTGGAGTGGCGAGGATATTTGACGAGGAATGTTTAGGGTCGAACTCTAACTGTTTTGTGGGGACTCATGGTTATATTGCCCCTGGTGAGTTAAAACATATATACGTTAAGTGTTAATTAAAGTAAAGGGATTGCTATCTAACATTTTAAATTTTTTTTTTTTTTGTAGAGTTGGCGTACACGCTAAAAGTGACTGAAAAGAGTGATATTTATAGTTTTGGAGTGGTGTTATTGGAATTAGTGACGGGGAAGAGAGCGATAGAAGAGGAATTTGGCGAAGGAAAGGATATAGTGTATTGGGTTTTGACGAATCTTAATGACCGTGAAAACATTCTTAAACTTCTTGATCCAAAGTTAGTTTCTGATGATTCAAGTGACGACATGAAAAAAGTGTTGAAGATCGCCTTGCTTTGTACAACGAAGCTCCCGAATCTAAGGCCGAGCATGAGAGAGGTTGTGAAGATGCTCACGGATGCCGAACCTTGCACAGGTTTGGTATCAAGAGATGATGGTGATAAGTTTGAAAAGGTTTTGTTCTAATTAAGTGGAACTCATCCTTTATGACATCTTGAAAGAGAGGAGGTATGTAGACATTAATTATACAAACTTATGTTTATAGATTTGTACGTTGTGCTTTGAATTTTGGTGTAATGTTTGTTAGTATTTGTATTATTGAGCTTGTAAAATTGAATTAAAAAAACCAATCGATCGTAAGATTGGTGGTGGTGATTGGTGTATAAACGAATATTATTAGTTTTTGTAGGTAAAGATTGTATTGTACGTAATATTAGATTATTAAATAAAAGGTGTGTCTATTGTACGGGTGTTGCTAAATCAACATCCCTATTACTAAAATACATCCTAAATCTACAAGTAAATATATTTTAAATCTAAATCTTAATTAAGAGATATTATTATTACTATAATTAAACACTGGATTAAAGCTTTAAATACATCATATATGAGTTTTTTCTTTTCTTTTAACTAAGTTTTTAGTTGTTTTTATTTTAAAAAACAAAGCATTTTTTATAATATTTAAAAAATAATATGAAACCATAAAATTTTTTCTAGAAATTTTTTTTTTTATGGTTTAGGTTTTATTTTTATATAAGTAATTATTTTCATCTTATATTGTAGTGTTGATATAAAATATGACGAGCGATGACAATAACATCTCTAACGTGACTTTACCATTTTTTACCGATCAAGTATGATACTTACAATGATTTTAAAAAGAAAGGTGTGGTGTCTTACGTCAGACTTATTTGTGACCACGGCGGGGATTACAAGTTTTAAAAAACAAGTAAAAATCAGGCACCAAAAAGACCAATTGCCAATTCCAATTGGTAGGTTCTATTTAAAACAACATGGTGGGTGGACCTTGAGGGTAATATGTGATAAACATAATCATCAACCTCCACGGTATATGGAGGGGTATGCTTATAAAAGACGGTTGAAAGATAATGAAAAAAATTGGTGGATGACATGACGAGTAATAATGTTGCACCGCGTGACATATCGTCAACATTGAAAGAGCAAGACGAGAATAATGTTTCTACACTAAAAACCATATACAATGCACGACAAAAGCTTCGTTCATCCCAGAATTCTGGAAAAACTCCGATGTAGGTTTTTATGTTGTTTTTGAACGATAAATGCTTTATTACCGAGTATAAAAATGTTCTTTATGGAAATTTTTATTACAAAACTTTATTTATTTATTATAAACATGTTTATTACATTTATGGAAAAAGAATCTAATTATAGATAAAGAAATTTAGAAAGTATAGTTGTATTAATTATCAAATACTTATAATTTGAAATGAATATAAATTTAATTATGAAAGATGTTTTTTTAATAAATTGGGGTTGTTTATTTATCCAATTAGGAGAGATGTTGGATGACAAATTAAATAAAGGGCGGGTCAACTTGAAGGATATTAAATATTAATTAAGCTGGGAAATATGTCAAACTTTCATTAATATTCCCTCAATCCCACCCGATGATTGAATATATCTATAGTATATTATATAGTATTTATATTTATACTATTTTTTAATACTTTTAAATTTTAAATTATTTGAAATTACTAGATTATTCTTTATATAAGTTATATGGAAACTATTAAATAAATTAATTATTAAATAGAGTTAATAATATGTTATCGAGTAGAAATATATCATTACCGCCGCATTGCGCGGGTAAAATGCTTGTCTTTTTAAATAAAGTTAATTACAAAAATGTTTCTTGTGTTTGTCATTAATTTACACTTTTAGTCATTTAATTTTAAAAAATATAAAAATAGTCATAGTGTTTGTCATTTTGTTATACTTTTGGACCTTTAAGCTAACTGGTGTTAACTTTGACCGTTAGTCAAAAGGCATTTTGGTCAATTTCCCTTTTGTTCTTGTTACCAAACAAGATTTACTTATAATCATAGTTTCGAAATATACCATATCTGATTGTTTTGTTTAACCTTGTTACCAAACACCTAAACACTTTCTTACACACTAAAACCTTAACTCTCCTCTCACTCTCCATTCGCTCATACCCCATCGTTCTTATCTTCATCCCTCCACTCCACTGCATCTCCCGCCTATCTTGCCTCTACCACCGCCGCATCTCTAGTCCACCGTTCATATCTTGCCCGTCAAATACTCTCTCTCTCTCTCTTTCTCTCTCTAAAACTATTCTCTCAGTCAACTCTCTCTCTAACCTTCTCTATAAGAACCGACACCCACCACCACCACCGTAGTCTAACCACCACTCACGCAAATCTGTAAAAACCACTAAAATCCACCATCATCGTTCACCATATCTAAACCACTACCATCGTTCACCATATTTAAACCACCATTATCACCTCCGAAAACCACCATCACCGCCATCTAAGCAAAACCCTAAATCTGATCTCTCTTTATCTTCCATGTTGAAGACAACCTTCATCGCCCACCAGATTCGAACCACAATCGTCGACATCACCACTGCACAAACCGCCATCTAACCATCATTCATTAGATTTTCTCTTCTTTGAATATCTTCTTGCAAAAACAAAGCACAACAATACAAGAAAGAATAAACCAAAGCAAATTTATGTTGGTGGCGGCGGCGGTTGTGATAATGGGAGCTGTGGGTGTTAGAAATCACGCAATCCATATGAAGATTTCAGTTTTAAATGGTGGAGTGATTGTAGATCTCCCCCTCTCTTTCTTTTTCTTTTGTTTATAGTTGGAATTTCCAGAAACTTGTGTTTTTGGATAGTTAAAGCTTTTTCAGATTTGTGATTTTTTGTTATAGATATCTGTAATAATTTAGATATGAAAATTGGGTTTTTGTTGTTCAGTTGTTTTTAGATGTACGATGGTGGTGGTGATGGTTTTATATGGACCGGCGGTGGTGGTTGCAAGAGAATAGGGATACAGGGTGGTATGGTCTCTGTATTTTCTTTTTTAATTTGTTAATAATGTTTAATTAATAAGTAATGAATAAATTAAAAAGAAAACGGTAAATCATGTTGGGTAATAAGGATAAGGTGTGAAAAGATCAAAATGCCCTTTAACTAACAGTTAAAGTTAATACCAGTTAACCCAAAGGAACAAAAATGAAACAAAATGACAACAATAGTGGCTATTATTGTAATTTTCAAAGTTAAAAGACTAAAAATGCAAATCAGTGACAACTACAGTGACTATTTTTATAATTAATTTTTTAAAATATTTATTCGATTTGCATATCACATATTATATTTCTGAAATGGGCAAAGTCTTTATTGGTTATTTTAAGGTTAAAATTGAATTGTTACTTAGTAAACCCCCCTTTTCTCTCTCTCTCTCTCTATATATATATATATATTTAAAGATTGTGGGAATAAATGGTTTTGGCAGAATTGTTTTAGAGATGATGTTTTTAGAGCAAAAATTAATACTTGTACAGATGGTATAATACCTTTGAAGCTGATGAAATATTTATTTATCTGGATGAATCAATTTTTGCTATGAATATATCATCTCTTGAATTAATTGTTTAATTTAGGAATTGGGTTATAAATATAAAACAAGTGAATAAGATCCGCGCGTTGCGCCGAGAAACAGTACAACATGTTTATCTAACAAAAATTTTTTTAGTACGATTTTAAAAATATATTTTTTAGATATTTATCGTATTAAAGTAATGTTATATCAAAATGTAGATAAAAATTAAATGTTAATATTTCTTTTTAAGTCTTTTTAAATCAAGATACCATATTATCTTTCTTTTTATAGTGGCATATTTATAATATTTGTTTATTTAATAAAATCTTAATACCTTATTCATGAGGAATTAGATAACGTTGTTGTATTTTATATACAGATAAATGTATGCATATTCTTACTTTAAAAGTTTAATTGTTTTATGTTTTAAGATGAAAAAATTAGAATTTTTCTTACAGAGGTTTTTTTTTTGAAAACATTTCTTTGGTATTAAATATTAGTTATATTAATTCACATGCATTTCTTAGTCGGACCAAGTCAACTGATAATTTCTGGCAAGTCTTTCATAATTACTAGAGTAAGAATTGGAACTAACTTTTATCTACATGTCGATATAAATAATAACGTAATATGATAGCTACCGACAAACTATACTTTTTAGTGTTGATTATAGAAAAATACATTTTTAAATAGATCTTATATTACGATTAAATTTATATAAAATTGTAGATCGAAATAGGACGATCACAAATATATATATATTCACACCTATATTAGATATTATAAGTCACAAAAAAAAAATATAAAAATAATTGTCTAATATTATTATAATAAATTTTGGAGCTCAAAGTAGCATATCTAAACATTAATGACATGTAACTATGTAAGGAAGAAACCAACAACAACATATAAAAAATGGTTAAAGCCATAAAATAACGGTCTACTTTTTTCATTTTCCTATTGTGGCACGTCATTGCTTTTTTTTTACACTTTTGGCCAGTAAACTTATTAAAACCGGTTGATATGGCCATTTAGGTCATTTTGACCAGCTATATCAGGTCACCTTTCCCCCTTTTCTTTTTCACCTTAAAATCTAAACTTTAAACCCGAAATTCTTCATTTATAGTTGATGAAAATTAATAATTCTTAAGTCTATGGAAAGGTAATCGAGTTTTCTATCAAGTAGTACAAAAAAAACGAATAAAAACAAGTTTAAAATGTGTCAATTTATCGAAATACCGTAAGGGTGTCGAATAGGGTCATTATCGACTTTAATTAGCAATAACTTGGCCTACACTTGATGGTTTTTCATGAATTTAGTGTCAATTGAAAGGTAAAAAGATTATCTACGACAATCTATAAAAAGAATTATGTAAAATGATCAAGAATAAAGTTAAAAACACATCTTTTTTCTGCCCTGTTTTCGAACCCATTAACACAAAAAAACGAAACTTTGAGCTCGAAATTCTCCCTCAACACTTGACGAAAATTCATGAATTTGGTGTCATTTGAAAGGTATAATGATAAATTACAAGATTCTACAAAAAAAAATACACAAAACGATCAAAAATCGACCCAAAAATCGCAAAAAACGGGCTGAAAAGGTTGCAGGTCACGAAATGGCCATATCAACCGGTTTTGATAAGTTTACTGGCCAAATGTGTAAAAAAAACATTACGTGCCACAATGGGAAAAGTAGACCGTTATTTTATAGCTTTAACCCTATAAAAAACAAACATAGCATATCTAAAAACTAATTGCATGTAAGAAAAAACCAAGAGCGACTTAAAAAAAATTTAATTGCGTGTGTCAAGATTCGAAATAACAAACATTTCTTTGAAAATTCGGTGACTTACCACCTGCGCTGAAGGAAATTTGTTTAATGTAGCAGCATTTTTAAGTTATATACAATAATAATCAGAAAGTTACTTCAGATAATTGTTATTGTATATAATACTATAACGGAAATTGTGGGATTGTTTTGATGTTGCTATAGATTAATTGAACCATTTATTTACTTGATTAATTGAACGAGTTTGGATATCGAGGGATTAAAAGCGTCCTATTCCTCGTCTTTTTTTTAATTTGGGTTCCTTCCTTCCTGAGTTCCTTCCTTAGTTTTTTTTTCAATTTTCATTTTTATTTTTGTAACGTTGGGCTCAAGTGGTGGGGCCCACCCTTAGAGTGGTGGGAGTGGTTACCTCCTATCACACCCACCACACCGACACGTCAGCTTTTTATTCTCACCACTCAGCTTATCACATAGACCCGTAGTGATCATTTCCCACCACATTAAATTTCGGGACCCACATTATTTATCAATTTTATATCTAATAATAATCAATAAATTTAAAATAACAATTTTAAAATAAAAAAAATAAAAATCAAGTATTTTATCAAGTCAAAATTACCAGCAAGTTCCAAATATATATAATACAAATTAAAGTTTGACTATGTACAACTCTCCAATCCACAAATCTCAATCCACAAAGTACATTTCTTGTTTCCACAAATTTTTTTAAATTAAAGTTGCATCATGTACAACTCTCACTCCACAAGGTACACTCATCTTCCCCACCTCACATCTATCAAAGTCTGCAAATGCTTTTACCTAATACCTTTCTTCTTCGGTTCTTCTGCATTTCACAAAAAGAAAAAAAATTAGCTTCATAGAATAAGCTTTCCACTACACAGCAAAAGGAAAAGAAAAAAAAACATTGAAGTCTTCCGCTCACGCCTTCATCGCGCAGCGGTGCATACCACGCCAGACCATCACCACGCCGCCATGGTGTGGTAGCTACTTCCACCACGGTGCGGTGGGGGCTCTTCCACGCCAGTTTGGTCGTCCACTCCGACCTCTCTTACTAGCAGGCGTGGGCAATTGCCAGATGCTACAGCCACCCCGTAGATCGCCTCTGTGTGTTTCTATTCTCTAACTTCTCTTTTTCATAATCCGTTTCTGTAAAAAATTGTCCAATCTTTTCAAATTTCCATTTTATTTTACTTTAATTCTTAAATTTTACTTTTAAATGCTTTAGTCTTTCACAGTTTAACCTAAAAGCTAGGCTGTTATAATACTTATAGTTTTGTTTCAGTTTTGATTTTATAATTACTTTCAAACTAGTTATAAGTTAATATAATCGTAAATTGAAAACTAAACAAAACTTACATCACTAAAACAATTTCCAAGGTTTACCATTTAATATATTGTATTTTCATAAGTCATAACTAACTATTTAATGTATGAGGTTATCTATTTAGAAGATAACTTATAATATTTTTTAATTTAATTTTAATGAAAATAATAACCAATATCATAAGAGTTGTGTATAAAAGTAAAAACGTTGGTTCTAATTTTTAAAAATGACAACTGCGTGCCATGTATCAAAAGTTTGATTGTTATTTAAAAAGTGCTTAAGATAATTTTTTTAGAAACATAGAAAGTTCATGTTCTTTATGTAATATGAGTTATGATTATTAATTTTAAAAATTAAAATTTCCTTTTCTAATCTTATCCACAACATAATGATTCCTTATTTTAATTCAACATCACTAATTAATTTCCAAGTTACTATTTTTGGAATGAATATTCATCTTCATTCTTCTATTCTTAAAACATTCATATGAATATTCATCTTTGTCCTTCTATCTTTAAAAACATTCTTCTTTTATCCTGAAAATGCAATGGATCAAGACGTAGATCTGGATTTGCAGCAAAGAGTCACAAACTCAAATTGAAGTCTATGAAGAAACCCACAATCAAATCAACAACATATTCAAACATTCAAAAAAGATATACCTTTAAACAATCCGACCATAGAAACCAATATCTAGCTCCATAAATCGCAAACCCAGAAGTCGTAAACCAAACTCAAACCTTTAAAATGAAAAGATTCAAACAATCTGAACCTAATCGCAAATATTCGTATTGAAGCAAGTGGACATCAAATCATACATTCAAATAATCACACACCCAATCGAAACGTACCAAATTTGAATCGTCATAAACAACAAAGCCTTTAAAATCTATATATATATAAAAGACATGTAAATTTTCCAAAAATAACGATAAATTGAATCTTAATTAACCAATCTTAATTCTCAAAATCATGGATAGAAGAAATTTGAATTCAACTTTAAATCTATTGTGTGGGGGTTGAATGAAAATTGTGAGGGGGTTTTATAAAAGATATGGGGGGGGGGGGGGGTTAGGAAAATGTGAGGGGGGTTTTATAAAAATTTTATACTAATGTAACTAATTATAAGTTGTTTATAAATTATGTTTAGTAACTTGTGATATATTTTGCTTAGAGAAAAAATAATTATATATTTACGAACGTCTCATTTTTATCTACGTTTTGGTATAAATTTTATTGTAATATGACACTTTTTTGAAATTAGTATATTCTCATCACAAAGGTGAACTTTCATTTACTGCATTATTTTTATTTGAAAATTCTAATATCTCAAATACACTTTCGAAGTACCCGTACGTGTACGGGTCAATAAACTAGTAATGAAACATTAGTCATGACGGAAAGGCCTCAGATTTTGAACCACATGAGTTAATAGAAGAAATAAATCGTGTTGGTGAAGAAGCCCTAAATCATAGATGAACAGGAACTTCAAATGACATTTGGATCTGAATCAACCTTCAGTTAACCTTCAAGCAACATATCTGAACAAGAATGTGTCGTTGAATCTAAACTACCTTCAATTGATTTTGAAACATCTGAGCAGAACATCGTGCCTTGAACCCTTTAAATCTAAACAAGAATGTTTCTTCAAACACCACCTTTTCGAACAACCTTCGAATCAGTACAAACCGATCCTTTGAATCAAAACAACCTTTGAATCATAGATGACATAACCATCAAACTTTGGAACAACTTGACTGAATTAGAGGCTATATGGAATGGAACAAATCACGATCATAAGAAATCAAACAAATCAACATTATAACTTTTATTTAAGAAGAATAAAACACTTGCAACTTGTTTCAAGTTTTTTTCGAGGAAATTAAGAATTAGAAAAGAAACTAAAAAAAAGATGTCCTTTTAAGTTTTATTTATGGAAAGGAAGGTATCAAGGGTGTCTTCGGGAACAGACTTATTAGGGATTAGAGGGGCTTAGCATTGTAGTTTTCATAATCTCCAACTCTATAGTCTTTTTCGAGTGTTAAAATTTTGATGGAATTATTAAAAACATTATCTCTCGTTTCCTTCAAAATAAAAGATTTTCTAAGTAACTTATGAATTAGGCTTGAATTATCAATTAATAAGTCCCAACTCCGCTAGCTTCGCCGAACAAACCCTAAGAGGGGGAATGTAGGCTTATTTTGGTTGTGTTCCGCAACGAACTTACAGAGATTATAAGGGCTTGAAATTGTAGTTTCCATATGGGTGTTAAAATCTTAAGGTATTATTAAAAACATAATTTCTCATAATTTCTTAAAATAAAAGTTTTTTCAAGTAACTTTTAGATTATCAATTAATGAGCCTGAGCTCCAGTCATAGCTCTAAAGCCTCTTTCAACTATTAAAATGTTGAGGGGATTATTAAAAAAATAATCCAAAAATAAAAGTCAATCCAAATGGCGTATGGATTGAGTTTGGAATTATAATATAATAAGATTATAATAACACCCTCATAACTAATGTCATATTTAAACCCTAATTTAGCGGTGATAGATATTTGATTTCTTCCTTTCATTTGTCGTCTTCGATGATTATTGTTGTTGTTGTTGTTTTTGTTATTATTATTATTATTATTATTATTATTATTATTATTATTATTAATTATATATTACACGCATGTATGTGTACAACATGCGTGTTGTACACATACATGCGTGTAATATATAATTAATAATAATAATAATAATAATAATAATAATAATAATAATAATAATATATATTTTCGAGTGTTGGCCTCTGAAAAAGGCTCAAGCGGAGAAGATGGAAGTGGCCGAGATGAGGATGTCTAGATGGACTTGTGGGAAGACCTTGTTAGATAAATTTCCGATAAGTGTTTTCAGAACCGAATTAGGTGTGACGTCTATTGTTACGAAGTTGAGAGAAGGGAGATTGCGTTGGTTCGGACACGTTAAAAGGAGACAACCAGCAGAGCCAGTTAGGATGCTGGAATTGATTCTAGTTGATGGCACTAGAAGGCGTGGTCGTCCTTCTCTTAGGGAGGAGGATAGAGTTAGAGCGGATTTGCAGGAGCTTTCTCTCTCCGAGGACATGATCACAGACAGGCTCTCTTGGAGAAGAAAGATTAGGATACATGGATAGGAAGACGAGGGTTTGACAATCTTAGGTTTTCGATATGACTTGACATTAGATGGGTGTAGTAACTCCTTAATATTTAAGCGTGAATTCTTAGATTTTCTTCTATATTTGTATTTTCTTTTATTCTATATTTTTTTTGTTTCTGTATCTTTCTTTTCCTTTTTTTTCTTTTCTTTGTTTATTTATTCTATTTTATTTTTATTTTTTCTCTATTTTACTTTACCAAATTTTCACTGGTACCCCTACTTTTAATTATTTTTATGTTATTCTTTTTGAATTGTATTTGTTAATTAATTAAGTATATTTGTTTTTGGTTTTTATTTTATTATTTTCTTTGTATTTATTTTTCTAGTCTTATGTATTTCTCTTCTTTGTATTTCTTTTGTTTTGATGCCGGAGGTCTATCTCAGGAAGCAGTCTCTCTATTTACGAGTAGTGGTATGATTGTCTACATTTTACCTCCCCCATACCCCGCCTCAAAGGGATTGGGTATTGTTGTTGTTGTTGTTGTGATGTATGTGTACAACAATAAATTATCAATTAATTATAATGTATGTATATGTAAGTGCCTAAGTGGCGGATCCAGAAAATTTTCTTACAGAGGGCACCATGCATTAAAGATGCAATCAAACTTTGTAGATAAATCAAAATTTTCGGGTCAAATTTGGTCAGGTCAAACTTGTTCAACAATCAACATAACAAACATTCAAGTCTAATTAGCGCAATCGAAATCGTAAGCTCTAAACCTAAAGTATGAACCTAAATCACAAAATCCATTAATGTTTTCTAACCTAAATAAAATAATCAAGAAGAGTAAAGAAATGCTCAAAATAATATCCTTTGACACTATTTCCTTTTGCTGCCTTCTTTGTTCCCGTAGGTGTTACATCATAATTCAAACTTTGTGTACACTGTGATGGTTAGGCTGAAGTTTCTTAAGGGGCAAAGCTTGGCAAGGATGAACTCAAAAGGGGGACAATGAAAAAATCACAAGGGGCCTTTGAATAAAAACTAGGATATTATATATGTTGGATAGATGAGACGGGGGGCCTTTCCTCCCCATTCTATAAGCATGCATCCGCCAATGTGCATTGTTCTTTATATGATATGATTTATCGTTATAAAAGTGATTTGGAAGTTTAATACGGAATTCACGCGACGTTAATAACTCTTTAGTAGAACAATGTGAATAAATTATTAGAGACATTTAAATATGTATTCATTTTTAGCTCCAACTTCAGCTTTTTTACCGAATACTTTTTAGTAAATATAATCTCTAACTTTAGCTCTAGCCTTAAGTTCTAGCCTAGCTAATTTCGTCGAACATACCCTTTATTTTAGAATTTTAAAGTTTTCCTTTCAAAAATAAATGAAAGGAGTTGAAAGAAAAAGATTTCCTCAATCTTCCTTTCTTTTCCTCTCCTTCTCAAACTTCATAACAAGACGTTAAGCAGCCACCTCACCACCAACTAAATGTCATATAATAACAAAACATAATAATTAGTACATTTTTGTTAACTAAACCGTTTGAAAACATCTCAAAATTAAGTTTACATCTAGAAAATACTTTAAAATATAACCAAAATACAATTTGAACGCTAACAAAAAGATATTATAATAATTATAAAATATAAAAATGTGAATTTTTAAAACCGGTGATAGACGATATGTGTCAACACCCGAACCAGCAGTGGACACATTTTACGCGAGGTTGAGAGCATACAAGATGACAGAAAAATGGTATCATGACATGAAAAGACGTGATTGTACTGTACAAATCATCAATCATTATTGTTACAGTTGAGGCAATAAAGGTAAATTTTATTAGTTATAATCAATGTTATTATGATCGAGATCTTACCTAAGATCGTGTTTGAATCTGCAAGATCGGATCGTAAGATCTGACATATTTTTGGTTGGTAGGATCGTACGATCCTACGATCAAGACCACGATTTAGATAACCATTGTTATAATAAAAAATTATAAAAAATTATAAAAAATTTAAAATGATGAATTAAGAATTTGATTAAATATGATATTGGTTAATTAGGGTAGACAAATATAACATTTTAATATTTAAGGACACATAAAATTTCTCTATTGATTCAATTTTGACTAAGAAAAATTAAGACTTGAATTCCAATTTTAATTACATGTATGGTAAGATTGATCAATAAAATTCATTTTAGCATATAGAGAATTAAAATCATTTAATAAATTTGATGCATGTTAACCTTATAATTATATTAGAAGATTAAAAACCACATCAAAGATTCATATAATCAAAACTCCATCATTTCTATTTGTACATGTATACTGTATGTGATAATCAATAACTAAACATTAACCAAAAGGCATTTGATATAACTGTATCAAGAGGTGATTAAGGGAGTATTATTCTATCTAATTATGAGATTAAGTTAAGGTTCAAGGCTTGTTTTAATTAAGTATAGATATAGATTGAGTGGTGTGTACCTTTGCCATTAAGAAAAGAAAAACTGAACACTAATTGCTATTAAATGCGAAATGATACATAATGTATAAATAGATCCAAACATGCCAATATTTGCTGATCAACTAGACTGCTACAAACTTTACATCACTAAATTACTAGTATTACTTTTTTTTATTTTATTTTTTTAATTTTTGTACGGCTCCTAGACTACTCCACTTTGCCTTTAACGGGACTTGAACCCATAACCTTTGGTCAACGGGACAACACACCAAAACATTTAGCGCTTACCACTAACTAAGCTACAATCTAAGTGTGGCTTACTAGTATTACCTAGTCAATAGTATCTATTAAAAGTACATATATACTTCTATATATTAAATTCTTTTAATCCATCTTCATTGATAGTGAGCACGTTAGTAATTAACTGTAAAATCCATATGAAAACCACGATGGTCCCTCTGATTGAACTTTGTGTATATCGTAAATTTTGTGATAATTCTTAAAAGTAATTAAGTTTAAAAAAAGAAAAAAAAAAAGGAAAAGAAAGCAGAAAGAATGAATGTTGCTTCTGAGAAACGACATTGAAGTGCCCCACAAACCCCATCTTTTGCATTGGGAGTAGCTCTGAACTTTGTTCTCTTTCACATGCATACCAAAAATAATAGTAATTTAATAAAAACTAAAACCATTACTTACTTTGATGTAGATATGGAAAATTGGCTAAAAACACTTGTAATATGTGTTTACAAACATACAAACAAATAAATATTGAAATAACTAAGATATCACTCGTTTAAAGAAAGTACGTGTGTATCCTAGCTAATTAATTAGAAGTTAAAAGGCAACAATGGAGAGAGCTTGCAAGCTTTGGTCATAGTTTGAAAAAGGCCGGCTGGGGACATTAAAAGGAGGAAAACGTTGATGCAGTAACCGGAGAATCCGGTCGCATGTAATTCTGCGATTGTTGGGAGGAGCTGCTGCTATTATCTGATTCAACTGAAACATCAAAAGCCTTGAATCATGAGCCATGGACACCATAACATCTTTGAATGGTCTCAAACTGAGTAGAACTTTTAGAAAGAATGGGCAGGCCAAGGTGGCAAGAAATGGAGCACCATGAAGCTTGGAAAACCCTAACAGCAAGTGCACACCCATTACTTATTCATATATCTATATAATAATCCAAGACACAGATCGAACTGAATGAATTGAATTGAATGGAATGCCGCCTGGGTTCGTTTAATCAATATATATAGGCCGGTGTACTTGTGTTGCGTTTGCGTAAATTAGGGTGCTGTAGTGTGTTTTTATACTTTATTAAGATGAGTGTAGTACGTCTCACCCCTTGTCTCATAAACAATACTATATATATTTAAAATAATTATTTTCAACTCAACAATTGAATAATAATTACTCCCTCACTCTAAATATTATTTTTACTATACTATTTTAGTATGTTCTTTCATAATAGTTACTTTTAATTTAAAACTTGTTATTACTGCTGTTTCTATTTTACTCTTTATTATTATTATTAATTAGTTACCATTATTACATTTTGTTTATAATTCAAAATATACTAGTATTGCACCCGCGCAATGTGGCGGCGATGACAATAGTTAGTGCTCGATAACATGTTTGATTTAAAAAGTAGGGTATGGTATGTGAAATACGATGTTAGTCAACCTATTCATGTATTTTCTACCTTTTCTAATTTCTTTACTTTTTTTACAATCAACCATTTTATTAGTTGTTAAAATAGTTTTTGAAAAACAACTAAAAAATATTATTATTGAATAATTAGAAAAAAAGATATTATAACCTTAAAATTGTATTGATGTAAGTAATTTAGTCATAATGAGATAAATTAAATAATTTTTGTGATGTTTAATGATTTATTAAAGTAATAATTAACTTAAATTAGTTGAGATAATCAAGGGAGTGATTGGTTAGGTTATTACTTTAAGTGTTTGTATTTTAAACAAAAAAATTTGTACTACTTAAAAATTAAGTAGTCTTAAAATTTTTAAGAGAGAGAAAGTTAAATGCTTTATAATGTAGTATATATTAAATCATGTAAGGTTAGATATAACGCTGTTACTAACTTAACTTTGCATTAATTGTATTATTTAAAAATGTGCGTCACTTAGGTTGTAGCATAGTGGTAACTAGTAAGCACTAAGTGTTTTGGTGTACGTGGTACCCTATTGACTAAAGGTCATGACTTCAAGTCTCATTAAGATCAAAGTGGTGTAAATTTAGGAGTAGTTCCAAAAAAAAATTAAAAATATGTTTTTTTTTGTTTGTAAAAAATAATTTTATGACGAAGGGAGTACTAGTTATTTAACTTTTTTACATTCAGGGCAATTATTGACGTAATTTTATAGAACATAATTAACTTAAGTATATATCAAGTTTTATATATGTAGCAAATCAGACTTAAGAAACTACAAAAAGGTAAAGCCGTAAAGGCCTAAACTTTGGGTGTTTTTTTTCCCTGTATCTGTGATGCAACATATTTTAGAAAAAAAAAAAAACTCAGAACCCTTTTTTTCTCCGAAAAATAAGAAAATAGGTGGATGGTCTCTTTGTTTTCCTCTCATCTTCTCAACATGAGATTCATGTTTGCTTCTCTTCTCATCTTCTCCTTGTCGACATATATATGTCTTCAATGTTCAATGTCTTGACGTTATCGTCTTCACTGCTTTGATCATAGATCGATATTCAATTCAATGTCCGTCATGTTACGATTAAGATTAATTAATCACCTTTGTCACTACAAGAAAAAGTCTTAAATTCTCACATAAATATCAATTCTTAATTGAAGTGTACATATATCTATCTATCTATCTATAGAAGATTCAAATGAAAATGAGAAATTAATTGAGAATGGGAGACTCAATCTCATCCGTTCATTTTG
Organism: Pulicaria dysenterica; assembly: GCA_947179395.2. NCBI lineage: Eukaryota > Viridiplantae > Streptophyta > Magnoliopsida > Asterales > Asteraceae > Pulicaria > Pulicaria dysenterica. The sequence goes on along the minus strand of OX359290.1, from coordinate 115,816,396 downwards.
TAAGTGGAATTCATGGATGAAGATCGTGGGGGAATCGAGTGTGACAGGGTGCATGTGAGGAATTCATGGGTGTGCAATGACATTGAAGGAGGAGGAATTGGACGGCTAGGATTGAGTCTCCAATTCTCATTTAATTTAAGGTTCCGACCACGGCTAAGATTGGTTCTCGCAGTTCTCGTACGAAAAACGTTTCTCGTTTGAACCGTCCCCTATATATATATATATATATATATATATATATATATATATATATATGTATGTATGTATATGCCATCGATCTATGCTTAAACAAAACCCATAAAGTCCAAATCTGAACCATTAGATTTATTAAATCAATATTCAAGATCTGGTAATAACATTATTGTAATTAATTAAACAATTATAATATTCAATTATAGAAGAAATGATATTATGGGAATCATCCATCCCTTAAATCACGCTCCTTCTTTTTTTTTCCTCCAACAGCTTAAAATGGTAACTTTCAGCCGGAAATGATAACTTTCTTCCAGCACCCGAAAATAATAACTTTCTTCCAGCAGCTGAAAATGATAACTCCCAGCCGAAAATGATAACTTTCTTCAGCAGCAAAAAATGATAAGATTCGTCCAGCAGCCGAAAATGATAACTTTCAAAATAAAATTTTCAAAAATATAGGAAGAGTGGTTTTGTTTTAAAGAGGATTAGAAAATGTTGGGATCCAGTTTGTTATGTGATTTCTTTTGAGAGTGTTGACGGCCATTTTTTTTTATTTTACATATCATACCTTCATGGAATGTTTATGTGAAGATTTTATTAATGAGATCCGGTTTGTTATGTGATTTCTTTTTTAAATCTTGCCATTCATGCAAAAAATTAAAAAAAAAAAGACCAATCACTTTTTTTATCAAAACCTATCGTGATAAATTGAAACAAATTTCGAGATGTAATTAATTAAAAAAAGAGATCAAAGAATTTGAATGTATGTAATCTATACTACATTATAAAATATTTAATTTTCTCTCATTTTAAATTTTTAAAATTATTTAATTTTAAGTAGTACATATTTTTATATATAAGATGCAAATACATAAAGCAGTATTTTATTAAATTGTTTTCTTAATTAACTCAACTAATTTATGACAACTGTTGATTTATTATACATCCAACCACTATTTATTAATTTTGGTTAAATTACTTATATCAATACAATTTTTAAGGCCAGATGATTTATTTTAAGTATTTAATAATAATATTTTTCTTTATCATATTGTTTATCAAAAACCATTTAAATAACGGATATCAGAGTTGATTGAAAAAAAAGAGATATAAAGATAAAAGAAAATGGAGAAATAAAATGGATACGTTTTGTTAACATTTTTTTAAAACAAACTCATTCTAGCTTTAATTTTGATCAAGGGAATAGAATCAAAGACAGTCAAACCAAAAACTTGATTAATACTTCATACACACACAAAGGTTACAACCTATCCGTTATAGAACAAGAAACGGCATAACCCATCTAAATAAGAGAACTAACGTCATCAAAATCCAATATACATTTAAATTCAATCAAGCTAAGAAATATTGGCTAACTGTTTAAACACACAAGAATTAAAATTCTATTTAGTCCAACCAGTAAAATAAGTTTTCGTAGATTAATGTCAGAAAGATCCGAAAACTATTGGGGTTTACATCTAATGAACAATAAACATTACAGAATCCACCAAAATAACTTGTCAAAATAACTTAAAAAAGGTGGTGGATTTAGGGTAGGAATATCTCCTGCAATAAGAAACCACGATGTCCAAATCATGAAACGAAAGTTATACTTGTTTTAAAAACACATAAATTCAAGAATACAGTCTTTCATATCAACATAATTTATCAAGTCATGATATGTTTTAACTATTTTATTATTTTTCAAAAGTTATTATAAAAATTAATAAAAGAGTTGGTACAGAAAATTGAAAAAAAAGAAATGAGGAAATGGAGAAAGGAAATGCCAATGTTGTGAATAAGAAGTATTCGATGCCATTATAGTGCATGAATACCATGCTTCTATGTTATTGAAAACGAACATGTTATCGAGTGAATACCATAGTGCGTGAATTATTCGTCGACGCCGCGTTGCGCGGGTACCATGCTAATGTGTGTGTGTGTGTGTGTATACATATATAGTGGGAGGTTCAAATGAGAACCTTAAATTAAATGAGAACGAGAGACTAAATCTCAGCCGTCCAATTCCCCTCTTTTAATGTCATTGTCCACCCATGAATTTCTCACATGCACCCTGCCACACTCGATTCCCCCACGCTTTCCATCCACGAATTCCACTTAAAAAATAAACGGCTGAGATTGAGTCTCTCATTCTCATTTGATCATTCCTATATATATATATATATATATATATATATATATAGGGTGGGGTTCTAATGCGAACAGCTCCCACATTGTGACATTGTGAACGATGCGAGCGACTAAGATGCACCAGAACAAACCACTGCATCTAGATGCAACAAAATTAATTGGGGCAAAAATCATAGAAGAAAATGCGACAGAGGAAATCAAACTTGTATATTGAGTGCAGAATTGTTTGGATGATGCAGAGAACTAGATAAATGACGATCGAAAGTTAAAGAAACAACAGAGATATTTAGGATTTACTAGGAGGATATATCATTTTTCCTCCTTCTTCAACTTCTACTGTGTTTTTATGTTGCAAGGGCTGTTGATTAATGGTGGGGGCAGAGGCGCAATCGCCTTGGAAGGAGAAAGAAGGAAGATGGATCTCCTCGGTGGCTACGCTAGGAAGAGGCGGAGGTGAGGTGGTGAGGATGATGGTGGGAATGAGGCGGTTAAGGCCGGGGTGAAGGTGAGGTGGAGATGGCCATTCTCGTATCAGATCCCCATTCTGTAATTTTACTGCATCTAGATGCAGTGGTTTGTTCTAGATAAGTGTTTTGCAGGTGTTCGCACGGTGCGAATGTTTCTATCTGATCTTTTGTCTATATATATGATAGAAATCATTTGTCTATATATATATATATATATATATATATATATATATATATATATATATATATATATATATATATATATATAGGGGAGGGTTCATGCGAGAACCGTTGTTAGTGCGAGAACCGCGAGAACTAATATCAGCCGTTCCTTGGATATGGGAAGTATCATGGGTGGAGAGCGTGGAGGGATATGGTGTGGCAGAGTGCATGTGAGGAATTCATGGGTGGGCAATGACATTGAAGGAGGGAGAATTGGACGGCTTAGATTGGTTCTCGCGGTTCTCGCGCTAACAACGGTTCTCGCATGAACTTTTGTCTCTATATATATATATATATATATATATATGTGTGTGTGTGTGTGTGTGTGTGTGTGTGTGTGTAAACACAAAAGGTACGTACGTGATTGAATATAATTTGTAGTTTTAGAAGTAATAAAGTTCTTAAGTACGTACTCGTTGAAAGTTAAGACAAATTAAGAATATAAATTTTGAGACGCGTGATGAGATATATATGATATGATTGGATATGGAGGTTTGTTTAATTTAATTCATCAATTTAATGTTAACGCTATTATATATATAATTGAAAATATCCATCTATCTATCTATCAATCTATATTCTATCTATTATTGTTGTCGAGACCTAAAAGAACAGATAATGGTTTATATAATAAGTCTTGGTTGATTATGACCCCTCAATAGTTGTAGTCGTCCCTACCATATATCACATTTTGTTTCATACAAACACATGATACATATATGCATACATAAATCAAGAAATTATTATTATGTGCACGCATCATCCAATAATATATATTGTCTTTCTCTTTCAAAAAAATAAAAATATATATCATCACATCATAATATGTGTATATGTATGTATGTATATATATACTTGTTAATTAATGTTGCTTATATAAGAAAGGAATCAAAGGATACGAATAGATAAAGTGGCTGTCGAAATTGAACGAATAGAAAGGAAAGCCTGAGATGCCGATCGACCCAAAAAGAAAATATAGATAAAAGGAAAAGCTACCAATTACATAGGAAATACAGAATTTGATTATAACTCACACACGCATTCTTCCAACAACTCAAAGTTTTCTTTTTTTACCTCATAAATCTTTAAATAACTCTAACTATTTCATTTTTAAGAATTTGAGCAAAAAAATTATACCAATCTACTCATTTTTTAATTCTCTTTCAAACGAGACCACCCTTCCTATATTTTTGACGAAAATGATGAAAATGACGAAAATTATTATTTTAGGCTATTGGAAGAGACTAACATCTATCAGTTTCATCATTTTCAACCATCACCTTTATAACCAAAACAACTACCAGTTTTCATCATTTTCGATCGTCATCACTTTTATATCTATAACACCTACCAGTTTTCATCATTTTCGAAACCTGTTCATCATTTTTTTGTTTGGAAAATGACGCAAATTATCAGTTTTTGTTGTTGGAAGAAAGTAAAATCTATCAGTATCATCATTTTCATCCATCACCTTCATATCCATAACAGCTACCAGTTTTAATCATTTTCGTCATCACTTTCATATCTATAACACCTACCAGTTTTCATCATATTCGGACCCTGTTCATCATATTTTTTTGACGAAAATTATCATTTTCGGCTGTTGGAAGAAAGTAACATCTATCAGTTTCATCATTTCCGTCCATCACCTTCATATCTTTAACACCTACCAGTTTTCATCATTTTCGGACCCTGTTCATCTTTTTTTGACGAAAATTATCATTTTCGGGATTACGTGATATATAAGGGGCATTTTTCATCATTTTCGTAAAAAAAAAATTCCAGAAATATAGGAAGAGTGGTCTCGTTTGAAAGAGGATTAAAAATGAGTAGATTTGTATAATTTATTTACTCAAATTCAAAAAATTGAAATAGCTATGGTCATTTAAAGATCTAAGGGGTAAAAAAAATTAAAAAAAGGGGGCTTTGACTATAATACCCTTCTTTCTATAATTAAATCTTATAATTGTTTACTTAATTACAATAATGCAATTATAGATCTTGATCATTGATTTGATGAATCCAATGGCTGAGATTAGGACTTTAGGAGCTTCGTTTAAAGGGGGAGCTTTGTTGATCCAATTTATATATATATATATATATATATATATATATATATATATATAAGGGAGGGTTCATTCAAGAACCGTTGTTAGTGTGAGAACCGCGAGAACCTATCTCAGTTGTTTCTTGGCTATGGGAAGTTAATGGATGGAGAGTGTGGAGAAATAGAGTGTGACAAGGTGCATGTAAGGAATTCATGGGTGAACAGTGGTTCTCAAATGAACTTCTGCATATATATATTACACGTTGTTATACAAGTTTAGAACTAAAAGATCATTGTGATATGAATAAAACGGATGGTGGCGCATGGTTAGTAACCACGGTCTAGGGAACAAGAGATATTACACCATAACGGCGAGGTGGTCACGTAAAGATCAATCGAGTGATGGAAGTTTTTGTTTTTTATTTTTACAATTTGAAATATTTGTGGGTTATATGGTAGTTGTGTTATCGATTTGGTAGTGTTTAGTTTACCAAAAAGGTAAAAAAATGTATAAGCTTAGTACATACAATAAAAAGTTTAATATACATAATAGCGATAAATTAAATGTTCAAAATATACGATAGAAAATTTTAAAATTTAATATATACAATAGCAAAACATGACAAGTTCGATACACTTTTATCGCCAAAACCCTTTCATATGGATAAATAATCACATCTTAAGATATATATGTATACCTTTCACATATTTTTTTTTATCATTTTTATTTAATTTTCATCACGTCATTCCCCATTCTTATTTTTATTATTAAAGAAAGAACTATCTTTCACCCATTTATTGTATTTTAGTTTATTTTCTAATGTAGATAACTCATTTAAAAATATCTAAATAGCTAGATAAATATTAATCTTTTAATATAAATAAAATACTAAGGTTCAAAAATATTATCTTAGTTATTAATCTAGATAGAATTAAATTTGAACGATATATTATTTTTATGAATTGAAGTCTGAATTTTACTTTTATTCGTCAAATATATTTTAACTGTTTAATTTCATGCAATTCGAATTTATCATTTTTTATATAAGGGACTATGTTATTTGAAATAATAAGGGGGCGTTTGGTTCATATGAATTGAGAGAAATTGGGCGGAATTGAAACTTAAAGTGTTTAAATCATAGGATGTGTTTGTTTTACGGAATTGATGAAATGAAATTTTACCATTTCAATAAATTCCTTGAATCAAGGAATCGAGAATTCCCTTCCCAAATAATAGAATTCTTCAAATATATTAGAAATCTCAAAACATAATTCTTGTCTCCACCCCCATCCCCCACCCGACATAGGGGTGAGCACGGTTCGGGTTTGGCATAAAACCGAAACCAAACCAAATTTTTAGGTTTAAACCAAAACCAAAACCGTTCGGTTTGGAGTGGTTTGGTTTTCAGTTTTTGAAGTCGGTTTTCGGTTCTGTTTTATAAATTTTCTGTTTTAACCATCAAGATTTGAAGTCATACAACCATCATTGTGAGGTTATGAAATTAAATAGGAATGAAGCTATATTAAAAACATCAAAATATATGACACCTAATTCAAGCTATACATTGCAATTGATACAAGAAATTTTTTTGTTGAATGTTTAAACTTTAAAGCAAAGTTGAAACAAATCAAAACTCGAAGCAAATGGATAAATAACATATTAGCAAAACTGATAATCGAGATGAACAAATAACTCCAAACTGCATGCAACTCGTAAATCTAGAAACTGAAAATCGAGATAAACAACTAGAAATGGATTTTATATGAAGCTAAAAATAGATAAAATTGAGAAATAGTGAACTCGTCGACTCAAAGTAAAGTTATGTTAAAATTATTGCTCCTTGGTATGGTTCGGTAAGATTTTTTCGGTTTCTAAAATTTCAAAAGCCAAAACCGAACCGAAAAAGTCGGTTTTTGAAATTTCCAAAATCAAAACCGTTGGTTGCTATATTGTTTCGGTTTTTTCGGTTTCAGTTTTTTCTGCTCACCCCTAACCCTACCCCACTTTACCACTCTACTCCACCTTACTCACCTTACCCCCGTCCTACTCCACCCTTTATTGACCCTACCCCACCCCACCCCACCCCACCCCACCCTACCCCACCCTTACCTTATGTCATACCTTACCCTAATCTACTCAAATGCACCTTACTCACCCTACCCCTACCCCTACCCCTACCTTACCCTCACCCTACTTCATCTTTACTTACCTTACCCTACCCCCACCTACCTCATACTACCCTACTTTACTCCACTCTCCACTCCACCTTACTCATCTAATCTCTACCCACCTCATCATACCTACTTCACCCTAATCTACTCTATCACACCTTACTCGCCCTACCCCCATCATACTTACTTCACTCTATCTTACTCTATGATACATTTACCTACTACTAACATATCTTAACCACCCTACCTTAATTAACTCCATTTTTAAATATATACAAGGGAGTAGGTGGAGTAGGGTTGGAGTGGTATTGTAGGTGGTGGGGTGGGGGTAGGGTAGGGTGAGTAAGACGGAGTAAGGGTGAGATGAGGATAGGAGTAAGGTAAGTTGGTAGAGTACGGTGAGGGTAAGGTAGGGTGGTAGAGTAACGGTAGGAGTAGGGGTAGGGGTGGGTCAGGGTAGAGAAGGAGGTGTGGTGGCGTCGAAGGGGATATGGAGTGGTGGGCGGTTGATAGTATAATTTATTTTTGTTTATACATATTGAATTAATTTATTTTTGTTTAGATTCTAATTTCAGTCTTTACTAACCAAACAATATACAATTTTTCATGGATTCCAATTCCTAAAATTCTACTTCCTATGAATTTCAATTCCTTGGTTAAATTCCAATTCCTTAATATTTATTTCGTGAAACAAATAGATCCTAAGATTTTAATTATAGGGTATGCACTTTTAACATATCTCTCGATATTTACGTAACATAATCAATTTATTTAAAGCACCAATAAACGACTGAGAACATACACTAAAATCATATTTAACACGAATCGAAATTATTTTAATAGTATATTTTATAAGGCTATTTTATTTGTTATTTTTAATATCCAATATTTTAATAATAAAAAACTACATTATTAAACTGATTAGACAAACACAATTCATTGTGTGAAAATTTATATCTGTTTTTCAATCGAGCAATTCTAGCGATTAAATTGGTCAAAATTAAAACTCGGCTTGATGTCGTTCATATACAGTTGTAGAACTAGAGATGCTAGAAGCTAAAAAATGATTACTTAAGTTTAAAAAATACCATAAATATATTAGAGAATACAAGCATTGCATCCGCGCAATGCGGCAGCGATGACAATAGTTTGTGCTCGATAACATGCTTGATTAAAAAGTAAGGTATTGTATTTGTGGAATACAGTGATATTCAACCTATATATGTTTTTTCTCCTTTTTTCTTGATTTCTTTACTTTTCTTACAATTAAGCATTTTATTAGTTGTTAAAATAGCTTTAAAAAAATAATTAAAAATTATTATTAAATAATTAAAGAAAAAATACTATAGCCTTGAAATTGCATTGATGTAAGTAATTTAGTCAAAATTAGATAAATTAAATAGTTGTTGTGATGTTTAATGATTTCTTAAAGTAATAGTTGCATTAAATTGGATGAGACAATTAAGGGGATGATTGGTTTGACTATTGCTTTAATGTTTTGTATCTTAAGCATAAAAACGTGTACAACTTAGAATTAAGTAGTCTTAAAAATTTTAAGAGAGAGAAAGTTAGATGCTTTATAATATAGTATAGATATAGATTTATATATCTTATTGAATATAAAATAAGGCATGAGCTAAGAAATATTACTCAAATTCAAAATATAGTCTAAATATATTACATAATGTTTAATTATCTTATCTTAGTCTATAACTAAGTTAAAGATTATATAATATAACTAATAGTTATGTAATAATGCTCATTAGATACTCATTGTTTATGAGATCGAATGATTATCATGTGCAAGCGAAATAAATTAGAAAAACTAGGAACTAAACTTATATAATGTTTTGAAAATAGAATAATAAAAGAAATAAAAGAAAAACAGAAAGTAAATACTTTTTTTAATTGAGCAATCATGGTAATTCATTTGATAAGATTAAAGTCAATGTTAGTCATATGATTCGTTAATTGTTTTTTAAATGAGTGTCCCCTTACATATCAACTATTATGGGAATCATCGTCTTATGATTTGGAATCATAGTCTAGGAATGTCTTTGAGGGAGTACATGAGGTGCGGCTATATAGAGTCCACGTTTCAGAAGGGCCCAAATTTTTATATACATATATTATATATAATTATAATGTTATGATTTTTCATATCGTACTTAATAAAATAGAAATACTAAGAAGCTTATTTTAATTTAAATAAAGTTTTATTTTAAAAAAACATTTGCGGGCGCGCAGACCTTTCCAATAAGTTTATTTGTTTTTTTTCAAAGAAACGTTTGTGCGTCCGCAGACGTTTCTAATAAGTTTGTTTGTTTTTTCGCAGACATAAGACTTTATTCTGTTTTATTTTTGCTTATTTTGATAAGCTAAAAACTACACCTATATTTGCAGACCTTCTCAGACTTAAAACCTTCTGAACCATATCTTCTTGTAAGACATGAAATAAGATACCGAGATTATCTTATGGAGAGTAGTTACTATTTACCACATTATCTTCGCCATAATATGGTCATTTCCCACCCGAAATATAATAAACAAATATCCAATAATCACTTCTAAGAATGTTTAAAAAAAAAGATTTAGGCATAGTTTACTTTGACATAAAATAACATATATATACAAAAATAAGTAGCATACATTTTGTTACAGTAGATGTGGTAAAACGGGCAGGTCATATCGGTCAATTTAAAAAAATGGTATAAACTAGTTTCTGATCAGAATAGGTTTAGGTCAAAACGGTCCACTTTAAGAGAAAAGTATTAATAATAACTTGTCTTTCACTATAACAAAAAAATAATAATAATAAATAAAATATTATCATAAATCCCATAAACTACCAATTATAAGCATACTAAAACTCAAATCACATATGAGTTATAAGCACACTAAAATCAATCTCAATTTTCTCCATACTACAATTGATGAAATCTTCAAACTCATGATGTGGTCTATTATTTTTTTGAAAATTTACTTTAACTTTTTGGATTTCTGGAAACTAGACCAAATGAGTCAGTCAAGAAACACACGGGAAATACTTACGATCAAGTGCTGATGAGTACTAATTACAACATCAATTGCTGAAAAACTGAGCCAACGTCACCAAATTGGTCAACACTTGACATGCACACATTAATCAACCCAAATTATCAAACCAGTGAAGCTTTTAGACATGGCAGATAATAGACACCCTCATATAATCGGAAATTAATGGAACAATTCGAGTGTACAATGAACCCTCCTAACACAATAAACCAACAACTGATTAGTGAAGCCGAAGCGCGAATTGTCAAAGATGAGGTCGAGATTAATGGAAGCGTCGAAGAGTTTCAATCGGAATCATCAAAGTGTAGGACTTTCAGAAGCCTTGATCTTTTCTTGCCGTTGCTTGTCACCATGATTCAATCAGAGTACCCAATATACGTTTTGCCCAAATGAACCCGCAACCTAGTTGCTCCCTCCATGGCCGAATACACCCGTTTTGATTTAAAAACGCATATGCTTCTCTGCCCAATATACCTTGTTCACACATTGAAGGCCATTGCATTATGATAATCTATGGTTGACTGAAAGCTCCCCACTCGATGAATCAAAGGATGCTTCGATAACTGTTGAACAATTTCCAGGTATGCTTTTTGCAACTACTAATGGCTCTGCCAGAAGCTTCACACCTTGCTTCCAATATCGTTCATCTATTAAAACATCACAATTTAGAATGTGTAACTACAATAGTTATTCATCAAAAAGAATGTTTGGATGAGCTGAGAACCTGGTCCAGTTGACATCACAATGTCGTTAGTTGAATCCATTACCCAATCTATCCAAAGTGCAAACCCGTGGCACACTCCTTCCTCTCTGAACTCAACCTGCATCATGTTTTTATTACATTCATCATTCTTAATATGCATGTCACTGGTATTGAAGATAGAATTTACTACCTTAGCTTTTCCATGGCACGAACTCAAAGGTTTCAGGAAATCAAACTCCATTATGGTGCAGGTATCACTGAGTTTCTGATATAATTCAACTTAGTTGCATCAGGAAGGGGAAAAAAGAACTCACGCAAAAGAAAGGTTAATTTTAGTCTTGGGGATTAAATTAGCATGCTTACTGAAGACAAATTACCTCAATATCTCCACATTGCCAAATAAAGAAGGGTAAACAAGGGCTTTCGCTTGATGATGATGATGATGATGATGATGATGTGCCACCACATGCTCCTAAAGTAGAGTTGACCATCCTGTGATCAAAGCCTTCAATGTTTTCTAGTGCCCGCCGACTTCTCCAAAGATCCTACACTTTCACATCCATCGGACAATTTAGGTCAATAGTATACAAGTTTTACGAATGCTTCTATTACAACCCAACAGATGATGGACACATTTGTACTTGCACTAAAATGAAGCAGCTGAAAATAACCATTTCTAGGATATCTCAATTGGGAAAGCTCTGTTAAGTAATTTAAATTTGCAGATTCATACTGGCTTACCGGGAGAGACATTGCACAAGCCTTCAGAATCCCTTTGCAAGGCATAATGCACACATCTTCACATAAGATGGAATCAAGCATCATTCTTTTGCTCCTTAAAACAATTTTAAAGTGAGATAAGAATAAAAATGGTCACAATGAGCCCCTAAAAGTATGTTTGGATGTGCACTTTTAATGACCTAAGAGCAAATTACTAGTTGCTTAAAATTTGGAATCGTTATGCAATTTTACATTTATCTTGATGAAAGTTTCTTATAACAATTCCCTATCTGCTTCTCCAGATCTGGTCATTTTAACCCTAAATAATCAGAAAGCATAGTCATCATTATAATTAGCTTTTGACAAACACTATAAACTGATTCAGTTCAATGGCACAAACACCTAGTAAGACATTTACATCACAAATTTATTAATAGCATTTGCAGAATAATGCACATCAGAACAATATTCGTAGAATCCTCGTCTAACCAAAAAAAGGGAAAAGAGCTCTAATCTTATGTGCAGAAATCAATTTTCCATAAGTATCCATTCTTGGTTTTCCAATTTATTCTACTAAAGCAAGCTAAAATTTTATCCTCTAAATGTACCTAAACTTAATTCATAGATAATTGTCATATATACCAAAATTGCAAGCCGTGCCAAGGAAGCATCCCCTCAGCACCAAAGTAAAATGGCTCTGCTATCAGGAGATCAACCTGCATATTAAGGAACATATCAAAATTGTCTGTTTTAAAGATCTAATTTGTTATTTAAAGTAACATAAAACTGAAGAGAATACTACTAATAAGAATACACTCAAACAGACGCACATTTTCAAAAAAAATGAATAATCTGAAGTAGGTCCAGAAACCTTCTTTTGGCGAGTATCATTCATGGTCAATTGTTGTTTCTTTGAGTTTATAACTTCTACTTGATCCATCGAGAAACCATTTTCATCAGCAACAGCTTGCAAATATTGGGAACCCTTATCCCGAAGACCAGGAAACAGTGATATTATGTGGGATGTCTTGGAAAGATGAGCAATGGCAATTGTTAAGAAAACACTGTCATCTGCAACAACACACAAAGGAGAGTCTTTCTCTTTCAACTGCAATGACATTAGATCTAATTAGAGAATTCACCAGTGAATCAGCGATCAAGTGTATGCATGTGACGCACATACATACATACATATAGAATCTATACTCTTGGAGTTAGAGAGATTACAGCATAGTTTATGACTTTTAACATGGAATGTCTCCAATGGTTATCTCCATAGATTGCAACCCTTTCAGGGGAAAGGGTCATGTGTGAGTATTCCGTGCTCAATTCATTATACTCTGCTTCCAAACACTGTGACTGAGCCTTAAATTCATATGAAATGCTAATATCAGTATGAGTAGCATCCATACAAACATCCTCATCTTTGCACACTCGTAAACCTTTTCCTTTCGTGAACCAAACACACTGTTTCCAATGATCACACCAATCCCTAGTACCTACAACGGTATTATTATAACTATATATTCATTCAATATGAGAAATACAGAAATAAACAACCCAGAATTTCGCAAGACAAAGGTCATAACAGTTAAGCTGTTAGGAGAACAATTACCTACCTATCCATTTACCCTCTGAATTTATTTACTTATTCATTTTTTGGTCTTCCTTCAAAGAAGGAAATACAGCAACTACATTGTCTGCATGACTCTCAAATGAACATATGATAACCAAGAAAACAAACTCACAAGAATTTAAAGATGGTACTTCATTTTGGGGAGATGGACAACTTATCCATTTAGGGGCGGTGGAATAAAAAATCTTCCCTTCATTATCAAGTTGAAGTACCCACCTAAAACATAAAAGGGAAGATAAAAATAAAATATAAAGTAATACCAAGATACAATCATCTGTTGACAATCTATTGATAGAAAAACACAGCTGACCCCAAGATAACATACCATGAGATAACAGCATGAACTCTACCATCGTTAGTTGCCTTTATATGTATTTGGGCTTGACCATGACTATCTGGCCGCTTCCAAAAGTCAAACTCAAAAATTTTGAATGGTTCTGACAGCTGAATAAATACTACCACTTAGTAGAGAAAAATAAGCTTGATGAAAGAATTTAATGAAGGAAAACATATACATATTTATAGATACCAGCCGAATTTCTTCACCCATCGCATCACAATGCATAGGGAACTGTTGTGGTTTGACTTGTAAAATACTCTCCTTTCCTTTTGGAACAAGATGAATTCCATCTGCTACATTTGCTTCATTGTTAAATAGATCATGCAGCTTCCATAGATGTGTGCTTTCCACCAACTGGAAGAATTTCAAACATTGAAAGAAAATTATTGATTATCCACCTTTGCAACTGCTTTCTTTCTTTGCATGTGTCCTAGTTCAGATGTTTAATGAACTGAAACCAACTTACACAAACAATTTGTGGAGTCTAAGGGGGGCATTTAGCAACACAAACAATATCATTGTGCCTTGATATGACATGGAAAACAAAAGGTGAAGTGGTGAACTGCTCAATATTCACAACATTTATGAAAAATACAGGAAGAAAAGAAGCCTCGAGTCTTAACAATCACCTGGCCATAAGTAGTTGCTCTATAAGGCACTGTCTTGTAATTTTCCACAAGTAGCCTATCATGTGCATGCTGAAGAGTAGGTATCAACCCTTCACCCAGGAGTTCAGAGTCCAATATTTCACTGACCTAAATTTGAAATATAAAATCATTTCTTGTTACTTCCATATTCATCGACATAGAATTTTGATGCAGTTACAAAATTTTAGAAAACTAGGCTCACTAGAACATCAGCACGAAAAGCAATGTCAACACCAACTTCTAGTTCATCTGATCTCTTATTTAAAACACGTATCTTGGTGTCCATATTATTGGCACGTAAAACTTTCTTCATCAGTTTCACCATAGGAAGGTACGATTCACATGCTGTGACCAATCCTTTAGATTTCAAGCATGATGATAAGCCGTCAATCCCCATAGCCCGTGCAGCCATCATGGATAGCAGACCAGTTCCAGATCTACACAGAAATTTTTGCTTTTTGAATAAAAAAGAATATGCACACCTCAGAAATGGTGCCAATATCATATCATGCTTAGGTTCCATAGTCAAGGTGAATAGCAAACTAAATATGTAACACTGAATCTTACAGTAACTGTGAACAAAACAAATCAGAATCATATACAGTCGGGCTAAACAAAACAGAAACAACATATCTAAACTGAACATAAGTATAAAAAAACAAACAAAAACATATCAATTGTTCAAGGTCTATGATAAGAAGCGTCTACTTTAAACCCAACTACTCATGAGTCAGTTGTTTTGGTTTTTGGTTTTGATCAGAATTTTTATTTTTCAGTCTATAAGTAGAAAAAGGAGAAAACGATAACCACTTTTTACCCAAGTGTGTTTTGTCTACTTTGCTTGTCGAGTTTCTCTTCCTCCCCTGCTACTTTCTTGGGTTGCATGGTTACACGCTCAAAACAAATGTAAACCGATCAAATTAACATAAAGGTATGTCCCTAGCGAACAGGTAGGTGGTTAGATATGGCATATTGCCATAGTGTGTCAGAACATCACGCTGGCAATAAATTATACAAAATATCGATCATTAAAAAACCACAGAATTATGATAGACTCTTAAATTAAGTAATAAATCATCGAATAACGGAAATAGTTGGCAGAATTTCACGTTAGTAAAAAATCGTGAGGTAGACCTAAATCACCTCAGACGTGTCAAACCAACATATAATGTGATTACATACCCAATATCCAGAACATGAGATTGTTCCGAAATCGTTCTGTCAATGGCATTACGATATGCTCTGTTTCTTGAAGCGTCATTGAGCATATCGAGGTAAGAAGTGGTCGCAAGCATTGATTTAGGCGATACATCATCGACTTCTTCTTCGATCACTACCCACTCCGAGTTACCAGAGAGCGGATCGACCTTGAGCTGGAACATTAGACCGGCAGAAGTAGTGCTCATCGTCCGACTTGCGGCTTTGCTAAACGGAGGACCACCGGCGGCTGGTGTATAAGCGACGGAAACGTTGCGTACTAGGGTTTGAAGTTTACAAGGCATTGCTCCTGGCGGGTTCTCTAAACATCGGGTTTAGCCCGGATCCACTGATCCAGTTTAGGTGGGTCCAATTTATGTCTAAATTTAGAGAACACACATTTGACCCTTAACCTTTTACACTTGTTGAAGTTTAAACTTTTCCACTTTTATCATTGTCTAGAGATGATCCGATAATAACTAGGATAGTTTTTATGTCTGTATATTTGAAATATAACTAAGGGTTAGTTTGTTAAAATATAATGATTAAACATTGAATGATTTTGTGGTCTGAATATTTTAAAGGTTCCGAATGAATCTGCCTCTTAATGTGACATGTTGTTTGATAAAAATTCTAAATGAATAATCTAAATGATGCAAATTATTTTTTTAAATTTAATAGTGATATATTATAAGATATAAGTGTTTAACAAAACAACATGTAAAAAAAGAAGTATTGAGATAAAATACTTGGTGCTTAATGATTCAGAATGCACTTGAAGGTAAATTGATTCAGTAATATTATGCTGAATCATTCAGCACAGTTTTCATTCAAAGACAACAATTAAACACGCTGAATGCTGAATATTCAATGATTCAATATTCAGTGCTGAATGATTCCATTAAGTAGCAAACAAACAACCCCTAAGTAGTTGTTTATATAAAAGGTTTACATGTTTATACTTATTTATGACAATATGAAAATAACATTCGAATAGAAACTATGGCACCGATATTAACAAGATTTAAAAAAGAAAAGTAACATTAGAAGCAAATATAGATAGTATTTAAAACATAATATTCAAAATTAAGTATCAACATTCAATCCATAACAAGTATCAACAATGTTATTAAGAGAACCATTAATGAGATAAAATGTAAGGATTAAACATTTTTTTTATATTCTATTAACATGTTATAGAAGGTCAAATAATTCAAACAAATATTAATAATAAGTTTAAGGATTTAAACGTTTATTAAATAGGTTTAAAAATTAAAACATTTTTCAATATAAAAGAGATTAGAATTTCCTTTCTTTTCATGGAGCAGGGGATGATATTGAACAAAATCAAATAGCAATGGACTAATTGTGCATATTTAGGTACTTTATGAAGAGGGCCCGTCTCCCGGAAATTTGATCCGGCCGGGCAGGCAATGGTGGGAACGGCGGCAGCCTCTCCTTCCTGCGTCTTTTGTCAGATTGCTCGCTCTTCCACCACCACCACCACCACCACGCTCCTCCACAACGTCCAGCCTCTCTTCTATCTGCCAAACAACTTGCAGCGTTGATGTTTTCTTCAGCCTTTGATGTGAACTTTTGATTTTTGCAGGATGAGAAAGTCGTTGCATTTCGTGACATTAATCCTTCAGCCTTTAGGTACTCGATTTGGATTTTTCCTAATCTCTATAATTTACCCTTCAAAGGGAATTCAAGTTAACCTTGATTAGAAATTTAATGTTGCTGGTCAATCGAGTATGATCTTATCGCATGTTACATTAATCGGTAAGTGCAATTTTTTAATCTGTCTATCAATCTCATATTGTCAGATTTTGCATCATTTCTGAAAGGGTTGTAAAGCTACCTTAGTCTGTAGATATCTTATTAATGATTGATCCTTTAGTACTGAGATTATGAGGACAATACTATGTAAGGAGTTAAGAATCACTGTCTATACTTATAAAAGTGCGATTTTTCTTTTTCCAACTGAGTATATAAAAGGATTGGTTAGTTTTGAACTACCTTAACTTAGGCAGACCTCTTTTACTTAACTCCTCCTGCTGATGTACTGATATGTAAGACCTTAAATTTAGATGGTTTTTACTTTATACTACTTGAATAATCTTTTTTTTTTTTTTTTTTGAAAGGCAAGTATAGTATGTATTATAATATAACAATGTCTGGAACAATATACAAACCCACATTCACCTAATACGAGGGGTATAAGTGAAGTCCATCCAGGTTGTTAATTTCCTAACTAGATCAGCATTGATCCATTTAACAGATTAACAACCTCCACCAAAACACATTAAAATGAACCTACAGAGAGTAAATAATCTATGCTACCATGCTACCATAGCTATGAAATCTTGTTCGGATCATTTAGCCAGGTAGACCAGGAGATTGACGCACTGTACTTGGTTCTTGATTTTAGCCATTAAAATAGTATTAACTGGATCTCGAAAAACAGTTGGCATGGCTGTACTTTCCTGTTTTCGAACACGATTAAATTTCTGTTCTTCCATACCATGTACGCAGTCGCTCTGATTACTAGTTCCCAAGCTTGATTAGCCCATGAAGATAAGATATCTTTCGAAGCCTCGCCATCAGTTGGAAAGAGTCTTTGACGATAAAAGGTAATCCCCACCAATTGTGTATTGCTTCCCAAATGCCCGTGATTTTTCTACACGTGAAAATAGCATGACTTACCGTTTCAATCTCTTCCGAGCACCTGGGGCAGAGGAGCGTATGTAGATCAATTCCTTTCTCGTCTAGCTTTGTTAGGACATGTAATCTTCTTCTATCTGTTCTCCATGCGAACACTAACACCTTTTTTGGCAACGATCTTGACCAAAATGTTTGTTTAACTGCTGTATCTTCGCTGGTCCTTGTCGCCATGGTTTCCTCCAGTTTTTCCCGCACCCATTTAACTGAGAACCTGCCATCACCATTTATCTGTTGTTCGTCTTTGCATTGGTACCAATTCCAGCTGTTGTTTTAGTTGTTGTAGTTCCGAAGCACTTCTACCCACCAAATGTTCATCAGCTCCAACTTGCCAAGCCCACTTATCATCTATCCAAATTCCGGCATCTTTGACCTGCATGTTGATATCTCCAAATTTCTTGAAGATCCTTGGATAAGTTGTGGCTAAGCATGAATTACCCAGCCACACATCATCCCAAAAGTTAGTGTTTGCCCCATTACCAACTACCACATTTAACAAAGAATGTACTGGAATCCCCCTAGTGTTTAGTTCCCAACCCAGATTTTTAATACCGTCCCACACCCCGGAACCCCTATTTCGAACCAGTGTTCCCAGACCCCCCTTTGACCCATGTATTGATTTTATTATTCTTGCCCAAAGGGCGTTTGATTCAACACGAAACTTCCACCACCATTTTAAAAGAAGAGCGATATTGAGTGTGTTTAAATTCCCAATGGCCAGACCCCCCGACTCCCTATTCCTTACCACTGTTTTCCAATTAACCCAACAAATCTTTTTTTTCTTTAAATCCCCCGCCCAAAAGAAGTGTTTTCTAATTCTATCAAAGGATACGATAGTTGCTGGAGGAGCACGATACACAGACAAGAAATAGACAGGCAAACTTGATAAAACTGCTTTGGACAAAGTTAGATGACCCCATACGAAAGTAGATTCCCTTTCCACGTGGCTAGTTTTATCTCCATTTTTTCGATAACCTTCTTCCAGCTACTTTGTTTTCTCATATTTGCATTAACCGGTACTCCTAGATATGTTAACACACCTTCCCCGATCTTGCATCCAATTGATGTTGCGACTACTTGTTGTTCTTCCTCTGGGACTCCTATTCCTCTGATGCAGCTTTTCTTCCGGTTAACTTTTAGACCTGATACATCTTGCCAGCAGTTAAGAAGTGCGTTTGCAATTTTAAGATTTCTTTTGCTCCAATCCCCAAAGATGATCATATCATCTGTATAATGTAGGTGGGATATTCTTACTTCTTCTTGGCCCACTTTGAGACCTTGGAAAATGTTTTTATCCGCCGCTTCATGAAAGACTAAATTCAGACCCTCCGCCACAATTAGAAAGAGGTAGGCGGCTAACGGGTCTCCTTGCCTCACTCCTCTTTCTGGTTTAAATTCCACGGAAGGTGACCCATTGATAAGAACAGACAAGTAAGCGGAGTCAAGGCAACCACTTATCCATTTTACCCATTTGGACCCGAAACCCATTTGTATCATTGAGCTTTTCAAGAAGTTCCAGTCTAGGCTGTCATAAGCCTTTTCAAAATCAATTTTGAGCACAAATCCTTTTTTCTTTTTGTTTTTCAAGTATGATAACACCTCACTAGCAATCAGGATGCCATCTATAATGGATCTTCCTTTTAGGAACGCAGTTTGAACCTCATCTATCAAAGTACCTAGAACTACTTTTAATCTAAATGCTAGGACTTTTGAAATTATCTTGTAATAACATCCGATCAAAGTGATAGGTCTATATTCTTGAAAAGTTAGAGGATCTGCTACTTTGGGAATTAAAGTTAAAAAAGATGAGTTACAACCTTTTGTGATGAAGCCATACCTTCCAAACCAGTTTAGAGCTTCCATGAGATCATCTTTTATTACTTCCCAGAAATGTTTGAAAAAAGCAAATGAGAAACCGTCGGGTCCCGGTGCCTTACTGCTCCCGCAATCCGTGATTGCATCTCGTACCTCCTTTTCATCGAATTCCTTCTCTAACTGGTCAACAACTTGACATGGAATTTTCTTGTATTTGTTTGAGAGAAATTGAGCCTTTCTTGTATTCTTGATCTTGAAGAATGAGCTGAAATAAGAGACTGCTAGCTTCATCTTTGATTTTATCAACTTTCTCCTCCCAGTGGTCGTCTATGAGAATTCCAACTATTGTGTTTGACCTCAGTCTTCTTTTGATTGAGTTATGGAAGAATTTGGAATTTTCGTCACCCTCCACTAGCCATGATGATCTTGATTTTTGTTTCAGCATTTCTTTCTTTAACGACTCCTTTTCCAAGTATAACTTCTTTTTTGCCATCCACGCTTCTCTCTCCAATTGTGACAGGTTGTCATTTTTTGCCTTTAATTCCAAACATGTCAGTTCCTTAATCAACCCATTTAATTCTAAATCCAACTTTCCAAACTTTTGTTTTGACCAATCCTTAAGAGCCTTTTTAACGTTGCATAGTCTTGCCATGAATCTACTATCTGGGTTTTTTTGGGGGAGATTTTAAATTTACATCCCAAGCCTGCTTCACAACGCTATGACACTCATCATCTTTCAGCCATATATTGAAAATTTTAAATGGTTTCGGGCCCGGATCTTGTACATTATCATAACAGACTATAGGACAATGGTCCGATTCTTTTCGATCCAGTGCTTTACAAGCTAGAGATCCCAAGATTGTAAGAATTCTTCAGAAACTAAGAAGCGGTCTAATTTGCTAAATTTGATTCCGTTGGAGCATACTCGTGTAAACTTCCGATTCCCCATTTGAATCTCAATCAGATCATTATCCAAAATAAATTCGTTGAAGGATTTCATGTTTGCTGGTATTGTCGAAACATTGTGTCTCTCGTTTGTATCCCGTACCTCATTGAAATCTCCAAAGAGCATTACATCCTTTGTATTTCCTTGTAGCATATAAGATATATTAGACGAACATGTTTGTTTTTCATCACTTGCATTAGGACCGTAAACGTTTACAAACATAAATTCCTTTTGCTTTCCTTTCCAGTTTCCAGTTACTACCAAAAAATTGTGACTCCCCCATGCTTTAACGTTTGAAAGTATTCTCGAATCCCAGATGGTTAAGATCCCTCCCGAATTGCCCCTTGCATTAATTTTTGCAAAACCGTAATCCGAGTTTCCCCACAATTCTTCAACAGTACCGTAATCTAAGTCTTCCATTTTCGTCTCTTGGATTCCCAAAATGTTTGGTTTTTCCGAATTACATAGAATTCTTACTTTATTTTGTTTTTCTTTTGAACTAAGGCCTCTTACATTCAGAGAGATAATCTTCATAATTGTGATAGATCGAAACTTACTTACCTTCATGTTCACGGTTGGTCGACTGCCTCTTCCCAAGAAAAGCCAATCTGCTCTCTGATATGAGCCGTGATCGATTCGGGAAAGTTTATCAGCGTAAGAAGGGGGAGCAGGCAAAGAACGCAACTGCAGGGGCCTAAGTGTCGTTTTTCTTTAATTATGGTTTAATTATGTCATTAGATTTAATTAGTTTAGAAGTCGGCTTTAATTAGGGGCCGGCCACCCCTTTTGCGTTTTTCATTCAGATATTCGTTTATCGTTTTCACGTTTGGAGAATACCTAGTTCTCGAAACCTAGGTTTATCAATAAAGCTGTCGGCTAAAGGTGCCTATTGCCGATAGTCGTTTGTTGCCAATTTGATTCATATCAAATTGGTATCAGAGACGCTATCCTGCAACCTGTGATCGATTCAAGATGTCCAGAAAGGTGGTCGATGTTGACGCTGACTTAGCCAGTTTTAAGGCGGATTCCGGGGAGAGAATGGGTCGAATGGAGCAGTCTCTGGAACGCATTGAACAGACTTTGGATGAATCAAACCAGCGTTTCGAAGGATTGGAGAAAAAACATGAGGAAGTGATGGCAATTCTGTTGCAAATCGCGAAGTCATCAGCACCTCCACACCAGGTGACGGTGGTGTCCTCAGTGACAGTGCCGCCGCCATTGTACACAGCTACGACGGGGGCTCCAACATCTGGCCAGGTTAGTAGTTCAGCAGGGACCCGTTTCGTTGTTGGGAACACTTGAAACTCAGAATTCTCAAGCGTTTTCAACCATCCCAGGATGGTAATCTGTATGAGCAATTTTTGAAGATTAAACAGGAGGGAACAGCAAGGGAATGTCACGTTATTTGAAACTCTGGCTGCTCAGTTAGATATTCTAGACAATATTTTGGAAGGGACGTTTATTAAGGGACTTAAACCAGAATTGCAACATTCAATCAGGGTCTTACAGCCTCGAGGGATAAATCAGCTTATTGATCTGGCGATTATGATTGATGAATCCCAGTATGGTGGGGTGGGGGAGACAGGAAAAGGGAACAATAAACCGCAACCAGTTCGTAATAACGCCGTGGTACCGAAACTGTCGGGAACGGCGGTGACTGGTGAAACTCGTCCTACGGGAAGGCCAGCGAAACAGCCTTTTCGCCGGATGACAGAAACAGAGTACAACGAGAAAAAAACTAAGGGATTGTGTTTTCGTTGTGATGGCAAGTTTGGACCCGGGCATCGTTGTCCGGAAAAAACACTTCAAGTTATGGTGTTGTTTGATGGACAGGAAGGGAATGAGAAGGAGGAACCAGAGGTCGATCAGGAACATGCACATTTAGACGCCGTGAAGGTGTCGGCTCACTCGGTGGTCGGTATTACTTCTCCACACACGATGAAGCTGAGAGGGAAAATACGCGGGTATGAAGTGATAGTCCTTATTGATAGTGGGGCGACCCATAACTTCATTTCTCTAGATCTCATCGAGCCCTTGCAATTGTTAGTCACGGGCCGTGCGAAGACTGGGGTGATCATGGGTAACGGGAAAACGGATACTTGTTATGGTGTGTGCCGGGGCGTGGAGTTGGTATTTCCTGGGTTGACTGTAGTCGAGGACTTCTATCCTTTCGGGTTGGGCAGCACGAATGTGATTTTGGGGATGAAATGGCTACGCCAGCTGGTAGAAACTCGGATTAATTGGCGGGAGTTATCTCTGACTTTCTTTCAGAAAGCAGAGCGTATAACTCTTCGTGGGGAACCCGGTTTGCGTCGATCGGAGACATCCTTACAGGCTCTCGCCCGCTCCCTCACGGATGTCAGCGAGGGCTACTTGGTTTCCCTGACTTCGGTTGAGGGACCCACTTTGGCAGACCCTCTGTCCCACCCAGCGTTGGAATCTTTACTAACAGATTATTCTGATATTTTTTTTATGCCTGCAGGTTTGCCTCCGAAGAGAGATCATGAACATGCCATTGTTCCAAAAAACGGGACAGAACCGATTAGCGTTCGTCCGTACAGATACCCGTAACTGCAAAAGGATGAAATTGAAAGATTGGTGGAGGAGATGACCGAGGCAGGTGTGATACAACCGAGTACTAGTCCTTTTTCTAGCCCGGTGCTACTGGTTAAGAAAAAAGACGGGAGTTGGCGGTTTTGTGTTGACTATCTCGCTCTTAACAAATGTTAGACAAATTCCCTAGTCCGGTTATTAATGAGTTGTTAGACGAGTTACACGGGATAGTGGTCTTCAGCAAAATAGACTTGAAATCCGGGTATCATCAAATTCGAATGAAGGAGGATGATGTACATAAAACGGCTTTCCGAACTCATGAGGGGCATTATGAGTTTCTTGTTATGCCGTTTGGGCTGACTAACGCCCCTTCGACTTTCCAGGCATTGATGAACCGGGTATTCCATGCTTATTTAAGACGGTTTGTACTGGTCTTTTTTGATGACATCTTAGTGTATAGTCGTAGTATGGCGGATCATAAGGAGCACTTGAAATTGGTGTTTGACCAGTTGCGGGCTGAAAAACTATATTGCAATGCAAAAAAATGTGTTTTCGGGCAGGATCAGGTGGAGTATTTGGGTCATGTGGTGACACGAGCCGGGGTAAAAGCTGACCCAACTAAAATCTCGGCTATGCTAGAATGGCCGATTCCTAGAACTTTGCGCGAGTTAAGAGGGTTTTTGGGATTAACCGGGTACTACAGGAAGTTCGTTCAGGGGTACGGTAAAATAGCTCGGCCATTAACCGATTTGCTCAAGAAAGACGGGTTCCATTGGAACGATGACGCAACGGAGGCATTTAAGCAATTGAAACAGGTAATGACCCAAGTACCGGTATTAGCTCTTCCTGATTTCTCAAAGACATTCACAATCGAAACAGATATGTCGGGGTTCGGGGTAGGGGCGGTTTTGATGCAGGATGGTCACCCGATTGCATATTATAGTCAGGTGTTGGGACCAAGGGCTCGTGCGAAGTCGGTTTATGAGCGCGAGTTGATGGCTATAGTGATGGCGGTGCAGAAATGGCGTCCATATTTAATGGGACGCCGATTCACGGTTGTTACGGACCAAAAAAGTTTGAAGTTTCTGTTAGAACAACGATTAGTGACATGGGAGCATCAACGCTGGATCTCGAAGATGTCTGGTTTTGATTTTGATATAGTGTACCGTCCGGGAAAGGAAAATGGTGCAGCAGATGCTCTATCTAGACGAAGCGGGGCACCCGAAATTAATGTGTTGACTGTTAGCAGAATTACCGACAATGAGGAATTGTTACGGGCGCTGGTTTCTGATCCGGAAATTACTGAATTGCGGGAACGCGTGGCGCGGAGTGAGTCGGGACTCGAACACTATTCGGCTGTGGGGAACATAGTTCGCTATAAAAATCGGCTGGTGATTCCACGCACATCTGAGTGGATTCCCCGGCTATTTCAGGAAATGCATGGAGGAGGAGTCGGGGGTCATGAGGGTATTCAGAAGACTTACCGGCGTATGGCGGTGGAAGTTTTTTGGGTGGGGATGCGTAAGGATGTAGGGAGAATGGTCTCCGAATGTGCCGTTTGTCAGCGAAATAAGTACTCTAATCTAGCACCGTCGGGATTGCTTCAGCCGTTGGATCTACCGGTGAGAATTTGGGAAGATGTCACAATGGATTTTATAGATGGATTACCCAAATCAGAGGAGTATACGGTTATTATGGTGGTGGTGGATAGGCTGAGTAAGTCCGCACATTTTATCCCCCTCAAACACCCTTACACCGCTTCATCGGTGGCTGTTGAATTTGTTCGCGGGATCATTCGGTTACATGGGGTTCCCAAATCAATTGTTTATGATCGTGATCGTGTCTTTATTAGTCATTTCTGGCGGGAGTTGTTTAGATATCAGGGGACCACACTCAAATACAGCACAGCGTACCACCCACAAACGGATGGACAAACGGAGGTCGTGAATCGCAGCTTAGAAACCTATTTACGCTGTTTTGCAGGTACCTGTCTTACACAATGGGTTCGTTGGCTGCCGTGGGCAGAGTACTGGTACAACACCTCCTATCATTCCTCGTTAGGAATGACTCCGTTTAAGGTGCTCTACGGTCGTGATCCACCGTCTCTTGTTCACTATGATCGGGGATCGGCGGTTACTTTTGAAGTAGATGAGTATTTAAAGGATCGTGACAGGGTGTTAGAGGAGCTCAAGGTTCAATTACTACGCACCCAGCAGCTCATGAAGGATCAAGCAGATGGTAAACGGCGGGACGTACGGTTTGATATTGGTGATTTTGTGTATCTTAAGCTACGTCCGTATCGCCAAGTGTCCGTAGCTCGACGGTTGAATATGAAGTTAGCCCCGCGTTACTATGGTCCATTCGAGGTGTTAGAGAAAATTGGGGCGGTGGCATACTGCTTGAAGCTACCAGCAGATGCGGTTATCCACCCGGTGTTTCATGTGTCTCAGCTGAAAGCTGCTGTTGGAACTCATGCGGTGGAACCAACGTTACCGACGGGGTTAACACCTACTTCCACGGTGGTGTGCGAGCCGGAGATGGTTATGGGTACACGTCAGGGCGATCAAGGGGTGGAAGTACTGATTCGTTGGTCAGGTTTACCACCTGAAGAGGCGACTTGGGAAAGGGCTGATGTGATTCGGGAGCAATTTCCATCTTTTCACCTTGAGGACAAGGTGAGTCTTTGGGGAGGGGGTATTGATATGAGCCGTGATCGATTCGGGAAAGTTTATCAGCGCAAGAAGGGGGAGCAGGCAAAGAACGCAACTGCAGGGGCCTAAGTGTCGTTTTTCTTTAATTATGGTTTAATTATGTCATTAGATTTACTTAGTTTAGAAGTCGGCTTTAATTAGGGGCCGGCCACCCCTTTTGCGTTTTTCATTCAGATATTCGTTTATCGTTTTCACGTTTGGAGAATACCTAGTTCTCGAAACCTAGGTTTATCAATAAAGCTGCCGGCTAAAGGTGCCTATTGCCGATAGTCGTTTGTTGCCAATTTGATTCATATCAATCTCCAATGTTTCTTTTCATTTCTTCCGAATTAGACCAGCTCTTACTTAGGTTTGAGATACCTAATTTCTTTTTTCCAAACAGCAGGCCACCGTTTTGAGAAGGTATATGTTTCCCCTTTGCTCTCGCAAGTTTTTTCATCAAGTGGAAGCTCAACTTTCCGGAACCCTTCCATTTTTCTTTTGGTTTTGTGCTTTGTTTACCATGTGTCTTCGTTGTAGCTTCGAAGGTTTCAGATGAAGCAGAAGTTGAATAATCTTTTATTTTTTATTTTTGTGAAATTGGGTTTAGTGTGAAGGGACTTCCATCTGTAGCATACCATGTCGCTTGTATGCCATGTGGCCAACTAGGTTCTTTTTTTAACCTGTGATAAGTATCAGTATCATTCAAGATCCTTCAGGTTTAGAACTAAAGGAATTAACATATGACCATACTAATTCTTTTTGGCATGTCAATTGTCATTTTTTCAACCGTTCCACTATTGACAGACATATTGGACTGCTCAGTTAAAAATAAAAATAATGACATGGCTACCAACAAATGGTTTATCTGCCAACGTAGTGAACCCAAATGATATTATGGTTAGGAAATCTTTTTTCCTGAAGCGTAATAATTGTTGCATCTATCGGTGGTTGCCATTGTGTGTGATTGTCTCTACTAACTTGATCTGTTTCTATCGTACATAGGATATGACTAAAATGAGGTTGTGATCATGGTAATAAAAATTGTTTGATCCTAGTATCCTGATGTATGATGCATGCTTGGAAATTAAAGTAGATGTTTTACTTTTCTTTCAATCTTTCTATATTTTGCTATTATTGATAGCCTGGGTGTACAGCTTCTTCTCTGCAAACAGAAAAGGAAAATAGAATCTTCCAGCTATTGCTATATGTCTCTTTGTAGTAATTTCGTCTAGCTTGGTATACATTCAGTCGTTGCACTCAACTATGAATTCAATTTCCCCGGTCTCCAAGTTTATTTTCATCTAATAAGAAAGATAAAATCCAGTATGTACCAAAAAATACTCATCCAAGTAATCTTCTGATACAGTTATCATTTTTTTTTATGTATTATTATCAAGAAATAAACTAGGATTATTTTGTTAACTGAAATACAGTCAAAGCTAATCTTTTTCGAAATAATCATAAAATTAAGCATGAAGTGTGATTTCTCCTATCACAATAGGTCCATCATGAGGCATGACGGAGATTTTTAATGTTTCCTATATATTTGAATCAATGTAGAAGAAATCGTATGCCTTTGTATATGCTTTGTTTACATAATATAGTGTTTGTTGAACAAGCTTAGGAACATGCATAATCACGCACTATGGTATTCACTTGATGCATGTCTATTTTCTATAATGTAGGGGTATGGTATTCACACACTCTGGTGACATTGAGTAATTACCGTTATCAACATGTCCATTTCCTTTCTCCTCTATCCATTTTCTTTATTTCTATTTTATGTATCAATTATTTATTAGTTTTTATAATAGCTTTTGAAAAACAATAATGAAAACATGTCATGCCTTTGGGACCTGTGTTGATGTGGATGGGGAATTGTATTGGTATGAGAGAGTGTATTGGTAGGTTTGTGTGTTTTAAAAAAAGTATAAGGGTATTTAAAAGAATATTGGTCAGTTTTCATTACTTAAATGTAAGAGTTTTAATAAAGTAAAACAGAGGATGTGAAGTATATTATAATTAAACATTTTATTTTTATTATACGAGTTATTATAAAACTACGAAAATGTTTATAATTCTGGGTTACACTTTATCATGTTTATGAGTGATAGTTGTATGTATTTTCTAATACTAAAATAAAAGTATTTGTTATATGATAGAATATTAAAAATAAAGTTTTTATGGATTTTTATTTAGTTTTTACTTTGTATTTAATATCTTATCGATTGAAATTTAATTTGCATTGACTTTGACATTTTAAACATTCTTTATTATGGAAGATTTCGTTATTAAAATAGTATTTAAAATTTTATTTACTCCAATTAATGGTTTCCTTTTAGGTTTAAATGAGGGGTAAAATAGTAAATTCAAATTACTTGAAATTAAGAGATTAAAATTTTTAGGAGAGAGATAAATGCTTTATATATCAGTATAGATTAAGCGTAACATGTGATATCTCCTATGACAGTAGGTCCATCATGAGGCATGACGTAAAGTTTGTATGTTTCCTGTAGTTTTGAATTAATGTAGAGGAAATCTTAAGCTTTAATATATGCTTTGTTCACATGATATAGTGTTTATGGAACAGGCTTAAGAAAACCTAATGGTGTAAGTTAGGAAGAAATTTTGTGTATAAAGTCCGTCGTTAAAAACATAAATTTTATAGAGTGCATGACTGGACTTTGTTAAAGGTATTACTCATTGGTTATAGAAGGGTGGCTTAAGTTTAATTTGTGTTGTGTGCTTACGAATTTGTCGGTTGATCAAAATGAATGTTGACTTTGATAAATTGAATTAGAATAACGATATCTTGGACAAAGCATATCCTATCTCTATACATTTGGTTTTGTTTGTTTTCATAGGCATTATTTGGTGATTCCTGTGGAGCACATTGCCACAGTGAAGGACCTTCGAAGAATGACAGAAGACTATGCTTTGGGTATAGTTATTCATATATAAAATAATGAAGTGTTGAATGGAATGTTCAAGATGATATTTTCAGGGTTTTTTTCTTGTTCAATGTTTGATTCAAAATTTTCATTTCCAGTCAGTCACATGTTAGACGTGGGGCAGAGGCTGCTAAGTAGAGATGCACCTAACTCCATGCAGTACAGGTAATAATTTCATGAACGAATATATGTGATTCACTTTGAATTCCTTTTAACACTGAAACTTCAGATGCCACTATCTGAAGGAGTCCACACAACCACAACGGTTTAATTTAACAAGACAAATCACTTTTGTTTGTCCAGTTTAAAGAAAGAAAATGTATATTTCTTTCTCTGCATACAAAAGTCTTGCTGTAATAAATATATTTCTTGAACCAGATTTGGTTTTCATCAGCCTCCCTTCAACAGCGTAAACCATCTCCACCTTCACTGTTTGGCACTTCCGTACGTACCCAGGTGAGCACACATGTATTTTTTTAATCTTATGATGATTAGTACCCTCCAATAAAAAAGATTTTAAGCAGCCAGCTTAATCTTTCAAATGCTATAATCAGGTGGAAAAGGGTGAAATACTCGTCTTTGGGGCCGCTAGGTGGATTTGTTGAAGCCCATAAACTGTTGGAAAAACTGAAGCCATGATTAACTCTCCCTTGTTTGCAATTTAATTTGACGGACTTTCACATACATAATATATTTATACATGTTAATCAACCATATTACATAGAGATGTTTCCATTGCAGTCTAAGGATCATATATGTGATCCTACAAATAAACTGTAATATTAGTTACTTGAAGAACCTGTCGATACTTATATTGAAGTTATGTCACATGTAGAGTGTGTGTTAGACTATGATATGCTAGGAGGTCAAGTATCACTTTTTGCACCACAAAGTATCACATGCAAAGTGTGTGTGTGTGTGTGTGTGCACCTAAGGACAGCTCATGTAGAGTTTAATGTTGTACTAGTGCAATTGATATCTGGTCAGCTTCTAGGATGTTAACAGCAATGACTTACCATATGTGGTACATATACTAGTTTCTTATTTTTCCCGATTCCGATGCTTCTTTGGTGGTCACGAGAACATCGCTTTCGACTTTGGAATTTTTAGTTGTAAATATACACGTGGAAGCTTTCATTACAATTCTTTGCCATGAATATTTGTGGTAGGGGTAGAGTTGGGTTGTGTTCTTCCTGCTTTAATGCCCCCAAGTATCACATGTATGGTGTGTATTTCATCCCAATTACAGCTCATATTGATCGGTATGCAAGCTATTGTTTGGTCACAAAAGCCTCCGTCCTTTTTTGCCTTAATTTCTATATTGTTGATAAGAATCTAAGGGTCCGTTTGGTTGTCAAATGAATACAAAGGAACTGGAATTCGTAAAAAAACTATATCTTGTTTGTTTAGTAAACAATGAATTTGAAATCTAACTAAAAATAAATTAATGTAATATGTATAAACCAAAATAAATTATACTATCAACCACCCAGGCACCTACCACTAGAGGTCCATACACACGGATTTTTATCCGATTTGGATCGGATAAAAACCGATCTGGTTTTTTGGCTCTAGAAAATAACCGGTTTTAACCATAGCCTGTTTGGAATTTATGTGGGGTTTTGGATCGGATCATAACCGGTTTTAACCTAACCGGTTTTCCGATCAAAGGTTTCAATTCATTTGCTAAATTTTAAACCAAACATGAATCTCTGTAAATTCTTAAAGAATCCTATAAACCAAACATCAACAAACAACACTAAAACTTAACATTGAGATCCGAAATCAAAGAATAAACATTTGTGGGTTAAAACTTTTGAAGGATATAATATATCCTCGATCTTCAAATTGGGGAGCATAAAAGGATGATGTAAACACAATCTGCCTTGCACCTACTCAGTTAAATTTTGGATATTAGTTGATTATTGAGAGAAAAAAATAACAAATAAATCCAAAAGCTTTTTTCCTACAATCAAATTGGTCCACCACACCTAATTAGTTCAAACTATCATCACAAAACCCTACAACTTACGTATGTTAGATGGGACTGCCATATATATGTTGCATCTATTGAAGCTTGAAGAGAAAATAATTTTTATCCTACCAAGTTAATTGTGTAAAACATCAATCAAAAGTGTCTAAAGCCTCGGCACACACCATTCTTGAATCATATTTTATGATCGAGATTAATATGAGACTAGTTTAAATAAGAGTTAGTTGTAATCCGATTTGGAGATCTTCATCTTTATATAGGACACAAGAACGATTTGCATATCATTACTCTTGGTGAACTCCGCTAAATACTTTTTGCTTCTTTTTTTATTTTTCTCATTGGAAAAAGGTTCCGAGACTTTGTAGCTGTCAACAAGGTTCTTTAATTTTGTGAATGAGTAGTCTATTCGCACAAAGGTATTAGAATATTGTTTATCATAACTTATAGTTATTTGTGTAATCAAAATTTCCAGAATTAGAAACAGATTTGAAGTGTATATATGTTTTTGTCTGCTTAAAAAATATTGCGTTAGGTGCATAATGATTAGGCTAGAGGGTGGTATAAAAAAATTAGATTAAGATGGCATAAATAGAGAAACGTTTTATATCATTTTTTTAAAAATTCAATATAGTAAGAGAATAATTATAAGAATAATGATAACCACCGTCATAAAATAAGAGTAAAAAATGTTAGTTTTTAAAAATGATAATTACAACTTATATTTTTATAAATAACTTTTTATAATTTAATATTTATTTAAAATGGGTTTCAATTATCTATATATAAAAGAAGGTTACTATTTGTAAAAATATAAACTTATATTTTTCATTCTTATCTACGACAATAAAAATTATAATTATGATTTTTTTTAACGGTAAACACATACATATCCTTTAATTTAATCGTAAATCTACACCATTTTATTCATATCAAGTCTTGAACCCATAACCTTGTAATACACATAAATAACAGAATATATTCTACTAATAAACTATGAGGATATTGCTTTTGAAAAAAATAATAAAGTATAAGGATATATATAATTTATAATGAAATATAGTAAGATTTATTACCAAGAAACAGAATCTTTTAGCAAATTCAAGATTCTAAATGATTCAGACAAAGATCATTTGGAAGCTCGGTTTTCAGAAAAAGAGGTGTGTGAGGCAGTCAATTCATGCGGTAGTAACAAAGCTGCTGGCCCAGACGGTTTCAACTTTTTCTTCCTCAAGTTTTTTTGGCCATTAATCAAGTCGGATTTAATGAAGGCTTTGGATTGGTTTTGGGAGCACAATAAGATTTCAAATGGTTGCAACTCCTCTTTCATCACCCTTGTTCCAAAAGTGCATGACCCTCTCTCTTTCAACGATTATAGACCGATCAATCTAATCGGTTGTTTTTATAAAATTCTTTCAAAGCTCCTTTCGTGTAGATTAAAACCGGTGATTAGCAAGTTAATTACGGATGTACAGTCAGCATTCCTAAAAGATAGATCTATCTTGGACGGAATTCTAATCTGTAGTGAAGTAATAGACGAAATCAAAAGAAAGAAAAAGAAAGGTCTCGTTCTAAAGTTAGACTTTGAAAAAGCCTACGACACTTTAGACTGAGAGTTTTTGTTTGAAGTCTTATCCTTAATGGGATTTGGTTCAAAATGGATTCTTTGGATTAGGAGCTGTTTGGAGTCAGCCCGTGTGTCAGTGTTAGTATACGGATCCCCATCCGGTCAGTTCAAAGTGGAAAAAGGCGTTAGGCAGGGTGATCCACTAGCACCATATCTGTTTCTGATAGCTGCAGAAGGTCTAAATGTGATGTTTCAAGATGCTATTGAAAAAAAACTTTTTCATGGTGTGGAGATCGGGAAGGACAAGGTGGTGATTTCACATCTACAGTACGCTGATGACACCATCATCTTCGGAAATTGGTCTTTAAAAAACATAAAAATGGTGAGCACTATTCTCAAGTGTTGGTCTCTATGGTCGGGACTTAAGATCAATTGGAGTAAAAGTTGTTTGATTGGCATCGGGGTACCAATAGAGGAGCAGCAAGTTTTTGCGAATACGATAGGGTGTAAAACAAGTGATCCAAAGATAAACTATTTAGGTGTACTGATTAACTCCTCAAAGAAAAGTAAAGATCAGTGGGCTAAAGTGTTAACAAACTTCGAAAAAAAGCTTAATTCTTGGAAGGTCGGGTCTCTTTCATTTGGTGGTCGTTTAACTCTCATTAAAGTCGTGCTTACCAGCTTGCCCATCTACTACTTCTCTGTGTTTCGTGCTCCCAACAGTATCCTTTTAAATTTAGATAAAATTAGAAGATCTTTCTTTTGGTGTAGGGTTAGGGATAAATCGAAAATGGCTTGGGTAGCATGGAATAAAGTTGTTAAATCTAGAGAAAAGGGTGGGCTAGAGGTAGGCTATCTAAAAGCTTTTAACATGAGTTTATTAGCAAAATGGTGGTGGCGTTTCCTAAATGAAAAAAATTCTTTTTGGGTCAAAATTATTACTAGTATTCATGGGACAAATGGTGGGCTTGTGTTAAACTCTACAAAAAAGGTGACGGGAATGTGGGGTGGTATAATTAAAGTAGGCAGGGATTTTGAAAAGATTGGGATTAATCTACAATCAAGTTTCATTGTCAAAGTGGGTGATGGGAAGAATACGTTATTTTGGTCTGATATTTGGGCTGGGGAAATACCTCTTCTAACATGCTTTCCTAGAGTCTATAAAAAATTTGGGAACACAAACAGTCTAGTTAGTCAAATGGGTGAATGGATTGGAAATGTTTGGAAGTGGAAAGTGGGTAATTCTGAACAGGTAAAAGGAAGAGTCAAAACAGAAATGGAGAGACTTGAGGACTCAATCAACTCGTTCAGGCTGCAAAAGGATAAACAAGATCGCTGGAGGTGGAATCTGTCGGAGGACGGGAACTTCTCGGTAAAAGCATGCAGAAAAATTATCGAAGACTTTCTCGAAAAACAAAGACGTATTGGTCAGCTTTGGTCCCTAAAAAAATTTGCGTTTTTGCTTGGAGGGTGGATAGAAACAGTCTGCCGGTTAGAAAAGAATTAGCAGAAAGAGGTATAGACATTCCCTCAATTCTTTGTCCTTGGTGTGAAGCTCAGATCGAAACGGTTAAACATGCTATATTTGAATGTCAAAAAATTGTTAAAGTGTGGGAAGAGATACATAACTGGTGGGGTCTGAAGTTTCATGGAGGAAGTTCATTTGAAGACATGTCAATCATGGTTGCTGACTCATTTCCTTCAAAAAATACCAAAGTGTGGGAGTTGGTAACAAGAACTACGGCGTATTCGATTTGGAGGCTTAGGAACGATAAAATTTTCAGTATACGGGAGGTAAACTTATGGTCAGTGCTTCTCCAATTTAAACTCCTCTTATTTCAATGGCTAAAAGCAAGAGGTAAGAAGGGTAGTTCCATTTCTTGGCTCGATTGGCTTACGGCTCCAGAAATTGTGAAGATTAAAGGAGATTAAAATCTGCTTCTTCGTTTCGTTATATTCTATAGTAGATTATTGTAGTTACTCTGTTGAGGTAAACATTGGTATTTGATAGATA
Organism: Pulicaria dysenterica; assembly: GCA_947179395.2. Classification (NCBI taxonomy): domain Eukaryota; kingdom Viridiplantae; phylum Streptophyta; class Magnoliopsida; order Asterales; family Asteraceae; genus Pulicaria; species Pulicaria dysenterica. The sequence goes on along the minus strand of OX359290.1, from coordinate 115,781,595 downwards.
CGGATGTTAGTTTGGTAAATGCTTACAACAGGATGCATTTAAAAAGTTAACATTGTAACTGGAATTTTGCTTCCCATTCCTCATGGGATAGTATTTTGTTGGAATGAAGATATTAATGCCTTTCAAAAAAAAAAAAAAAAAAACAGAATCTTCATAAAAGAAAAGAAAGAAAGAAAGAAAGAAAGAAAAGGGGGCACCACCAAATGATTGCTTGGAAGGAGTAGAGTGGTTATGCCAACAATGCATTAAAAATGGAGTGGTTTTAACTTCAATTGCATTGCATGGAGATCCTCAACAACTTTTGGATAGATATGCCACTTGTAATTTGATTGGAATGAGTCCAACCTTCCTCAGCTCCCTTCCTCACATATAACCATGAAATTTAATTTTTTTATTGTATTGTAAATTATTTAATTAGTTTAACTACATTTATGAGACTCTAGCGTGTACTTTATAATTTTTCTTTTTGAAGATGTAATTTTAATATCGGCAGAGCAATAATTTAAAAAACTAGCTAGGGTCGTACATTAATGTGAGAGTTGTTAGGCCCGGCGTTATACCTTACCTGCAGGTAAGGCTTACCTGTAGCTACATTAGCGTCACATCATTCTCCCTTCCTTACCTTTCTCCTTTACCCAATTTCAAGTTATACCTTACCTTCTCTTGCTCAATCTTTTTTCAATTTTTTTATTCTTTTTTTATTTTAACAAATAACCAATTATATAAATAATATAATTTATTAATTAAATTAAATTAAAATTCAAACAATACTAAAAATTAAAATTACATAATTTAAACTTAAAAAAACAAACTTTCTTAAAAAAATACATAATTTTTAACTTAAAAATTAAAAATAATATCTAATCCATTGGCGTCCAACCGTACTGACGTCGTATTTCCTCCTTCATTGCCTTCATATTTTCCAATGCCGCTCCCGAAAGATGACTCGTCGGTTGAATGAAAAATTCGAAGGCTTTTATTTTATTTTTCACCGCTATCTGTCTATTTTGTTCCGCTATCTGTCTATTATGTTTCGCTTGTATGTCGAGAAATTTAGCATTTTGCGTTTCTAAATTTGACATTCCGCTCAATAATGACGAGATGCTATCGTCTTTCGACCTCGTTCCAGTTCCGGTAGATCCCGATGCCGCCACCCGCTTTCCCCAATCCCTACCGATGGGTCGTTGTAGTTCGGTTGGGGTGTTATTTTCGTCTGCATCCTCACCATCGTCCTCGTTCAAGTCAATATGGACGTGTGCGTCGGAGGAGGTGGTGTGTGAAATTTGGCTCGTATGGGATGACGAGGTTTTGGTTCTTTTTGAAGGACGAGAGGTGGCATCAACGAGTGGAACTTCGTGCCATTTGGGAGAATTCCGAAGAATTTCCCAACAACTCTGATGACCAAACGCACCACCTTTATTACCCTCACGGTAACGGTTGAGCGCGGTAGTTAGAATATCGGCATCGCTCATACCGCTACCTCTCGTGTTGGACAGGTTGTTGTAGATCCCTGCAAACTTTGTGACATTCACATTGATATCTTTATACTTGGCAGTTACTTGGTGGACGTTGCGGTAATCTTTGCCCTTGCCAAGTGTTTGTCTAAATTTATCCAAGACGCGTGACCAAAAGTTAACTACAAACGACAATAATATTATATTAGTAATAATAATAATAATAATAATAATAATAATAATAATAATAATAATAAAATAATATACCTTGTTTTTGGGCATTCCCAACGATTGGATCTTCGGAGGTATCGATCCAAGCCTTGACCAACGCAAGTTCTTCGTTTGAAGTCCACGGAATTGCTTTGGCTCGGTTGGCAAATTGTCCGGTTTTCTTCTTCCGTGATGTTTGCGTTTCCGGTTCGGATTCCAGCTCGATTTCCGGTTGTGTTTCGGGCACCACATCAAAAAAATCATCCTCCTCTTGAGTGTCAAGAGGGAATTGTTGTGGCATTTGTTGAGCCATCGGGTATCCGAGATGAGATAGCGGGAATTGTTGATTAAGCATACTCGTGTACGTGAATTGGGGAGGGGCGAAGAATGGATTTGGTTGGTACGGTTGTGGCGGAACATTTAAAAAAAATGGGTTTTCCGGACGTGTCGGTGTAGAACTCGTAACGCGGGAACGGTTACGCCCGGTTGATGTGGAGTGGAACTCATTTGGATCCATATTCTTTGTAGAGTAAAAAATAAATAAAACCTTGATGTATATGAGAGTGAAAGAGAGTAGAAGAGATATAATATTGTGATTTTAAAAATGATCAAATGGGTGTATTTATAGATGAGTTTGGTAAATAAATTAAGTTAAAAAAATGTTTAACGGTCAAAAATTAAAAAAAAAAAGACGTTGGAGGAGGGGGTGGGGGGTGGGGGATCGATTTCATCGCCGAGCTCACGGACCCGAAGCCCTTACTCGATGGGCGAACTCAATGTGGCGTAATGGTGTTCCCAGGCGAACTCGATGCCATCGAGTCACCCACAACGAGCAGCCTTATGTTTATGGGTTACATATAGAGATTAGAGAGCATGCAGCACTGTTTCATCCAATTTAATTAATGGAAGTTAGTTCGTTTTCTTTGACATATTATATATACTAGCTAAGCGACTCGTGTATTAACACGGGATAATATAAGTTAATTTTAAATTTATATAGTTTTAAAGAGTCATAACACGTATAGTAAAAATAATTACAAAGCATAGATAGGAAAATAAAATCTCGTAAGAAAATAAGAAATGAATAACCATTATAGAATTTTGAAATCCATACATAAGATTATTATTAAATTTTCTGTAAAACCTCTTTAAAAATAACATTCATGGGTTTATTAGTAGAGGTTTCCTTCATCATCGCACTATAAACTTTTAACCACTCCTTACTTTTCACTCGAGAAACCGTCACATATAACTATCCATGAGTAAAAACGTGTATTTTTAATACTTTTTATAAATACTCTTTTTAAGAAATATAAAGTTACATTACACGTCTAAAAGTTTTTAGTATAATATTAATGTGTTTCTCTTGATAGAGTTTTATCCCGACATTGTAAAGACATAACTATAATATTATTGTCGATGTTATAATATCAAGTGCTTTAAAGACATTTTTATTAACTAATTATATATTTGAATATTTGAAATTGTAAACTAAATATATTAAAAGTTAAATAATGATGACATCCATATAAGTATACGTAAATTAGATAGCATAAACATAAGATTATAACAAAGAATAGATTATGTCTATACATACGTAAATCACTTAAGTGCAATTTATTAGTCAGTTAAATATAATTGAAAACACGAGATCTCACTGAATTCATATATCCATGTAATAATAACTTTTATTTTATGTATCAAGTTATAAGTTAAAAAATAAGAAAACTTAGACAATTAAAATTTTTATATAAAATTTCAAGTTGTATGTGTTGTTATAAAACCCACTATCATGACAGTTGTTTCACTACCCAGTAATTATGTAGAGTTCTAGAGTCTGAAGTGTTATTTACTCACAGCTAACAATTAATTTTAAAAAACTCTAACGATAGTGGTAGTTTTGTATACAACTTTATGTCACTAACCATTAGTTATAGTATACCAAGAAATCAATGATTATATCGACTATATTATGTAGAGAGAATAACTATAAAAGACGAATAAAATATACAATAACTACTTAGATTTTGATAAAACAATTAAATTATACTAAGTTTTTAAAAAACCTCGTATTCCGATAAAATTTATATCAAAACGTAGATAAAAATGAGACGATTACAAATATATAATTAGTTTTTCTCAAAACAAAATATATTTGAAGTTATTAAACATAACTTTCAAACAACTTATAATTAATTACATTAATATACAATTTTCTTAAAACCCCCTCACATATTTCATACTAATTTTCTTAAAACCCCCTCACATATTTCATACTACCCCCTTAACAATTTATATTTCACCCCTTCCAAATCGAAGAAACCTTAAAGAAATTTTGCAATTATGACATCATATTTCCGATTTTTTAATTTTTTTTAAATATCAAGGAATGTGATTGGTGGAGAATTTTTAGGGAAGGAAATAAACCCTTTTCCTTTAATAATATTATAAGATGGGGATGGTTCATTTGAGAACCGTTGTTAGCGCGAGGCCTGTGAGAACCAATCTTGGTTGATCTTTGGATATGAGAAGATCATGGATGAAGAGTGTGGAGGAATAGAGTGTGACAGGGTACATGTGAAGAATCCATGGGTGGACAAAGACATTGAAGTAGGGGAAATTGAACAGCTTAGATTGGTTCTCGCAGTTCTCGTGCTAACAACGGTTCTCGAATGAACTTTTCACAATATATATATATATATATATATATATATATATATATATATATATATATATATATATATATATATGGAAAGGTTTATTCTAGAACCGTTGTTAGCGCGAGAACCAATCTCAGTCGTTCTTTGGATATGGGAAGATCATGAATGGAGAGCGTGAAGGAATAGAGTGTGACAGGGTGCATGTGAGGGATTCACGGGTGGCAATAACATTGAAGTAGAGAAAATTGGACGGCTCAGATTGGTTCGCACGGTTTTCGCAATATGAATGGTTCTCAAATAAACTTCAATATATATATATATATATATATGAAGAAGTTCCGTCGATAACCATTTTTAGTGCGAGAACCGCAAGAACCAATCTGAGTCGTCCAATTCTCGCATACACCCTGCCACATTTAATCCCCTCACGCTCTTCATCCATGAATTTCACTTATAAAATCGACGGCTAAAATTGGTTCTCGCGATTCTCGCATTAAAATCGATTCTCAATGGAACCCTCCTATATATATATATATTGAAAAAAGTTTATGCGAGAACCGTTGTTAGCGCGAGAACCGCGAGAACCATTCTAAGCCGTCCAATTCCCCCTCCTTCAATGTCATTGTCGACCCATGAATTCCTCACATACACCCTATCACACTCTATCTCTCCACGCTCTCCATCCATGATACTTCCCATATCCAAGGAACGACTGAGATTGGTTCTCGCGGTTCTCGCACTAACAACGGTTCTCGCATGAACCCTCCCCTATATATATTTATATATAAGTTTAAATGCGTTGACATTAAATATATTCAAGTCGATTTATAAAAATTAGACAGGATGGGATGATTCAGGATTAATGTGTTCTTTAATTAATTGGGTGTGTCGTATTTTTAAATAATAATAAAGAAATATTATTTGGGAGGTGATGATAGATGAGATGAGAGGTTGAAAGCTGGTCATATACAGCTGTGTTTTTTGGTACGACGTGAAAATATATTTATATAATATATGTGACGTGCTTTTCTTTTCTTTTCTTTGGTAGGTGTCAACTCAATATATATCAATCCAAAAACAAAATCTCAATTTCATATATAAGTTTACTAGAATATATTTTTATGAAAATCACAGTTTGATTTACAAAATAATAAATATTTATTTGTTATAACTAAAAAAAATTAAAATGATTTATATAACTTTATTAAATGATAAAAGTAAGAATTTAGATAAATATCATATTATAAGATATTATAAATATTAATATGATATTTATAAATTAAAATAAATATAAAATAATATTTCAAGGTTTAAAAATAACATATAACATCATCTCTAATAATGCTGATTTAAATTCCAATTTTGATCAAAGTCAAAATTAGATTTTACTTTTTTATCAAAATCAATGCATGGTTAAATTTTAATAATTAAAACTTTAAGTTAAAATTAATGAATATGATTATATAATATATTTTATTAAAGTTAGTCTTTTATTTATATTAAAAAAATTTAAAAATATTTATTACTATTAAATATATAAATTTAACAGACCAAATATATATCTATCTAAAGTTGTCATCACCTTCCTTTAACAAACTACAATATAAATAATGGAGACTATTTCATATTTTTAAATGTGTATGCAAAATTTTTGGTGTATTAAATTAATTTTAATTAATAAAAAGAAAACACACACATATATAGAGAGAGAGTAGAGAGAGAGAGTGGAGAGAGAAATAGGATTAACATAGTATCTATATTTAAATATAGTCCCTAAAATCCAAATTTAAATTATTAGATTTATTTTAGGGCAAATTGCCGAAAAAAGTAACGTAATTGTCCATTTTTTTCAATCAAGGAAACATAATTTTTTTTTGCCTAAAAAGGATTGCAATTTTCAATTTCTTTAAAAAGAGGACCTTGTAACCGGGAACCTATGTAACCGGTTTACAACCAGCGACGACACAGGGCACGGCGGCGGAAGGTAACCCAGTTGAGAAGGCACAACAGCCAGGGAGTCACAGCAACCACGGGAGCTCGGGAGGCAGAGAACAACAGTAACCGAATACCCACAGCAACGGGAACCACAATTGCGGCGGCGGAGAACCACAATTGCGGCGGCGGAGAACCACAACAGCGGCAGCGGCAACGTCAGGAGATCTAGACAGGAAGCACAGCTGCAGGGGCGGGAACTTGCTGATCTTGACAGGACAGAGGTCGTCGGCGGCAGGTACCGGAACTTGCAGATCTTGACCGGACAGAGTGCGACGGCGGAACCCTAATGGTTAAGATCTAATAATTACATTAATATAATTAATTAAATAATTATAAGATTTATTTATAGCACGGAAGGTTAGGGAATTTTCTACCCCATAAATGGCACACCTTCCTTTCTTCTTCCCTTCCAGTCCCGAAAACAATAATTTAAAGCGGGAAATGATCTTTCAACCATCGAAAATGATAACTTCCAACCACCGAAAACGATAATTTTCCAACCCAAATTGATAACAATTCCTGTTGAAAAAGATAAAAATGTTCTAACACCGAACATGATATCTTCCCAGGCAGATAACAATATAAAAGCTTTAGAATGATAACATTATCCATAAAAAATTATACAAATAAACTCATTTTCGGCTGAAAATGATATAAATACATAAGTTTCTCCGAAAATGATATAAAAACTCATGTTTCTAAACGAAATGATATAAATACACTCATTTCAGCCAAAAATAATATAAATACACATAGTTACAGCCGAAAATGATAAAAGTTCATATGATTTAACATTTTGGTATCATTTTCATATGGTTTACATTTTAAAAATAAAATTTTCAGAAATATGGGAAGAATGATTTTGTTTCAAAGAGGATTAAATAATGAGTAGATTTTATAATTTTTTCTCAAATTCTCAAAATTTAAATATTTATGGTCATTTAAAAATTTAAGGGGTAAAAAAATAAAAAAAACTTCGGAGATTCTTTGAAGAGGCGTGTGAGTTTGATTACTAATTTGCATTCTATTTTGTCATTTTAAATGATTAACTGAGAGTTGACCTTTGAATTTTATGTTTAAGGATGAGACTATGTGAATCCTTACCATAAGTAATAGTTCTAAGAGGGAATTGGGGTCATAGGATTATCACAAAAGTTAACAAAAGTACAATCTAAATTAATTAGTGCACAAAACAGCTAATTAAATGAGGTTTAAGGATAAAACTGGAATATAAAATTTTCTCACTCTTACTAAAATCAAATCATCTCCTAAAATTACGTTTAGTAAGTTCCAACAACAACAATACCTATAGAAAATTGATGAACATACCAACTTAACTACCAAAAGAATTAATACAAATAGAGACTCAAAAAATGAAACGGTTTCATTGTGCTGGAAGTTTTACTTTAGAATCCAAACAAAAACTAATGAAGATAACTTTAGAATCTAAAATCTAAACTATAACAGTGACAATCAATTTCATTTAAAATTGATAATTTAACTATGAACTATAATCAAATCCAAGCCAAAATCAAGAACCAAATTACCTTTTCATTCTTAAGTTTATCACCTAACTGGGGTAACTAACAAAAATCAAACTTGATGCACAAATCAGAAAATCATGTTCATTAAACCATGATCAAATGATACATAACTGTTTTCGTAAAAAATATATCATACACATCTAGAAATTCATCAAAGAAAATTGATGAACTACATAACTCATTTTCAATTAAAAAGAAACTATTTGTTCATAAATCACTACTATTCAAACTTATAGCTCGTTGAAATACTCGACTTCTAAAGACCATAATATACAACCCAAAGAACTGAAGAATTTCTTTAAACAGTTTCTAACATATGATCAAGATTTTAAAAAATTGATGAATAAAGACAAGCAAAAATAAGACTTTTTAAGTTTTAACAATTTGATTTTATAGAACATGATCAATCAAATATTTTATAAAACAAAACAACAACAAACTGATACAAAAATTGAGTCTTCTGAAACCCAAAATCGAGGTCATGTCTTTTATGTATAACCTTATATATAGAAAATCACTTCCATATTATATAAACCTAACAAATGTCTCAAAGTCATCAACTTAACTGGGTCTACTCGCATAATCGAACAACCTAATGATCGATATTTGGCTGGACTTTGCTTTTTGTCTATATATAATTTGAAAATTATATAATCTTTACTTTGTATTTATTAAATTAGACATTAGTTTCCCCATGTATCACCCACTCTTCTTTATATTATAATAATTAATTAATTGTGTTAATTTGGTTTTATGTGTAAATTGAAACAACCACAGAGCTTTTCGATACAAAGCCAAAGTTGAAGGATCGAAGATATATATTTATTAATTTTCCCCATATTCCAATTTAGACCAACAACAGAAAATATAAAGGAAAGTTGGTGTCGAAACTAATAATCGTTTGTTGTTTTTATTTTTATTTTTAAAGTACACCCTTATCTTTGTTAGAAGATTCTTTTTTGTATACTTAGGACGCCCACTACCCTCTCTCTTATCTAAGCTAGTTTTTTTTAATATATTTTAAATAAATAAAATATTAAAATTTATTAGAAGAGAGAAATATTTAAAAAAAGAGTGGATGAAATTAATTTAAATAAAAAGAAAGGTAGAGATTAGAGATTGACATAACTTTTAATAAGGCTATTTGCATCGGGAGCTCGTGAGAGTCCCTCACGAGTGTGATTGAATGTGAGGACCATCGCAGGTATTTGTGAGCAATGGCTCACGCTCACGAATGTGAGCCGGGTCACGCACGCGAGGGAGGAGCTGTGAGAGAGGTTTTTTTTTTTTTTTGAGATGTGAAGCATGTGATGGATGCGGGGTTTGTGTGATGAGATGAGGGAATGGTGAGTGAATGATGTGGCGCTGATGTGGAGCTGACGTGACTATGTGAAGGGTGTGATGGATGCACATGGTCTAAGTTAGACCCCACAATCAATATAAAGTCATTTTTATTGTGAGTAATGCGAGAACCAATCTTGACCCTTGATTTAATTAGATCAATGGCTAAAAAAATGACGGCTCATTAATGATGCATTAATGAGTCATTAATGGCAGTCTACCCGGAAGCAATTCAATACTATTTGAAGGATAACAAAATTAAGAATATACTAATTTCTAAAAAAAAATATCATAATACGATAAAATTTATACCAAAACGTAGATAAAATGAGACGATTGGTGTGCAGCCCGCGTACGAGTATTTTTAAGATGATTAAAAGCTTTCACACTGGTGTTTTAAATTTATAAAACGGAATTACGAAATAAGTACTACACACGACTCAGGCAAGTATGACCTGGTCAGTAGTAGTATAGATAGGGTAAGACCGAGTATCGTTCCACAGGGACAGAAACTACCAATATTCTACCATCATCGTTGTTTGATCAGAAAGAAACTTTGGAGAGATGGAAAAGACAAAGAAACTAAAATACAAAAAGGGAAATATAATACAGGGATAGAACGGATTAATACCGGGTAAATATTCACTTGGGCTTCTGATTCATCCGAACCAGCCACAGCAATAAATACAACAATGAAGACTTGACATAGATGTAATTTTGGCACAGAGCATGATGTTCTCTCTAATACTCACAAGTCATATTATCATGTAAATCATCACTCGAGTTATCAAGACTCAGATTTACAATCAAGTATAGCATGTAAACATAGAATCATAAGACAATCACAGATCCACTTAACTATATTTAAATCCAGCTACGAATCACATACTCTCGGTCAAATGATATGTTTCATAGCCTTCAAAACATAGGAAATGTGTTAAAGTGATTTAAGAATGATTTAAACATGAGAAACAACAAACTGAAATCGAATAAAAGTGCATATGGCCGCATGTCAGTGACATGTGGTCGCAAGGGTACATGCGATCGCATGGCTTTACCCTTGCGGTCGCATGAACCCTATTTCCAGCAGAAACCATTTATGCACCAAGGATCAAGCACGTATAACCTGGACTGTCATCCAATGTCATAAGTAGATAGAAATGAGCACTATGAATCCATGAACCCAACAAGACTCAAACCGCGTGTTTTGGATTTAAGATCGAGCTTTACGTTATTTCCTTCAGATATCATCGTGTTAAGTACTATTTCTAGTACTTAACACATGTAAAGCATGAACACGTAAGCATGCACATAGAATCGTAGAGTTCTGATTCTTAATGACATTAGGAGTTCATTTTAACCTTAACATGCTCAAGAACACCTTTTCAATCCTTTTTATTCTTTTTGTAGTTGTTATGATCAAATAATTTACTTAAATACTTGGAACTTTCGTTAAGATGTTAAGCATGTGTAAAACCACAATATGATGAATATGACCAACTTGTTATGACCTGGAAATAATCAAAGACAAGTCCCAAAAATGCTTTTCTGATGACAACCTTGCTTGTTACACCATTTCTAGTGATAACTACACAAGATCTTGAGATTAAACCATCATCTTTGAATATGCATGGAATGTAACCTTTATGTTTTCACGTAAAAGATTACCAAAACATGAACATGAACATATTTAACATAAGAACATGATTAAACACATTTATATGAATGATCAAAACATACTTTTTATATTAATTAATCAAGAAAAGATTATATTGCCATAACTTGGCCAAGAGTCATCTTGGCCTAAGTGAAATAAATTAAACTTCATCAAATACAACAATATCTGGAATACATGATACATGATTAAGAACAGAAGATAGAATGATTATACCAAGTAATCCCAAGATTATGTGTACTTTTGAAGCTTCCAAGTGTTGTTCCAAGCTCCTACCAAGCTCTCCTCCTTAGGTATCACCATGGAATGGTGTTTGAAGTGTTTAGAGGTTTAGGAGAGTGTTTGGAGGGTGAGAGATCCGGAGCCAAGGATGGGGAAAACTCAGCCAAGCCTGGAGAAGCTCCGGCAAAGCCTAGGAGTCTCGCAGAGCCCCGTTTGGAAGTCTCTGGGTGAGAAAACATCGAGGGAAACCCGAAGGCACCCTCCAATGTGATCTATCGAAGTGAGAGGCTTGACCTGCTATTTATAGGCGAAAAAGCGTATTTACGCGCCTCGTAAAGATCGGTTTCCGCGGCGCGTAAAATGCTAGCTGGCAAGATTCCTTGCAACTTGTTCTGACAAAACGGTTAGCCGAATTTTGGTGGGCGGGGTCCCTTGCGGTCGCAAGGGATTCCTTGCGGTCGTAAGGACCTGTTTTTAACAAAACTTCGCTTTTTGCTTGATAATCGCGGGATTTGTCCATGTTTCTTATGTAAAGCTCTTTTAGACATGTATGGTAAACTTTTATCATATTAGAGCATTAAATGAACATATTACCATGGAAATGGGTTAAGAATGGGGGCGTTTGGGTATATAAAACATGTATAAAAACGCATATATCAACGATCGCAAATATATAATTATTTTTACTCTAAACAAATATATCACAAGTTTTTAAACCTTATTTATAAACATATATATATATATATATATATATTCTTAATAATATTTTGAGTGCATCAACTATATAACATACATCTTGTTTCATTATAAATTTATCGTTTCATTACAAATTTAAAAAAAAAAATATATTTTAATCCTTTTATCGAAAGATCAAGAACTCAATTACTCTATCAACTATGATACGTAGAGGGAATGAATACAAAAACATATCAATTGTTCCAAGAATTACATACTCACTGTTTTGATGGATAACAAAAAATTATAAATATACTAATTTTTATAAAAATATCATATTACAATAAATTTTATACCAAAACGTAGATAAAAATGAGACGGTCGTAAATATGTTCTTATTTTTTCTTTAAACAAAATATATCACAAGTTTTTAAATATTATTTATAAATAACCTATAATTAATTAGATTAATATACAATTTTTATAAAAACCTCTCATATTTTCATAAAACCCCCTCAAATATTTCATAAAGCACCCTTAAATGTTTCATAAAACCCCTCCCAATTTGATTTAAATTTCCACACGATGTGTATTTCACCTCCCACGTGGCCAAGATTGCATAAGAGATAGATCTAATCTAACGGCTGTCAAAATTAAGAATTTATACGGTTCAGATTTAAAGTTAAGTCGATCTAACGGTTTAGATTAAAAGTTATTGCTCGACGGTTACACTCACCTGGAACCATATATAGATAGAATGTTATATTAATATTAAATTACTTTTTCTTCTCTTCCTCTCTTTTTATCTTAAACTCAAATATAACCTAATTAAGTATTTTTTTTTCTCAAATTACTTTCTCTTAAACATTAGAAGAAAATGATTGAGTCGGGTTGTGGGAATTAACCCCCTAAACCCCAAAGCCCCAAAGGAGGAGTAATGCTATGAGTATATCATGGGTGAACCAAAAGTCATATATATTAATTGTCATATTACCTTTTTTCACTTTTTTCTTTTCAATCCAAAGTTAAGCTAAAATACTAGCATCATCCAACATTCAACCCAATATATTTTTTCTTCCTAATCTACTCACAAAACAAACTAAAACAAAAAACAAAAAATAAATACAAAAGCTGACACATATCTTCCACCCGTTTAGTTAAGTGAACTTAAATGGGTTTGAACCCGAAACCAACACAAACCCCGTAGGAATGTTTTACATTCAATCCAAAATGCCGGAAGACCAACCCAAGAGTTCAAGTCGAGCTATCCGAAAAAGCTTTTTTCCTCATGATTGAATTGGGGAAGCCGTACGGGTGGCCTTATAAGTAGTCTAGTGACAGTTGTTATAAAATAAATATAATTAGGAATTAATTGATTTGATACGGAAAGTAGACTCTACTACTTCCATTAACATTAACATATATATATATATATATATATAAACCTTCTCTTCGAACCTTGTTAATTCTTCCTTCAAATTAAAACCCTTCCCCTCTTCTCCCCCTCCCATTTCAACAAGCTACCACTATCGCTCTACATGGCCATGGCGTCCCCTGTTTTCATTTCTGCTTTCTTTTACTTCTTCTTCTTCTTCTTCTCTGTTACGTCTTCCAAGTTTCTTCTCTTCCCGCTCACCAATTCGTTATCAAATTCCCAATTTAACACCACTCACCACCTTCTCAAATACACCACCACCCGCTCCGCCGCCCGATTCCACCACCGTCGACTCTCCATTCCTCTCTCCCCTGGTACCGATTACACCATGTCCTTTTCCCTTGGCTCTGCTCCCAAAACAACAGTAACCCTTTACATGGACACAGGAAGCGACACCGTTTGGCTCCCTTGCAAACCCTTTACTTGTATTATGTGTGAGGGCAAATCCGACCCCAAAACCACTCCCTCCCCATATAACCTCTCTGCCTCTGCTGCCCCCGTCACGTGCCAGTCCCGTGCTTGCTCTGCTGTTCACGCTGGCGTCGCTACCTCCGACCTCTGCGCCATGGCGCGCTGCCCTTTGGAGTCGATTGAGATGTCGGAATGTAACAGCTATTCCTGTCCCGCCTTTTATTACGCTTACGGCGACGGCAGCTTCGTTGCTCGGCTATACACGGATAATCTCGAAATTCCGATGTCGGCGCCGCCGTCTTTGTTGATTAACAACTTTACATTCGGCTGTGCTCGTGAAGCACTCGGCGAGCCGATTGGTGTCGCAGGGTTCGGGCGTGGCGCGCTGTCTTTACCGGCTCAGCTCGCAAACTTCTCCCCCCATCTCGGCTCCCAATTCTCTTACTGTTTAATTTCACACTCTTTTGACAAAGATCGAATCCGACAACCGAGTCCACTCATCCTAGGCCGGGTTGACTCGGGTGTCAATGATAACAAAGTGAAAGGACGACCCGATGACTTGTCGTACACTCCGATGCTCGAAAACTCAAAGCACCCTTACTATTACTACGTTGGTTTAGAAGCGGTCACGGTTGGTAACCGCCGGTTACCGGCGCCGGAAAACATGAAGAGGATTGACGTTAAGGGGAACGGTGGTATGGTGGTTGACTCCGGTACGACTTACACAATGTTACCAGAAGGTTTTTATAAGGTGATTGTATCGGAGTTTGGAAAAAGGATAAAGTACTGGGGTTATAAACGGGCTAGAGCGGTTGAAGATGGGAGTGGGCTCAGCCCCTGTTACTACGTGGGTCAAGGGATTAATGTGCCACAAGTGGTGTTGCATTTTGGGGGGAATTCCAGTGTGGTGTTGCCCAGGAGGAATTACTTTTACGAGTTTATAAGCGATGATGAGGAGGGAAAAGGAAAAAGGAAAGTGGGGTGTATGACGTTGATGAACGCCGGGTATTTTCCGGAATCGGGTGGGCCGGCGGGGCTGTTAGGAAACTACCAGCAGCAAGGGTTGGAAGTCGCATATGACTTGTTGAAGAAACGGGTCGGGTTTGCTAGGAGGAAGTGCGCATCGTTATGGGATACCTTGAGCTGATCCTTCTAGAAGAGGGACGCGTGGGGTTTTGACTTTGTGTTAAAAGTGAAGTTGACCGCACGTGTGGGGTATATATTAAATGGGTGATGCTATATGTCCCCCACCCTCTCACATACATATATCTTAAATCATTGACTTACAACTTTCATATCAAAGGGGATATATAGATATTAAGGCCCCCCTTAATTTTGCAAGTAACGTGTGACAGTGTGGGCTGGTGGTAGCGACGTCATTGGAGTGGAGGTAGGGAAAGTAAGTTAGGATCCTTGAAATCTTTCTTGTATTTGGTATTAATTAAAAGAAGACCACTCGCCGGGAGATTGTATATTTTGTATATCATCAAATAAAAACAAGAGGTGAGGTTTTATACATACATACATACATTCTTATAAAATCATGTTTATTATTTTCTTACTTATTATTATATAAAATAAAGAAGGCCGGAAATATCATTTTCTGATAAATATAAATTATGCAGAGTACGTTCTATGAATCTAAACAAATGTTAATTCAACTTCATTTGCTTAAATACAAAAAAAAAAAAAAAAAGTTAAGGAAATTTTAGATGGCAATAACAAAAAGAAAAAAAAATCTTAAAAAGAAAATAATAATAATAATATGGGTGGAGTGGGTGACGTAAGGAAGGGATTATTGGGATGGATGGGCTTGGGGGGTGAAAAGCCCAAGAAATAGGGGTATGGAGAAGAGGAATGGTATGTGAAAAGCCCAAGAAATATGGGTCAGATGAGATATATATATAAACGAAAGAAAGAAAGAGCTGTGGTGTTATTGTACTTGCAAAATCATATGCATTCATACGTAATTAATTAATGAAGTACGTATAAATAAATGTAAAGGATGAAAAACTTTGTCATTAAAAGATGGAATTGGAAGGACCATCTCATCTCCCACGCCACCATTCAACTTAAACCTCATATAATATCATGTCATAGGGAATGTCGTAAAAACAAATAAACTAGATATATAGGGAACACAATAATCGACATCTTTGATAATCGACATCTTTGAGTTTGATATATATATTTATATATATAGAAAGAAGTTCTATTAATAATCATTTTTAGTGCGAGAATCGTGAGAATTAATCTTAGCCGTCCAATTCCCTCTCTTTCAATGTCATTCCCCACCTATGAATTCCTCTCATATACCCTGTCACACTTGATCCCCCCACGCTCTCCATCCATGAATTACACTTATCAAATCAACGGCTAAGATTGGTTTTTACGGTTCTCGCACTAAAATCAGTTCTCAATGGAACCGTTCCATATATATATATATATATATATATATATAATTCAAATTTACTTGAAATGTTATTGTAACATCTTTTAAAATGAAGTAGGAAATAATGCTGGGTGGTGACGGTGGACGGCGGCAAGGCAGCAAAAACAGGCTACCGGCGGCTGGAGGGCTTGCGATCATTCCTCAACCAAAAGCATGGATCGAGCACGTAAAAAAGTTGGTAACTTTTCCCCATGACGTATGAATACGTACTAGCAAGATGTTCAAACTTATCATCCAAGGCATTAACCATGTAAGTAACAAGAGTTTAATATGGTAAATTTGAAAAACAAAAATTCAGGAAAGAGCAAAACGTGGCTATGTTCCCGTCGGCCAAAATCTTAGGCAGCCATGCATTTGATTCACAATATACAAATATCCTGATGCACAAAAACAACTTTTGATTCATAGAATGCATTTTATGCATAAAGTACAAGTATTTTGATGCACAGGTTACAATCATTAAATGCACAAAAAAATACAACCTTTGATTCACAAAATGAAGATGAATATCATGAATATGAAATGAAAAATTACTCTAACAATATGAATATCCGACTGTGGGTTCTTCTCGGTAGGCCGACGATGAAAGGTTTGAGCATCAGATGTACACGAGAAGAAATCTGATACATAGGAGGAATAAATCAAAGCTTGAACGGCGGCGGCGGCGGTGGTGCAGTGCGCTGGTGGTCGGCGATGCACAGGCAATAACCGTGTAATAACCGTCGTCGATGCATAAATCAACCGACGCATGCTCATCAGATGTAGGTTTCCTTGTGGCGGTGGTGGTCGTTGACGTCTTCACAGGCGGTGGTCCTCGGCGATGTCTTCACAGTCGCAAGGAAGAGGATGGGAGGCGGTACTTACATGGGAGATACGACTATAACCAGGGGAGGCGACGGCGACGGGGCTAAGCAGCAGATGCGGCGGAGGATAATTAGTGTTTTTTACGTTCTGCAGATTGTAAACGGGAATGGGGGACGTAAAAGACACGTGTCTTCTCGGTAGGCCGACATGGGTTATAGGAGAGAGAAAGAGCATACATAATTTTAGGAAATAAAAGTAATTTCCTAAACTACCCCCTTAACTAAAAGACACGTGTCATTCTCTTGTTTCACCCTATCCTTTTTACTTAAACATTTTTTTTATTTTAACCTCATTCTATATATATATATATATATATATATATATATATATATATATAGGAAGAAGTTCCATTGAGATGCGAGAACCGCGGAAACCAATCTGAGCCGTCAAATTCCCCATCTTTCAATGTCATTGCCTACCCACGAATTCCTCATATACACCATGCCACACTTGATCCCCTCACGCTCTCCATCCATGAATTTCATTTATCAAATCAACGGCTAAAATTGGTTCTCGCATTAAAATCGGTTCTCAATGGAACCCTCCCCTATATATATATAGGGGAGGGTTCAAACGAGAACTGTTTTTCGTACGAGAACTGCGAGAACCAATCTCAGCCGTTCCTTGGATATGGGAAGTTGATGGATGGAGAGCGTGTAGGGGATCAAGTGTGGCAGGGTGCATGTGAGGAATAATGGGTGGGCAATGACATTAAAGGAGGGAGAATTGGACGGCTCAGATTGGTTCTCGCAGTTCTCGTACGAAAAACAGTTCCCGTTTGAACTTTTGCCTATATATATATATATATATATATATATATATATATATATATTGTTAGAGGTTTAAATAAGAACCTTAAATTAAATAAGAACGGGAGACTCAATCCTAGTCATCCAATTCCTCCTCTTTCAATGTTATTTCCCACCTATTAATTTCTCATATGTATCCAGTCACACTCTATCCCTCCACGATCTCAATCCATGAATTTCACTTACAAAAACGGCTGAGATTTAGTCTCTCATTCTCAATTAATTTCTAATTCTCATTTGAACCAATATATATATATATATATATATATATATATATATATATATATATATATATATATATATATATATATATATTTATACCAACCATACCTAATATGTAAAACCTAAATAATTTATACCAACCGTCAGATCTGGATATTAGTGGCTGAGGTTAAAGCATCACAATTATGTTGTTTACTAATAATTTACGCACATATTTATTTGTCTAGAAGGGTAAAAATGGAAATGAAATTTCATGTGTCAGATACGCATATATCTATGTTTCTTCCTGGCTGAACTAATTATGGAGGTCAGGTACATTTTTCATTTGTCAAATTCTAATTATGGAGGTTAGATAAACATATTTCTTTTCATTTGTCAAATTTCATTTTTAAGATCCGGTAAAATTGGTCCAGATGTACACCGAAGCCACCATACTGAAGAAATCATGGATGTAGATGTTTCAAAACCTTCTTCACGGGCGCCGATCGAAGAACAACACCTCCGTTAAACCACCGCCACCGTTAAACACCTCCACCAAAACCACCGCCACCGTTGAACCCCCAAATCACCACCGTCAATGTTAAACACCGCCACCAAAACCACATCCACCGTTAAATCCCCAACTATCACTGTCGTGTTCTTATCCCTCTTCCTCACCACCTGCATCGCTCCGCCGTCGCTTATTTTCTACTTTTGATGCTTCGATTTTTTTCATTCTTGACGAAAAGTACGCTTTTTTCATTCGGATGCTTCTTTATTTTCGTTCTCGATGTCATCCCAGAGTCTAAACTAATTAATGTTGTTGTCTGCATGGTAGATCTTCAATGACTCTGTTTGGAAGAGTTGGAGGCGGTATATACACTAAATTAGCTGATGTTGGTGCTCATCTTGTTGGGAAAGCAGAAGGGAATATTCCAGGTGAAGATCCTAGAAATTTAGTAGGTTATGGTTATAATGTTGGATACATTATAACTTTTTGTATCTTATGTTTTAAAGATTGTGTATGAAGAAGTGTGCTTCTAGAACTTTTGTTTTTACAACATTTATCAAGTTGTTTTCAATTTTTGGAAGTTAAAAGTGTCAGCTTATTTAGTTTTTTTGCAAAAAAAAATATTTGTATTTTGGTTATCACCTTTCATCTGATTGTACTTCTTATGATCTTGCATTTTTAAGACTACATATTCACAATTTGCATGTTCAGATATGAGACATGCATTTTCTTTACTTCTGTTTTACTTTTTCTAATTTAGGTACAATTGCATTTCTGAAATTGCATTATTTAGCAATTTGCATTTTGCATTTTCAAAACAAAAAAATTCAGAAAGTATAGCAAACCTGGTTTTGAAAATACAAAATTTTTTTGGCTGCATTGTAGTGTTGTGTACGGATTTTGTATTTCGGGTTTGAATATGTAATTTGCATTTTTGAGCTTTATTTTCTTTGAATCATGTTGGTCTTGCATTTTGCATTTTCATAATTTGAATTTTGGAAGCATCTGCATGATCTGCATCTTCATATTTTGCATTTTTGATTTTTTGCATTTTGTATTTTCGAATAAAACCCAGTTCAAAATGCAAACTTTGTATTTTCAAAAAAAAAATTCAGAAATATATCAAGTCTAGTCTTGTTTAAAAGAGCACAAAAAACTGAATTTAATGATATAATGTTCTTGCTTAAATTCTTAAAACGAAGGAAGGATGTTATGTGCTAGTCACCGGAAGGAAGCAAGTTGCCGGAGAGGGAGTAAAGCCGGAAATGATTAACTTGTGAGAGATTTGAGAGAAAATTAGGGGGCCGTTAGGGTTTGACTCTTAAAGGAGTTACGTAATGAGATTTTGAAGGGAGAGAATTTTTATTTAAAAGAAAATTACCAAGTTACCCTTTCACTATTTATGCCTTGTCATCACCATAACCCCTCTTACCCCTTTTACACCAATTTTTCTCTTACTTGATCTTATTCATATATATATATATATACTAGCTAAGTCACCCGTGCATCAACACGGGATATATACTAAAATTTTAATTTATACAGATTTAAAAAGTACTAACATGTTAAAGAAAATTAGAAAACATATAGGAATATAAAAGCTTGTAAGAAATGATAAACATTACAAAAGTTTGAAATTCATACATAATATTATCATTAGATTTTATGTACTAACATAATATTATTTAATTCCTAACCCAATTCCCATATATATATTCTTGAGTTCTTTATAATTATATGTGTAATCTTTATATAATAGCAATCTTATAACTGTAATGTCTTATATTATTAATACTTTATATATAATCCTTATATAACAACATCAGATGATTAATTTCAACTACTTGTTTAACATTTCATATTTTACTCCAGGATAACCAAATACAAATGAAATGAACTCAAACACATGAATTCCCCAACCAAATATAGGTAACTTCATCAAGCTGCTCTTAAGAACATATTTGATGCATCCTAAGTAAACTGCAGCCATGGGACTAAAATAAACTAAAAACATGAATACTTGATGATTCACATTAGTACTAAAAGGATTCATTCAGCTACAGACATATAGTCCCTAAGATCTATTTAGTTGCGTCATACAAAACCATTAGTTAATCCCGCCTTACATGGGGGAATTAAAAGCTATGAAAGAGTTATGAAATCCATACATAAGATTATCATTAAATTTTCTGTAAAACCTATTTATTAACAACATTCATGATTTTATTAGTAGGGTTTCTTTCATCATCGCAAATTAAAACTTTTAACCACTCCTTACTCTTCACAAACCGTCACATATAACTGTCCATGAGTGAAAATGTGTATTTTTAATACTTTTTATAAATACACTTTTTAAGAATTATAAAATTACATTACTCGTCTAAAAGTTTTTAGTATAATATTAATGTGTTTCTCGTGATGAAGCTTTATCCCGACATTGTAAAGATATAACTATAATATTATTGTCGATATTATAATATCAAGTGCTTTAAAGACATTTTTATTAGCCAATTATATATTTGAATATTTGAAATTGTAAACTAAATTTATTAAAAGTTACAAAATTATGTAGAATTCTAGCTTCTTTAGGGTTATTTACTCACAACTAACAATTAATTTTAAAAAACTTTAAGCGGTAGTTTTTGTTTTGTAAACAACTTTATGCCACTAACCATTAGTTATAATATATTTTTAATTCTTTTTATCGAAATACCAATCAATCAGTGGTTATATCGACTATATTATGTAGAGGGAATAATTATAAAAGACGAATAAAATGTCCAATAATTACTTAGATGTTGATAAATCAATTAAATTATACTAATTTTTTTAAAAAAAACCTCATATTCAGATAAAATTTATATCAAAACGTAGATAGAAATGAGACGATTACAAATATATAATTATTTTTTCTCAAAACAAAATATATTTGAAGTTTTTTTTTTGAAAAGCAAATATATTTGAAGTTATTAAACATAATTTTCAAACAACTTATAATTAATTACATTAATATACAATTTTCTTAAAACTCCCTCAAATATTTCATACTAGCCCCTTAGCAATTTACATTCAACCCCTTCAATTATATTAAAAGAAACGAAGAAACTTAAGAAAATTTTGACTTTATGACGTAAGCATCCTATTTTTTTCGGTTTTTTTTAATTTTTTTTAAATGGAGAGTTATGATTGGTGGAGAAGTTTTAGGAAAGGAGATAAACCCTTTTCTTTTAATAAGTATTAAAGATATATATATCTATATATATATATATATATATATATATATATATATATATATATATATATATATATATATATATATATATATATATATATAGGGGAGAGTTTATGCAAGAACCGTTGTTAGTGCGAGAACTGCGAGAACCAATCTCAGCCGTTCCTTGGATATGGGAAGTATCATGGATGGAGAGCGTGGAGGGATAGGGTGTGGCAGGGTGCACGTGAGGAATTCATGGGTGGGCAGTGACATTGAAAGAGGGGGAATTAGATAGCTTAGATTGGTTCTCGCGGTTCTCGCGCTAACAACGGTTCTCGCATGAACTTTTGTCTCTCTCTCTATATATATATATATATATAGAAAATGGATCAATATAGAACCATTATTTAAACATAGAACCAATCTGAACCATTGGATCATCAAAATCAATGAATGAGATTGAAGATGACATAATTGTAATTATCATGTTTAATTAATATGTAAAAGGGCAAACATGGAAATCCCCCCCCCCCCTAACAAACCCACATTTAAAAAAAAAAAAATACCCCACAAAACTTTAAATTATCATAACTTTTTAAGTTTTGTGAATTTAAACAAAAAAATTATAGCAATCTTTTAATTTTTAATCCTCTTTTAATCAAGACCACTCTTCCCATATTTTTCAAATTTTTTTATGAAAATGCAAATTTTGTTTTGCATTTTGGGCTACATTTTCAGTTAGTTCTTGTTTGCATTTTCAGTATTGGTTTCAAAATTTGCATTTTTGAAAGCATATGCATGACTTACATATTCGATTTTTGCATTTTCGTTTTTTGCATTTTTGCAATTTCAGATGAAACCTAGGTGAAAATGCAAATTTTGAAAAATTTGCATTTTCAAAAAAAAATAAAGTTTCAGAAATATATCAAGTCTGGTCTTGTTTGAAAGATGACGAAAAACTGAATCTAACGGTATACTTTTTTTTGTTAAAATTCTTAAAAACGAATGAGTTATGATTATTTAAAGATTGAGGGGGATTTTTTTTAAAGTTTGTTGGAAGCGAGGGGGAGGCGTGAGTTTTTTTTTTTTTTTTAATTTTTCAGTTTTGCACTCAAACAAAATGCCACGTGTCATCACCTAAAGTGGTTCTTTAGGTTCTATGTTTAAACAAGGTTCTATATGTAACATTACCCTATATATATATATATATATATATATATATATATATATATATATATATATATATATATATATATATAAACTCTAGACAAATTCTCCATCAAGTTTCATTAAAAACACACAATAGATAAACATGTGGTCATTTTTTTTGAAAGGCTAAGAACTGAATTTAATACGAGAAAAAATTACTGAGATTGAAAGCCTCAAAGTTTGAGGCTATACAAAGCTAACGCCAACAAAACATCCATATACAAAAAATCCTGAACCAAAAAAGACTAAAAACTCAAGGAATTTAAGATCCAAACTGACCAGTTTGTATTATTAACCAGTTTGTCGTTATTAATGGTTCACATTTCGTATAATGTACAATGTTAATAAAAAATATTTTAATCAACTAAACTCAGATTGAGCGTTTGGTTACTATGTTATTTAGAGATGAAATACCGTTAGTTTAGAGATGAAATGCCGTTAGTTTCACACATGAAATGACGCAAAATCATATGTGAAATACCAAAATTTAATAAGTGAAAATATTTCATAAGTTGAAAAGTAGAGCTGGCCAATTAATTCAGTTTTGAGTCCATCTGAACCCGGACTAATAAAAATATTTGGATCAAATGGGCCCGGACTAATCTTTTATGTGGGTCAAAATGGGCAAAAAAAAAAAAAAGGGAACGGGTCGTAATGGGCAGGTCGTACTGGGCGTTGTAGGTCTGACGGAGGACGGCCAGACGTCATCTTCATCGGCTATTCGTTCTCTCATCGGCGATCGATCTTTGACTCTCGATACTCACTTGATACAACCAATGGAGCCCCTTCTCTCGATATATTCTCACTGATTAACTCCTTGATCGAAGCCCTCGTAATCGATTCTTCGCTTGAGCCTCGATAACTCCTCGATTGATAATCAGTCGATTGACTCCAGCCCTCGACTACTGAGATAGTCAGATTGATAATACGATTAGCTCTGTAAGTCTCTATCAATTATACAACCTATTCTTGTGAAAATGAAATCACAACCATTTTTGAGTAGTCCATCTTCGATTTCATGTGTTAGCTAGGCTTTTGATTATGAAATCACCATGTAAAATTTTGATTTTGAAAGTAATGGACATTTCTCTTTATTTGTGAAACAAATTTGACAGGTCCATCATGATTAAAAAGACCAAATGATCTTTGAGAGGCTATGAGATTTTAAACAGGTGATTGCTACTCCATTAATTGTATTTGTTAGGATTCATGGTAGAAAGAATAATCTTGAACAATAAATGAGCCAAAACTTGCTTTCATTGATAAATCAAAAGAACCATTTTAAGTTCTCAAAAGAACATCTGATACTTACGATGGAGAACAAGATGAAAAAGACAAGGAAACAAAACACTTACATAATGATAAGTAAAATGGCAAAATAGGTCCCTAAACTATCTATAAGATACAAAAAGGGCATAAAGAATATTAACACCATAATGAATATTAACACCCCCCCTCAAACTCAAGTAGGAGAAGAATGAACGAAGTTGAGTTTGGAAACAAGACTTTGAAACCGACCAGGCATATGAGTTTTAGTGAAGATATCAGCTGGTTGATCTGCAGTGGAGATAGAGAGAAGTTGCACAGTTTTGCCAACCACATGTTGCCTAACAAAGTGACAGTCAATTTCAATATGCTTTGTGCGCTCATGAAAAACATTGTTGTGAGCAATCTGGATGGCACTCCTATTGTCACACCAAAGAGGGGTAGGATTAGATTGAGGAGCTCCCATATCGGCTAAGAGCCAACGCAACCAAATAAGTTCTTGAGTAGTATCGGCAAGAGCCCGATATTCTGCCTTAGTGCTAGATCGAGCAGTTAAGGACTGTTTCTTACTTCGCCAAGAAATAAGAGAATCACCTAGAAAGAAACAGTAACCTGTGGTGGAACGTTGATCAGTCAAATCACCGTCCCAATCTGCATCAGAGTATCCTTTAAGTGTCAAGGTGGAAGCCGATGAAAATAATAGACCATGAAACATAGTACCCTTGAGATACCTAAGGATGTGAAGAACAGCTGCATAGTGATCAGAGCAAGGAGAAGCCATGAATTGACTAACGATATGGACAGCATAAGCAAGATCCGGACGAGTGACCGTAAGATATACCAATGAGCCTACCAACTGACGATATAGAGTAGGATCATTAAGAGGAGTTCCAGCACCAGGTACAAGATGGAGATTGTACTCTAAGGGTGTAGATGCAACCTTATTGTCAGTTATACCCGCTCTAGATAAAAGATCCGATATATACTTTGCTTGACAAACATATATTCCTGCAAAATCATTGAGAACTTCAAGACCAAGGAAGTAATGCAGAGTTCCAAGATCTTTCATCTCAAAATAGGAACTGAGTGACTGCTTGAGACTATGAATTCCTGCAATGTCGCTACCTGTAATAACCATATCATCCACATATAGCAGAAGAAGAATAGTACCATGCACAGTGACGCGCATGAACAACCCAGAGTCATAGTTACTTGAAGAGAAACCCAGTGAGAGAATGGTAGTACTAAAATTTTCAAACCAAGCACGAGGTGCTTGTTTAAGGCCATAGAGAGCTTTCCGTAACTTACAAACGTGACCGGGAGGATGACATGTTCCAGGTGGTGGTTTCATGTAGACTTCTTCAGAGAGCTCACCGTTTAGAAAAGCATTCTTGACATCTATTTGAAAGAGTTGCCATTTATTAACAGCAGCAATAGCAAGAAGGCTTCGAACAGATGTGACACGAGCAACAGGTGCGAAAGTCTCTTCATAATCAATGCCATATTCTTGATTAAATCCTTTTGCAACTAGTCGAGCTTTATAACGATCAACCGAACCATCAGCCTTCGTTTTAACCTTATATACCCATTTCGAGCCAATAAAAGTCTTCCCAGGAGGAAGAGGAACAATGTCCCATGTGTGAGCCCTTTGAAGAGCTTGAAGTTCTTCTGTCATAGCTTGATGCCATAAAGGGTTTGAAGAAGCTTCTTTATAGGAAGAAGGCTCATGGTGAGATAACAATGTGATGTAACACTGAAAATCACGAAGGTGAGAGGGAACTTGTCTTACTCGATCTGAACGTCTAGGTTCGATAGGTTCACGGTGACTATGATCCATAGGTTGGGAAGATGCCTCAAAGATAGGATGTGAAATTGTAACCGTAGGCTCAACGTTGTCTACCGGATTAAGAGAAGGTGATTCAGGAATGGCCGACTCGGAAGTAGCGTCTGAGTGAGATGGAAAAGAGTCTAGTGAGACTGAAGCATCTGTAAGATAAAGAGAGGTCGACGGAGATTGAACTTGAAAATGAGAGATAGAGGAGAACATTTTGTGTTCCCAAAAGGTAACATGACGAGAAATACGAAGACGTTTTGAAATGGGATCCCAACATCGGTATCCTTTGTGTTCGATTCCATAACCAAGAAAACAACATAGACGAGAACGAGGCTCAAGTTTTGAATGTTCGTGAGATTGCAACTGAACAAAACACGCGCAACCCCAAACTCTAAGAAGATCATATGCAGGTGAAATACCATGCAGGAGTTCATATGGAGACTTGTTTTGAAGCGTAGGAGTGGGATGGCGATTTATGGTGTAGACAGCTGTGAAGGCTGCCTCGCCCCAGAATCGTTCCGGAACCTGAGATGAGATGAGTAGTGTACGAACAGTGTCCAAGATATGTCTATGTTTGCGTTCAGCGCGACCATTTTGTTGAGACGTACCGGGACATGAGTATTGAGGCATTGTGCCTTGTTCACGCAAGAATGAGAGAAGAGAGGATTCTTTGTACTCCATGGCATTATCAGCACGAAATACTTTGATACGTTTTGAAAATTGAGTTTGAATCATCCGTGCAAAGGTGATATAAATATTGGGCAACTCAGAACGATTATGCATAAGATAAATCCATGTAAAACGAGTGCAATCATCAACAAAAATAACAAAGTATCTAGCACCTCCCATAGTATGATGAGGAGCAGGTCCCCACACATCTGAATGAACCAAGTCAAAAGCTGACGAAGAAGTGAAATCATTTGTACCGAAAGGCAAGGAATGGTGTTTTCCAAGTTGACATGACAAACAAGAAACTGTTTCGGTTTTAACATTACCAAGTAAGCCGGATTGAGCAAGAAGTTTAAGTCGAGACACGGAGATATGACCTAGGCGAGCATGCCACATATCAAAAGAGGAAAAACTTGATGTAGAGCCGACAAAATTTGAATATGGATCTTGAAGACGAAGGTAGACGACTTCAAACATCCTACCAACTTTACGACCTATTCCATGAATTTCCTTTGTTTTTGGATCTTTCACAAGACAACCAGAAGGGGTGAAAAGAACATGTAGACCTGAGTCACATAATTGACCAATCGAGACAAGACTAAGTGATAAGTTGGGAACATGAACCGTATTGGGTAGAGACAAATGAGAAGTTTGAATATGCCCACCAATTGTTACAGGTAATCGAGTGCCATCAGCTGTGCAAACAGAGGGGTATGATTGTTGTGACTGTCTGCTGACGAATAATTCTTCTTGTGGTGTCATATGATTACAATAGCCAGAATCAAATAACCATGATCTACCTGACGATGATGAGTGTTCACGAGTACTCATAGAACCTATCATGAGTTGTTCAATCGACTCTTGATTTTGTTGTGATAGTTTTGTAAGGTTGGCAGTGGAAGGCATGTACTGATCACTAGAAGCTGACAGAAGTTGTAATATCTCTTGATTTCTTTGTAGTAATTCCATAAGATTAGAATTATTTGTCGCATTCAAACTAGATGACATATAAATATTGCTGCCAACAGTAGGCTTTGACATAATTGCAGAATTTTAGAATGCCAATATCAGATGACCTTGTCTACTGGAATAAAGTTATAAATATAACCAGAAAGCATAAAGGATTAAGCAGCGTTAGAAATTAAAATCCTTACCAGATGAAAACACAGGAAGATCTTGAAGAGAAGCAGGTGCGAGAAAAAAAAAACCACAGATTCTGATCGAGAGTACAGTGAAAGAACTAAAAAAGAATTCGCAGGCTCGCAGCAGTAGAAATTGTGAAGAAAATCACCTGCAAAGATTCGTAGCTGTTGAGAAGAAGAAGAAAAAAAACCAAGATTTGAAGTGGCAGCGCTGCAAAGAGCTCGTCAGTGGCAGCTAGGGTTTTCTGGTAGAGAGGTCGCCGGCAAGTAGAGATGCAACAATGAAGATTTCATGGCTCTGATACCATGTTAGGATTCATGGTAGAAAGAATAATCTTGAACAATAAATGAGCCAAAACTTGCTTTCATTGATAAATCAAAAGAACCATTTTAAGTTCTCAAAAGAACATCTGATACTTACGATGGAGAACAAGATGAAAAAGACAAGGAAACAAAACACTTACATAATGATAAGTAAAATGGCAAAATAGGTCCCTAAACTATCTATAAGATACAAAAAGGGCATAAAGAATATTAACACCATAATGAATATTAACAGTATTATTCATTGAATCAATTTCTTGATATTGCATTCTGCACTAAAGTAATTAAGAGTTCACTTATGCTCTTAACTTTGTGTTTATAATCATGAATTCTCCATATAACAGTGTGTTCTTGAATTGGTGTTGTGCACTAAAATGAAACTTTATTCATCAGCAAGCATTCAAGCAAGTAACAGTGTGTTTTACAACTTATGTCAACATAATTTCTAGAAATTCTAGTTCTCCAGTCAATCATTCTTATTTACCGTATTCATTCCAATCAAGTATGCTAATCTGAGCGATTTCCTTTATATTCTCCCTAACAGTGTATTATATGTTTGATTATGAGTTTAGTATGAATGATTTGATGTGATGAATGTCAATTAAGATTGTGGGTCTCAATTTGGAATTGTAACTTTATTGCCAACAGGGGACTAGATTTGTAAGCAGCAGCAAAGTAGAGAGTCACAATTTCTTAAGTTTGTCACTTTGTAATTGTAACTTTATTGCTTTATAATTGGCACTAGACAAAAATATTGCTTTATACTTACAAAAATAGACTTGGTAAACATGTGTTAGATATATATTTTCATGGGTTAGGCTATGCGTTGTACCCACCATTTTCCTTTTCCTTACCCACAGCCACATCAGAGTCACATCAGCTTCCTTCCTTTTTCCCTCTCTTTACCTCCAACTAGTGTTGTACCTACCATTTTCCCTTTTCCTTTTCATTTTCATTTTTTAAAAAAGAAAAAATATAAAATGGATATGTGTTGAAATATGATTGGATGAATGTGGGGGTGGGGCGGTGGGGTTGGCTTCTATCTTTGGCGAGTAAAATAACCCGCACCATTGAACCCGCATGCGAACCCCAAACCACGGAAGTGGTGTTCCTTTCCTACCCGCAAAAATCTTTCCCTACCCGCACCCTTTACCCGCTACCACAACGTACAGCCTTAGTCAGTTAGTCTAGAACTCTTGATTGTTGCTATTACAATTCTGGTATTTTTGGGTATGAGATTGATATGCAAATGTTGGGATTTATGATTGAATGATAAGTGATTGAGTTTTTGTATATTTATAGTTTGTTAATTTATGAGATTTATGATGATATCTTCTTAATTGTAATGAAAATCAAGTTATTGTTATCATTTTTTTTCTTAAAAACGACCTTTTCGACCCGAAATCGTGGGATATACTTGTTTCAAAATTACCTCTTTGGACCCGAACCCGTTCCGACCAGTTACCCAAACCAACCCGATTTGTCCGTTTTGCCACCACTAAATGAAAAGTATTTTTACCTAAATTTCAGGTGAAAAATAAAATTGTAGAGTTTTAGTTTACGTGAAACATTGATATATCACATTAAATAACAGCATTTCATATGTAAAATAACGGTATTTTACATTTGAAATAACAATCGATACACATAAAAAGTACAAACAGCACTTGATCACATATCAAAATTAACATCAGTGCACCTTTTTACATAACAAACAGTAACTTTTGCTCATAAAAATGAAAATGAATTTCTAATACCAACAAAATTAACTTAAAACCTCATTTAACAAAATATACAAATTCACCAAACAGTTTACACTATCATATTTCAAATACAAAATAACTCAACAATTCTCATCAAAGCAAAATGAGATTAAAAAAAAACTAGCTGGAACTCATCGGCTTCTTCAGGCGGAGGTCCAATGTTGGCGGTGGTAATAGATCTACCGTCGACTAAGATTATGAAGTAATCGGCAACATTGGTGGTGTGACTATGGCAAGATGGCAAGTTTGAAATGGGTGATGAGATTGTTGGGAAAGTTAGTGAGTCGGCGTCACCACAGGCGGAGAGGCGATTGGCGACAGCGGCGGCAAGCGGTTGATGTTAAGAGTCGACAGCGGAGTTCCGTGGCTGGTATGAGCCACTACAAGAATTGAAGCCTACTGCGGCGACGACCGTTGCCGCTAAAGAACCATTAAAAGACAAAACGTCAGTGGACTTGTTGACTTTTAAAGCATGGTCTTTTTGCGGCGTCAACCGTCGTCGCAAAAGGTCAAATATTTTTTTTATTATTTATATTCCCACAGAAAAAGAGACGGGATGTTTTACTCATCGAAGTAATTAATTGTCACCGCAAAAAGGTTATTGTTTTTTTTATTATTTCTGAATTCTTAGTTTTCAGAAATTACATTTTTTTTTATATTTTTTAGAGAGAAAGGAAGGTGAAATGAGAAAGATTGAGAGTATAGTCTAACCCGATGGAATCGGGCAAGAACTCGGTTTTTTCGGGTGGGATTGGAACACCCATACGCCCCTCTATTCTGCTACCCGATGGGTTGGTTGGTAGTCTATCGGCTCTTCACACTCGATCTGCACCGTTCTCTCTCTCTCTCTCTCTCTCTTATATTACTTTTCTCTCTTCCCTCCTCTCTTCCTCTCTCTTGCATATATATTAAAATAATAAGAAAATAGAAAAAAATAGGTTAGTTACTTTGTGTTAGTCTATACTAGATATTTAAGTAATAGTGGGAAAGAAATTTTATTCTCCCAAAATTTTAATCCTGTATCAATCATAAAGAAATAAATAACGGCGAATAAGTCATTTCCTGATACTTGAGCAAGACTTTTCAAGTCTTTTATTTGTCAACTTTTACATAAATTTATTCACCCAAATTTTAATATATCCCTGTATCAATCATTTCCTGTTCTGGAGTTTAGGAGCATATACCAACTCTGAAAACATTCATTAGTTAACTCATTACTTGTCATTATCAATTTACAGATTACATTAATAATAGTTCGGGTAATTTATATAAATATCGTAAAGCTATAAATACACGTTTATAAATTCAACATCATTAAGCAATTCAATATTCTAATATGTTTTTTGGGATTGTTGGGCCATATATACTCTCTAGACCTCGAAAAATTTATTCAAAATCACTCTAGCAAGACCTATAAGTAAGATTACAAACAAGTTATAAAAGAGGAATTGGGATTAAGATATATAGATGGATACTTAATTATTAAATAAGTAATGGGATAATCGAACGTACTTAAAGTTGCTCATTATTTTTTTAATGATCGATTATTACACAATAACATGAGAGAGAAGACCGACATTTTAATTTGGTCCTTATTTATTATTAATACATTTATTTGATGGACTTATTTCGATTGAGTAATTAATTGGTTAGAAGGAGATTTGATACTTAGGTTGCTGATTTGGATAAAACAAGCCAAAGTTTTTCTCGAGCTGAGGTTCTTTCTTGTTCTCGTCAAACATGGCAAACAAGTAGGTCTCAATGGGTTTTCCACGTCTCTTTGGAGTACCTTGTGACACATGTCGAACCACATTTGTGTAGAAGTTCCGGGCATTCTCAGGCGTTGCTCCGAATTCACCGGCAGATGGCCATCCAGTTTCCGAGACCACAATTTCCAGGGAAGACCCTCCTGCTTTCTCCAACGCTGAATACACAACATCTATTAACGCGTCGAAAAGGTTCTGATAACCATTGCCTCCATCTTGTACCACCACTCCCGGCGATGTAAATGTTGCATATTCCAGTGAGATATCACGAGGATTGTCTTTATAACTGAATTAATTAAATCATTGAAGAAACAAGTACGTACGTACGTGATTAAATTAATTATTTAATTTAAATATATACATATACATATATCTGATGTCGACAAATTCATTTAAATATACGTACGTACCTGAAATATGTATAGATGTTAACAAGCAGCGGCGCCTTGATATCAACTAGGAACCCAATGATGGGGTCGATGTAAGACCTGACGTCACTTCTAAAGGCACCTTTTGATGGAGGAAAGTTGTCCCCAATCAAAGTCGTGTCAACCGATGTTGAAACCTTAATCTCATCTTTGAGTCCATGAAACGCGATGGCTTCATGCATATTAGTTAGAGCTGGATGGACTAGTCGAGCCAGTGTCGTGTCTGCGGGTTTAACCTCGTTTCCAACGGCTATGTAACGGAATCTAACCCCCGGCGAATGATCCTTTACGTTTCTTTTCACCCAATCGCGTGCATTTTCGCGGCTTGAGGCGACATATGCAAGGTCTGAATTTGGGAGTCCCAGCATCACTTGTATGTTTGATCCACTTAGAGCTTGGAAAACGGCTTGATCATTGGGATCGTACAGCCTCATACGTCGAATGTTACGTTGGTTGTATAAACTTATGACTTGTGATGGGGTTGGAAGATTGTTTCCCTGCATTCCGTAACATACTCCAACTGATTGGGATTCTGCACGTACAGCCCAACATTTATTTCAAGTACTGCATATATGCTTCTTTAGTGAATACTAATTAATTAGTTGCATGATCGAGTCTATATATATCTTTGATATTATTTAAGAGATGATTTGTATATAATAAAATTTGTTTTACTAGTTAATACACAACTAGCATATCCTATATATATATATATATATATGAAGTTAATATATAATGCATAAATAAATAAGTTGTGTATGCATTGATAATTTTTAAAAGAATTAGTAAGATGGAGAGGTATATTATTGAACCTGTGATATCAAAGCTCGCAGCAAGGAGCCATAGAAAGAGAAGTTGAATAGCCATGGATGGCAGTTTTGAGAAATGCAGTAGCTTAATTGCTTATGTTAAAATATGAGCATCTGGGTCCTTTTATAATGTGAAAATCCCCATAAATCAAATGGATTTTAATATAAAGGCTGCTTCCTAAATAAAACAAATTAATAAATAAAAAACGATAGATATATTGTCATATGTCTTGCCTAACTTTCCTAGAAACGCAGTCCACTAGTGTCCATCTAATACATTCTTAGCTAGGGAATGAATAATTAATATACATGCTTAATTTGGATATACATTTAATTTTAAGGATTAAGAGAATATATATATAACTAGCACGCATGTTATCCGTATAATATGTCGGTAACAAATAATTCGGCTCGATAATATGTCAGTTTTCAAGACGTAGGAGTATGGTATTCACGTAATAAGGTGATAACGAATAATTTTTTTTTTGATAATAAATCTATTTTCTTTATCTTTTTTCAATTTTCTTTATTGTTATGTTCTCCATAAACTCTTTTATCGATTTGCTAATCGACATATATATGTTAAGAAAACTTAACTGTGGTTAAAAAGATGTAAATTAAAGAGTATGTGTTTTGCTATTAAAAAAAATGTGTCGATGCATATATATATATATATATATGAAGTTCCATCGAGAACCAAAAAAAATGGAAAAACTGCGAGAACCGATCTAAACCGTAAAATATATACCAAACGCCAAGATATTAAATTATGAAAATTATACCAAATATGCTCTTTAACATGACATTCATATTGCTATATTTTTTTCAACAAAAAAAATTCGTTTTTGCCGGGTTTTTTTATCACTATAAGGTATGTTACATATATGTAATCAGTACTTAACATATTTGTATTCAGTACTATAAGGTATGTTACATATATGTAACGAATTTTTTTTCTTGAAAAAATATAGCAATATGGATGTCATATTAAAGAGCATATTTTTGTCGTTAATTTGGTATAATTTTCATAATTTTATATGTTGCCGTTTGGTAGATATTTTAGTTTTAAAAAGACGGGGATCAGTTCTCGCAGTTCTCGCATTTTTTTTGGTTCTCGATTGAACCCTCCCCTATATATAGAGGGAAGTTCCATCGAGAACCAAAAAAAATGCGAGAACTGCGAGAACCGATCTAAACCGTAAAATATCTACCAAACGCCAAGATATGAAATTATGAAAATTATACCAAATATGCTCTTTAACATGACATTCATATTGCTATATTTTTTTCAACAAAAAAAATTCGTTTTTGCCGGGTTTTTTTCTATCACTATAAGGTATGTTACATATATGTAATCAGCACTTAACATATTTGTAATCAGTACTATAAGGTATGTTACATATATGTAACGAATTTTTTTTCTTGAAAAAAATATAGCAATATAGATGTCATATTAAAGAGCATATTTTTGTCGTTAATTTGGTATAATTTTCATAATTTTATATGTTGCTGTTTGGTAGATATTTTAGTTTTAAAAAGACGGGGATCAGTTCTCGCTTTTTTTTTGTTCTCGATGGAACCCTCCCATATATATGAAAAAGTTCATTTAATAAATATATTTATTGCGAGAATCGCGACCAAGCTGAGACGTTCAATTTCATCTTTTTCAATGTTATTACCCACTCAGGAATTCATCACAATCACCTTGCCACACTTGATCCCCACACTCTACATCTATGAATTCCACTTATATAAATAAACGGTTAAGATTGGTTCTCGCATTACTCACATTAAAATCGATTATCAAATAATTCGATTTTCATACGAGAAGTGCGAGAACCAACTTTTAACCGTTAATTAAAATCAATCAATGACCTAACAAACATATTAATAACGTTAACATTAATAAAAAAAAAGAGTGGTTTTGTGAGAAATATTTATATACAAGTTTATGAATTTGTTACATAGGGTAGGGTGGTCTTAAAAGATGCCGGTATTCAATTGGCAGCTTGATTGAATTTTTTGTTTTCCACATTTGAATAATTGTGATCACATGTTGTATGGTCTTAGTCCTTCTAGTCAACGTTTGCTAGGTATCGTAAATGACAATGGAGTGATGGACGATCTAATCTAATCATCTATCTAACACGTTAAAATGGGCCGGCCTACTAGTCTCACTAGTGGATCTAAATTATAAAACCAGATTTGTTTATATATTTTTCTTCTTTCTACACCCCTTAACCTATTGTTTATAAAATAAGTTAAATAATATCTTCACTTAGTCAAAATTAAGATTTAATATTGATCAAAAGGATGGTAAAATTTGTTCAATTTAAGAATGATATTAACTTTAACTTGGAACGAAATTTAAGGTATTTTCAATTTTGTGATGACATATTATCTTTTTTTTAACAGCAAAAGCTTTCATTAATAAAGGTCCGGTAGTACATCACACAGCTTGTCCACATAATACACACTTGACCTTTTTACCACACACATCAGAGACATAAGATTAACATCTAGAACAATTTAACACATTAACCCAAAGCACATACGCTTATGACAGCAACCATATGATACCATTCACATTCCCAGCATCAAACCATAAGACTGCATATCAGACAATATGCCAGACCAATCCTTTGGCCTAACATCCCACAGAGCACTTAACGCGGAGACATTACCAGTAGCAAACAACATCCAGTCATACCCCAACCGACTCACAGTTGACCCCAACCCTTCTTCATCCCTGATCCGCCACATATCATCACCGCACACTGACATATCATCTCTAGGTGTCATCGTAGAAATAAGCGAAATATCAAAAATAAGAAATATGATTCATACCATAATTTAATTTCATTAGTCATATCATCTCTCTCACACAACACACACGCCAACTCTATCTCCTCCGAGAATGATAGCTCCACTCGACGCCGTTGTCGATGAATCGCCCCTTACAAATATATGTTTGGGGAACGACGCAACCAGAATGTCTATCGCACGCTGCCCAATTGTGAGGAAAAACTTCCCACACGTCATTAGAGACGACATGTCGTCCTAATTTTTAATTAATAGTCACAAATTAGAGAAGTCATCGCAAATGTACCCTCATCGAAAAAAAAGCCATTTTCTTGTAGTGTTCAGAAATCAAGAGAGTATATGAGAAATCAAGGAGAAAGAGATTTATATAATTTTCGATCCACATCACAAGTCAGGTTTGTTTAAATATATAATAGTTGTTTAATATTTCAACTTTCAATTGACTATTGGATATAAAGTCTAGTTAACTATTTCAATAACGATGACATTGATAAAAATAAGTTTCTCCGATCTTAAATTGTTGAAGTCTAACTTATTGTCTAGAATATCACAAAAAAATTTAATAGACTGGTAATGATAGTTATTGAGATCGATATCTTATAATTTATAAAGTATTAATAATTAAGAGCTGGTTCGTATTTCATCCGATACTTTTAGAAGAAGTTCAAGATTCAAGTAACTATGGAAGATTAACTATTTTATTGCCATTCTTTTGTATAAGTTACTGGAATATCATTGTATCAGTAAATTTGTGCTTATATGTGTGTTTAAGGAGTTTATTTTCTGCCTTCACACAGAGCCTAAAAAATCCCCTGGCTGGAGTGGCAAGGCTAGAGCAATGTTGGTTGGTGGCAACGACGACTACAAAGAGAAAGAGAGAATTGATCGAGTGTGTGATGAACCGGAAAAAAAGGAGGCCGGGCGACACATGAAATTATAGGAGGGAACCTTTGGGTCTATTTTTATGTGTAATAGCGGCAACGACGCCTTTAAGTCGACTCACTAGCGAATGGCCGGTATTGTCCATGTTTCCTGTGGTGTGGCTGTCACAAGCAAAGGTATTTGAAGAGCTCTTGTAATTTTAAGCCTAAAGCATATATCGAGCGAGATAGTACAAGTATTTTTAATAAGTATTGTATAAGAACCCAAGGTATGGTGTTTTTCTTTTCTATGGCTTGAAGTAAGGAGGAGACTTTTCTACATAATTTAATTATATAACAACGTTTTTTGTTTCACGAAAGAAGAGAACTCCGTGAAATCCGCACACATTTCAATCGAAACCAAGAATTTAAGATTCCGATCTCTGGCCTAGGAAACATGTTATTTCACATAAACAACAACTATATATAGAGCCCTAAAGATTCAGATTCAACATGTGGATTTATCAAGATCAATTACCCAATGTAGTTCAAGAATCGTTTAGATACAAAATGATATATAGACACCATACCAAACTCATAAATCGAGCACCGAAACCCTTGAAAATGGTGAAGTTTTGAGTGATTTAGGGTCGAATGAAAAGATATGGAGGAGTGGTGCGGTGATGGTGTTGCTTAATGGTGGAATGAATGTTGTTGCAGACAAGTACGAGGGCAGAGAGGTGGTTTGATGGTGCTCTCCGACGGCTGCTCTTGAAGGGAAGAAGAAAGAAGAAAGAAGAAAGAAGAAAGAAGAAAGTCGGTGGGGTGTAATCTCCTAACACACACACACACAGAACTTGACTTGCAGATTTTTTATTTTTCATATTTTTTTAGCAAAATAGTAAAAGCTTATCTCTTTTATAAAACAACTTACTAAACACAAGAAAATAAATAAAACAAAGTTAACTAGGCAGTAAAAAGGTGTTAAAAACAGTATTTTTGGAATATTTTAACTTTCCAAACGTTTTTGTATTTGCAAATGAAATAAAGTAAGGTAAATATAACAATAACAAATTGAGAAACAACAGGTTGATATTTATCTCTTCCTAGAAAAGCGAGTATCAGTTTTCGGCTGGAGTTTTCTAATCGTCTTAATTACACTGACATTTACGCTCCTTCTTAACAAAGTGACTAGTCTCAAGTAAAGAGAAAATCATAAAACCAGATAATGATGCTCCCCTACATATATGCACATATACAATCAAGAACGAAAGAAATCACAAACTTGTAGTGAAACATATTGTGTGAAACATGAACATACGGAATGAGAATTATGGTGGAGCAACAAACAATTAGATGAGAATACGATGAAACATAAAACGATAATCATGTGGTTGGTTTCTCTTCTAAATAACATGTGAACCACAACATATTTTGCTTCTGTTGTAGAGGTAGACACATAGTAAAAGTGGGTGGGGGTAATCTACTAACACGCACAGAGAAAGAGAGAGAACTTGACTTCAAGATTTTTTTAGCAAAATAGTAAAAGCTTACTTTTGTTTTCTTTGCGATTTTCGTTCTCAAATTTTCTATTTGTTCTTTTTTTATTTTCTCTTTTATAAAACAACTAACTAAACACAAGAAAATAAATAAAACAAAGTTACCTAGGCAGTAGAAAGGTAAACCCTAAACTCTAAACCTCGAAGTAAGCAGTTAGGTCAAAAGCGAAGTCCTTCTAATACCACAATCCAAGGTTCGAAGTGCATTTCAACTATCTCAAAATTCTCTTGAAAATGTATCAAAGGTTGAAGCTAACTAATATACACAATATGGTGGTAAGAATGGTGTTAAAGATAAAGAATTTCAAGAGAGAACACACAATTCACACTAAGACAAACTAATTCTCTTGTAATGATATAAATATATTAGATATAGGGTAGGGTTATACTACAAAAAAGATAAAGCTACTAAATGTAAGGTGAAATCTGGACCACGGGATCTATCAAAAGTCAAACAAAAAAAAGTCATAATCTTAACCAAATTTTCGGAATTAAAAAATACAAAAGGTTAATATGGTAAATTCAAAAAACAAAAAATCAGGAAAGAGTAAAACGTGGTTTTGTTCCCGTCACCCAAAATCTCAGGCAACCATGACATTTGATTCACAATTTACAATATTCTGATGCACAAAAACAACTTTTGATTCATAGAATACATTTGATGCATAGAGTACAAGTATTTTGATGCACATATTACAACCATTTAATGCACAAAAATATAACCTTTGATTCACAAAATGAAGATGAATATCATACATATGAAATGAAAAATTACTCTAAAAAAGATGAATATCCGACATTGTGGATTCTTCTGGGTAGGCCGACGAGGAAAGGATTGAGCATCAGGTGTACAAGAGAATAAATCTGATGCACAGGAGGAAGAAATCACGCTTCAACGGCGGCACGATGGTGGTGTAGTGCGGTGGAGGTCGGCGATGCACAAATCATTTAATAACCATGTTATAACTGTCGACGATGCACAAATTGTAACACCGGGTTTCACGAGCTTAAAATCAGTAATTATTTAAATCTTTTTAAGTATAATTATCAAGACGTGCAACAGAAACTAAGCACTAATTATAAAATATAAAGTGTTATTATCCAACTTGGCGATTATAAACATGAAAAGCCAAGTTACAAAACAAACCGGTGTTACCATACTAGAAACCGACCATCGGATCACAGGTATATACAACAGCAGAGTGTTCCAGAAGAGTTAAATACAATTACCCACAAGCACCCGTCTCACCAGGCTGCCTAAATCTTTACCTGTAAAAGGGTAAAACATAAACCGGTTAGCTACACTAGCTAGTGAGTACAGGTTGCACATAAGTATCAATAAGCATGCTATCACAACACAGGAAAAGCACACAAGGCTATCCTATCACATCGTGGAGTGCCAACATATCAGAGGGAGTCATATCTTGCGGGGTTGCAAATCCCGCTCAACGAATCCAACTGAGAAATCAGCGACACCAATCCATGCTGGTGGGGAAACAAAAAGCAACCCCCTGAGCACGTTGCGGAGCCACCTGGGCTCAATTAGGCCTTAGTTACAAACCAAGACCCCACTGTTTGTCAAGGAACGGCGGTCCTGCAGAACCTACGACCCAGCGTGCACCACCGAGTCACCGTTGATCCCGAATAACCAGCCATCTAGGCCCTCAAGGGATCCAGCCGCAATATAGCCAGCTGACCTCAACCGAGTTGGAAACTATAAGCAGTTTCCCGAGTGTCCGGACATAAATACACAAACAATAAGTGATCCAATCAGGATCCAATATCATGCGCGCATATAATCACAGCAATTACTGCTCAAACTAGTGAACAGAACATGCGAATATAACTCTTTCATAACATACACTTACCACATGATTCACGTTACATACTTTTAGTCACTGTCAATATAACACTGTAGCATGGCATATCACGTTATAACATACCTTACGCACACACATGTGGGAGCACAAATTACACATTAAAAACACCCAGGGGTTAGCACTACTTCCTGAGCCTCATGGGAAACCGGTACTCACCTCGATATCACCGGAGGTAGATATGGATCCAGGAATCCCAAGAACACACAGAGTCGTCCAAAATCACTTAACACACTAGGTTCAGACTTAGTTATCACCTACACATAGCACACATAGGTTAGAACACAAGCTACATAAGCTGTCAACATAAAACAGCTTACTACGGCCGCAGTGCACATGTCCTACGGCCGTAGGACACTTAACAAAACCCTACTACGGCCGTAGGGTCCAACCACTACGCCCGCAGAGTTTCTTTTCAAGAAAACATGCACTATGGCCGTAGGAATCTATTCCTACACCCGTAGTAGCTATTCTTTGGTGAACTACGACCGTAGGTTACGTACCTACACCCGTAGTCCTTATTTCATCGTCCGTAGACGGTAACCCACACAAAAACACATCCTACGGCCGCAGTGACCTTGCCTACGGTCGTAGTGTACATACAAGGCTTACTACGGCCGTAGGGAATACCCACTACGCCCGTAGGTAGTCCACGAATAGCAGACCTTCGTCCCTGTTTTTGCACAGCTGCTGGAAATCGTCTATTTTGACACTTAATCGATCGAACACTGAGTTTTAGTCACTTGTATACTACGCTTGACATCCAAGGACACTTAGAAACACATTAGACACAATTAAACAACACAAGAACACATCAAACACCATCCAAATGGTGTTTCTTGTTCATGAACTCAAAACTAGGGTTCTAGATCAAATTCACTTACAAAGAAGACGAAGAACAGCAATTTGGACTTGTATTTACTTCTGAAATCACTTGAAAACACTTGTTCCTTGATTGAATCTTCAAAATCTCCAAGATAGCTATGTGTGTGTGTATTTCGTATGCAAGTAGGTGTGTTGGTGTGTGTATTGCTTCAACAGGGGATAAGAAGAAACAAAGGACCGACTTTGGGGTTATTAAACAAAACCCCGGGTATTTTGTTCCCCTTTTTAACTTACAACACATATCTCATTCACCTGTTTCAACTAACGAGGATATCTATGGATTCATTACACGAAACCATTTAATATTCTATCACTTTTGTACATTAACTCTAACTTTTATATAACACCTCATATATCCCCCCTTTAACTAACTAAAACAGAAAACAATCATTAAAATACTTATTTAAAGTCAAGGTACAATCCCCTGAGCAAGAAGTACAACTAGGTACTACTAGGCCCATTTTGAGGATGTTACACAAATCAACAGATGCAGGCTCATCAGATGTAGGTTTCCTTGTGGCGGTGGTGGTCGTTGACGTCTTCACAGGCGGTGGTGGTCAGCGATGTCTTCACAATCGCAAGCTCGAGCTCGACTCGATTCCTAAGCTCGAGGCTAGAAACTCGACTCGAGCTCGGTCGAGTTTAAAAATCCAAGCTCAAGCTCGACTCGAATAAGTACGCGACACTCTCGAGCTCGACTCGGCTGAATATTAATTTCATAAAATTTTGCAACAATAAATGTTAAAACACATATGGAACTCGAGCTCAGCTCGAAAGCCTACTCGATATGTAATTTATGTATATATAAAAGGGTACAAGGGTAAATCAGTAGAAGCTCGATTAGGCTCGCGAGCCTGACGAGCTGAGTAATATGGAACTCGAGCTCGGCTTGAAAGCCTACTCGAGTAGCTCGAGCTCGACTCGATTCATTACGAGTCGATTTCGAGTATTTTCCGAGTCGGTCTCGAGTAGTTCACGAGCTATCTCGGCTCGATTACACCCCTAGGCGACGACGATAACCAAGGCCCTATCGATCCATATTCACCTCCATGTCCAAAGCCACCAGAAATTGTTGCAATTGCATTTGGTGGCGGCAAAACCCTATTCCATAATGAAGGCGATGGAGAGACGGGATGATGAGGAGACGGATGAATTAAATTGGCTGATCGTGGGTAAATTAAATTGGCAGATCGTGGGTTAGCCTAAATTTATGAAAGAAAGAGAAATTAATTACAAAGTTTCTTAAAATACCCTTTAACTAATTATGACATGTCTTATCACCAAATTTCACCTTATATTTTTTATCTTAATTTTCTTTATTTGAACTTGATTCTCTCTCTCTCTCTCTCTCTCTATATATATATATATATATATATATATATATATATATATATATATATATATTAAAATATGCTTATATAGATTATTCCACTACTAAAAAGTAATACTTAAATTCTAAAAATTACTATTGTTTATAAGAAAAAGTAATTATTGTTTGCTAGCGAAATAAATAGAAAACTAGCAATGTTTAAAAAATAAAGCCGTAACAGTAACAGTAACAGTAACAATAACAATAACAATAATAATAATAACAATAATAACAATAATAATAATAATAATAATAATAATAATAATAATAATAATAATAATAATAATAATAATAATAATAATAATAATAAAGTAAATAGCTAACTTTAATCAATTTATTAAAATATTAGTAGTACTGAACGTAATGTCACCGTAGGATTAGTAGTTGAATGATCAACAAAGAACCATATTTA
Source organism: Pulicaria dysenterica (assembly GCA_947179395.2). Classification (NCBI taxonomy): domain Eukaryota; kingdom Viridiplantae; phylum Streptophyta; class Magnoliopsida; order Asterales; family Asteraceae; genus Pulicaria; species Pulicaria dysenterica. Next base: position 115,738,927 of record OX359290.1, on the reverse strand, counting down.
TGTATAGAATCTATCTCAATCTTTAGATAACATGTAAAAGGTCAGTATGAGAATTTTGCTTCCTTGCCTCCCACATGTCCAACCCGTTTTCACTTCTCTCAATCATTTCTCTATCTCCATTTTATCTCTCCTCCTACAGTTTACGACTCAATAGCACCAGACCTCCTACCCTTGAACGACTCAAGGACGATATGATAGACATGGTTTCCTATTTAACTGACCTTCAGGTTTCGTATAAGTAATCTACCCTCCAATCACCTCTAAGCACACACATCTCCGACTGTTCTTGATCTATTGCTTTGAGGGAGGTTCTGTTTTTCGCAAACCTGCCATCATCGTTGCCGCCCCAGGTGAGATCTCCAACTGTTAGTATATACGAGTCACTCGGCCACACATCATCAAAATTATATCAATTGACTAAATAGTTATTTGATGGGAGAATCATTTGGATGAGAGACTCACTTGGACAGGAGAGTAATTTGATTATCCCATATCACTCAGCTGATCGGCATACATGTTCAGCGCGGTCTGTGAACTTGATATAACATATTACTTTGTTATCATGGATCACTTAGTCCTTACCTTATTATTTTTCATGTACTCGTGAAAATTCGAGAAACATTCCTTTATATATACGTCATATTAAATTATCAACATTAAGACCACGAAGAATATTGTTAAGGCTAGCTTATGATACGTGCCATCCAGTTATAGGACTAGGGGTAAAAATGATGTCATTTCTATGATGAACTGGGGCCACTAGTACACTATAAAAGAGAAAGTGATCATCGTCTATAAGGTAACTTACTTTGTAGAACCTTAACCCTAAACTCCATCTCCATCACTTTGCCATTGAATTATGAACTCTTCATGCATTGACTTGAGTGTCAGAAGGGTTACCACACGGACTCCCATGTGGTACCCTAAGTCATGTTCTGGTTTGCATGCAGTAAAACATGAGGATTTATCTCTTGTTGAAGGTTTTTGATCGAGCTTTTCATATCTACTATTGGATGGTGAATCGAGGACTTTCAAATTTTTAAACAAATGGCACACTCAGTAGGACCCTTAGTCCTCCATGTTTCCTAAACGTTTTTTCTATAAATTTCAATTTCTAAATTGTGTACACTTTCTGTTCATACAAAGAACTACTACATTTTTCACTATTCTAGAAATTTCCATTTACCACAGGTGTCTTGTTAGCATCGAAACACCTAAAACAATTGTTAGAATAGTGTGAAAAACAAAAAATAAACGTACACGAGATATAACGTAGTACGCTCAAGAGCACGACCTACGTCCATGAGCATAAACAAAGACTTCTTTATTAAGACTCAAAGTATTTTTTTGATATGTACATAAACTTGACTCTATCCTTAGTATTTATAAGCAAGCAACTAAAAATCCTAACTAAATTCTAATACATAAGATAAGTACAAAATCTTGAACTCCTCGTCCGTACATAAGAATTTGAAATACAAGATAAAACAATGGATAAACTATAATCTCATTTGAATTCAAATACCACTCAACGATGTTCCCTCATCCTCCACGACGTGCGCTTATCACACATATAATTTCTAGACAATGCAATTAATTTCCATGCAACCGTTAATTCCATCCATGCGCACGTCGAGCACATGGTTCCCACAATCCCACGGCGTGTGCTTGTGGTAGAAACAATTCCAATCCAAAACCGTTTATCGTCGTGTACGCCAAACATCCATTCTAGTTTCAAATATCATTCCGCTAATCAAGTCACACACAACATTATGTGTTGGGTTTAGGTCAAAATGTTGTCGAGAATGTAGGAACTTAGTTCATCGACCCATCTCGCCGCTTTCGGCCGACCTACAATTGAAGATTATGGTGATTTTACTTGAGGTTTGTACAACGCAAGAAGTGATGGTGAATTAGATGCCATTGTTGTTGGAAAACGACCCCAATATGCCGGAGGTTGTGTGCGTATGCATTATGATTTGTGGTTTTGTTTTTGGGTAATTTCAATAGGATAGTGGTTCAAGGCTTTAATTAGTAATCCTGCAGGTGCGGTGATTTCTGTTTGTGTGTATATGTAGAGGTTGGGAAACAGTGATTTGAGTCAAGAAATCAGGATTAGTGTAATTTTGAAATCAGTTGTTAATTTGATAGTTGGTTTTTCCTAATTTGTATCTGTTAATATTTTGATAACTCGGTCTTAAGAAAGGAAGAAGCTATCCCCAACCCTGTTCCATCTGTTTCTGCCATTCCGAGACGTTGCTCAGATGACTGCTTATAATCGCAATGTCGATGTAGATTCCTCCGTCTCCCGTGATTTGTTCTCGGGTATGTTGACTGACATTCGAATTATTCATATTATACATCCTGATGCGAAATTCTTAAAGCAGCGTGATTAAATCGTTGTCGTTTGATTACTAATTTTTTTCCTGTTGAAGACGACATATATATGTTGTATCAGCCGATAAGTTTGCATCAAATGATGGATGATCAGTTCATGGTGGGAGGAGGATTCATTCACACGCAAAGGAAGACGAGGAGCTTTCAACAAAGAAAACGTAAAGATGTGTGTGGATGAGAACAAGAAGACATCACATTGGTGATACGAGCAGAGGGGGATGATGAGCCCCAGCGTAGGTAGGATTCATCATCTGCCAGGAAATGCATACAGAATTGATGAAATACAGAATTGTTTATGTGAAATTGAAGTTCTCGAAACAGGACATAAAATGACCTTTTTTATGACTAAAATACGACCATCACACCTGTTTGGATTAACACCCACAATAAACGCATTATTTTTTAGTTAACCCACCCGCATAACATCAGTAACATCCATCTTTGGGTGGTGGTTATAGTTATTACTATGTCGAGCGTTTCCACCCAAACCCGGTCACGAGTACCGCCCCTAGACTTCCATATACAAACAAAATAACAATCATCAATTAGACGAGCCAACTACTAAAGAAGCAAACTTAAGTTACGTTGTTGGTGAACAATATCATCAATTAGACTCCATATATTTGCCATATGGTAAAAGTTAAAACGAGAACTGTTTTTCGTACGATCACTGCAAAAACCAATCTAAACCGTCCAATTCCCTCTCCTTTAATGTCATTGACCACCCATGAATTCCTCACATGCATCCTGCCACACTTGATCCCCCACGCTCTACATCCGTGAATTTCACTTATCAAATCAACGGATAAGATCGGTTCTCGCAGTTCTCGTTTGAACCCTCCCCTTTGCCAAATTAAAACCATATAATAGCTAAAACAAGTAAAAGTTTAAACTCGACCAATCAAGAACGACTAGATGTTAATTTTTTTACGAATACATACTCTGATACTAGTAAGCATATCTCGACATATTGACAACTAAAAGCTGATTGTTATTAATTAGCAATGCCCTAATCATAAAATGACATATTTAAAGTCAAAAACTTGCAGTATAGAATCTAGAAAAATGGCTACTGCTTCCTAACATAACATTGTAGACAGTTTGACAGAAAAGGTCAGAATCACCCATTATATAACCGAAATTTTACAGTAGACGGATAACAAAAACAACATGGTTTAAACATTAAGATGCAAACTTTTAACTCAATTTCGTAACCCTAAATTATGCGATAGAAAAAGAGGACATAAAAGCTGAGAGCCCAAGAAGTCGAGAACAAGAAGGAAGAAACAATCAAATTTTCATGGAGTATGGAGTGGGAGGCCTGAATGTAGAATACTTGCATCCCAAGAAGGAATGCTTTTTCATGGAGGCAGCTGACTAATCTAACTCTAAGAGACATTGTTTTTTTCTTTTTTTCCTTCATCTCCAAATTTTAGATAGGAGCCCATGCTTATAAAAGCCCATAAACCTCTATTTCATGAGAGTCGTTGGGGGCATCCATCTCCCCTCTTTTTCTTAAGCCTGCATAAGCTAGGGTCTACATTCTAGTTTCTTCTTGTAATCTCAAAAGCATATGTGTTGATTGTGGCTAAAGAGAGTATGTCTTGCTCTAATGCTGAGACCTAGGACGGATCTGTTTTACTTATACTTCATTACTTGCATGTCAAACACTTATCTTTGAACTAGCAAAACAGTGAAAATTACGACGAGCCTATATACAAGGCGACGTCGCTTTTACCATTTTACCATCAATGAGTAATCTATTTCTAGTTCCAACACGCAACATTGAACTCTATTTTACGTGATAGGCTTTATTGTCAAAATTAAACTTAGGTTGTGTTTGTTTAACTCTTAATAATTCAGTTCAGCACTTAATAGACGCTCTGACCGATTTGGAATGTTTGTTTATATTAAAAAGAGGCTCCGAATGACTAAATACACGCTGACCGATTCTGCAAGAGGATAGATGAAAAACCATTCAGCACTCCCTATTTCCTATTATACCCTCAAAATCTTCATCACCCCCAAGGTTCCTCATCTCCTCCCTATGCACTCTCCAAATCCTTATCTGCGCACCTCACCTCCATCAAAGTTCCCCGCAACCGCCGCCCGCCGGAGCCACCACCGATTCTTCATCATCTTTGTACGCCATATGCACATCTTCTCTCGATCGATTCCTCATCTTTTCCGTGGGTACCTCTCCAACTCCGACAAAACCTCTCTTCGTTCACCCTCTCCACCACCAAAGGTTCTACCATTGTAGATTTGGATACATCGAAGCTGCTACTCCATGCGTACTGCTCCACCACCCAAGTTGTTATTTCGATTTTGATTTCGAGGAGACTCCGTTCGGTATCTTCAAGTCAAGGATGATAGTTTACATGTCTGTGTTCTTATTACCCACAGTATCTTCTTGGTGATGGCAATGCCGAAGCTCCTTTTCTAGTGTTCCCGCTTTTGCCGTAAAAAAAAGTATCTTCTTGGGTGCTAATTTGTTTACATGTTTCCTTGAAGATCTTATATTAAATCTTTGTTTTTTGTTTGCTACATTACATGATCGTGTTTGTTTATAGTTTTTTCATGAAATTTTTGGGCAGCAAATTCAATAAAGGAATCGAAAGATATTACAATGAAAGTAGTCAAAGTTTGATAGCTGAACTACTGTTATTTGAATTCTATTGATATGATTGTATGCAAAAAGGATATGTGAGTTGAGAAAAGGACCATGATTGGTATCTTACGATTTTGAGATGAAATGAAGAATTTTGATGTTTAAAAAGAAAATCTTATATGCATAGTAGGTGTTTGATTTAATGCCTCAATGAAATATCAATTATTATAGAAAAGGTTAATATGGTAATTTTATTTTATTCAAATTCAGCATTCAGAAGTATTATCAAACAGGTTTAGCTAAACCATTCAGAATCTTTGAATCATTCAGCTTTTGAATCATTCAGTGCTAAATCATTTTATTTTATCAAACAGCTCCTTAGAGGGTGTTTGGGCAAGTTTATTATCATTATTTTTTTTTTGGCTCAAGCTTTTTAGCTTTTTAACTTATGAGCTAAAAAAGTGTTTGGATAAGCTTCTAGGGGAGAAAATAAGAAAAAGTTATAAAATGACTAAAAGGGACATACTTAAAGATTAGGAAAAGTTGGTTCAAGTCTTTAGGGGAGAAAATGTATAAAGATAATGGTAAATGTATAAAGATAAGCTTTTAGGGGAGAAAATAAGTTGATTCAAATTTAGCTTATCAAAAGTGGCTTAATTTACCTAAAGTAAAGATAAACCCATAAGTTAAGCCAAACGCACAAAACTTAAAAATCCCAAAAAATAAGCTAATAAGTGATTAAGTCCAAAAAATAAGCTAAAACAAACACCCCCTTATTCTACGCCTAGGATAGCTTATAACTTCCTACTCTGGTTCTGTTACTGTGAAGAATTTTATCTTCGTGGCATTTACAAAACTAATTTGATACATCAGTCAGTAAAGAAATATGAAGTAACATCAGCGCCATAGGATCATATTCAAACATAAATATCGTCAATGCCTGTTTCACTAGTTTTCATTAAGATTCCAGACTTCTTAATTAGCTTAAGTGAAGATTAAATTCAATAAGGAATGTGGCTATCATTATGCAACACTCTTCGAAAGTAAGAGCAATGAAACCATGTATTAGAAATCATTATTTATAAGCTAAGATAGCATATAACAACATAGGAAGAGAAAATAAACCAGTTACCCTCTTCTTGAATATCCTCTACCATTCTGAGTCAATGGCCCATGTCGCCTCTTTTCTTGGAGCAAAGCTCGTTCCCTCTCCTTCTCTCTTCCCTCTCTCTTTAGCCTCTCCTCCCTAAGTTCCTCAATACTCTTCTTTCTACTGCTCTTATTTACAGTCTCTGAATCACGATCATCCTCGTTATCAACCCCATTAGCATCACCATTTGGGCGCTTTTCCATGTACCATGGTAACTTTACTCCTTTTCCAGCCACTCCGTACCCTAACCGGTACTTCTCATCCTCCGGCAAAACCACCTTCGGCGCCTCGGGCTCTTTCTTCATCCGCTTAAACCCTTTCCTCTTCTCTTCACCTACTTCAATTTTTTTCTTATCCACGATCTCAACTGGATCGAAAATCTTAATTCCTTCAAACAAATTAATATGCTTCGACGTTGGTTCAGCTTCCACCTTGGGAGAGACTGAAGGTGTCGATTCGGCCGCGACAGCGGTGGATTGGCGTGAGGAGGAAGAGGAAGCTGAAGCGGAAGCCAATCCGCGGGCTTGCCGCAGCTGTTCAATGCGGAACTCGGTGTCGCGTTTGCGAGATTGTTCGCGCTTGAGTTGTTCTTCTTTGGCTGCGGCTTCTTCATCCTTGCGAACTTTCTCTCGGTTGTCAAAATTGTATACGTTCCAACGCTTCTGAGGGAGAATATTCAGACCTCCGTGACCTCCCATGGCGGAATCGAATAGGGTGGGAAAGACAGGTCAGGGAAATCACCGAGAAGGCGATATGATCAAAAGGCAAGGCGATGGCTAGGGTTTCAAACCAGAAGAATGGGAATTGGGAAACGGGGAATTTCAAGAATAAACCAGTGCAGAAGCCAATAAATAATCGTTAAAATATCTTCTAATCTTCGATCAAAATAAAAGATTAATATAAAAAAATTATGAAATAATCTAAACTATTTATTTAAAAAATATTTATTTTTAATTATTTATTCACTTAAATATAAAAAATTAATTTTAACTTTTTAGAGTCAAAATTCTTAGAGATAATTCCATATATACCCTTATTAAATCATATAAAATCGTATTTGTCTATCTTAATTTACAAATATCATATTAACCCTTTATAATATTTCAAAATATCATATTTAATGATTACACAACACAATCTTTTTTATTGTGTCCGAGATGTGAGGACAACATTGAAACGACAGAACATGCACTGTTTACTTGTAACAACATCACGCAGGTATGGAGGGCTGTTTTCAAGTGGTGGGGATTACCTTTCATTCATGCACGATCGCTAAAACATATAGATGGAAGCAAACGGGCTGTTATCTAAAGACCGCAAAATGTTGTGGTCTGTAACCATTAGGATAGCTGCGTATGAAATCTGGAAATGCAGAAACAGTATAGTATTTGAAAAAAAAACAAAACAACAGATTTATTGTATCAGATACAATTGGTCGGTTTCCAATGGATTACGGCAAGACTGAAGAAGAAACAAAAGTTGATACGGGCGACGTGGCTAGCGTTTCCAAACATGTGTCCTAAAACATATGTTATATCAAATTTAAATAAATTTAATGCTTCAAAAAGGGTCTACCCTTATCTATGTTATCTATCTAGATTTTGCTTACTTCACTACTTAAGAAAAGAAATATTTGCAAACTTAAAGGTATAAGAAAGAATGATCTATTAATAGCCAGCCACCTACAGACATATAAAGTGTGCCAACCACGTGTCTCAAACGTTTGCTTCATGATCCATATGTGTCATGGCACGTTGAGTATGATTTATGAAGACCTTTGAGGGACTTTTTTTTGTCAAATATGAATAAGATAAGGTTCAAAATGGCAAACTGTAAGTAATTTGGAGTAAAATGCAACTTTAGTCCTCCCCTCATACACACACGCTTTGGTTATAGAGTTGAACTATATTGACCCGTGCACGGGTATTTTGAAAGTGTATTTGAATTATTAAAATTTTTAAATAAAAATAATACAATAAATGAAATAACACCGTAAACTTACATATGTCATAATGCTTAACAAAAAAATAACTAAATTTTTTGAAGTACTTTTTTGTAGACCATATTTGTTGTTTTGTTTGTAACATTACCACTGTTATCACAAATTAAAACATTTAATCTTTTTTCACTTTTAACACGTGAAACGGCAACATACAATTGACTATGTATAAACATAAGTTTCCTGAAGAATAAACCAACTTTTGAAAGTGACTATCCTTTACTTTTGTTAATCGTCATAGCAAAACACATCATCAGAAGAAATTGTCTTCTTTAGCTAACTACCTACACTAATAATATAGTTTTATGACCATCAAAAACTCATATCTTTACATCTCTGAATTTAAATTTTTAAATATATAATATATAATCTTTTAATGATACATCTTATTTTGAACCATATTTATAAAAATTTCATACATCTTTCTAATAAGATTGAAAATAAGTCAAAATCAATAACTAAACACTTTGAATAGCATATTTAAGTTGACCACTCAACTCATCACTATAATCCCAACAAATCCACTCAACTCACTACTATTATTAATGGATAACAAATTTTTTTGAATATACTAATTTAAAAAAAGTGTCATATTATAATAAGATTTATACCAAAACGTAGATAAAAATGAGACGGTCATAAATATATAATTATTTTTTCTCTAAACAAGTTATATGAAAAGTTACTAACAATAATTTATAAAAAGCTTATAATTAATTACATTAATATACAATTTTTATATAACCCCCTTATATTTTCTTAAAAACAAGTCTCTCATAATTTTCATCCAGCACCCTCCTAATTGATTTCAAAATTGAATTCGGATCCACATTAACCTTTCTAAAATTGTTTCGCAATTTTAAAATTGAAAGTTGTGATTAGTTGATTGAGACTCAATTTATGATTATTTTTAAAAAAATTTGCATGCCTTTTATATATATATATATATATATATATATATATATATATATATATATAGATATATAGATATCAAAGAAAAAGTCATAGTTTTATTATCTTCCCAAAAATAATTCACGGACCTCAGTTCGATTTTCCTCTACAATTTCTCCAAAAGGTTAGTCTTCTTCAGTTACATCATCGAAGATCGTTTCTTCAATTTCTTTTCATCGAGTTTTTTCTAGTCTATTTTGTTTATCTTTGTATTTGTTGCAATGATTTTGAGGAAATGAAGCCGATATTTTCTCTTTTTTCTTTATTTTTTCATATGAGGGCTGGTCTATATCAAGCAAATTAACTTCTGATTTGCGCGTTTTGAAGTTGTTATGAGTTAGAAGTTTACTGCCAGTTCTTTTGTGGTTGATTGTGCTGTGAACCAAAAAGCCCCAAATATGATCGTTATTTGTGGAATCATCTTCTTTTTTAATTTTGATTATATGGGTGAGGGAGGGTTGAAGTTGGGACTTTGACTATTGATTATATTTAGGTGAGACTTGATTATCTTTTGAAAGCTTCGAATTTAAAACTTTGAGTTTTATGTGTGGATGAGACTCAGTTGATCATCAATTAAACGAATTCAAATACTCTATTCTATCTCTTAGGTGTTGTTTGAATTATTTTACTTCTTATTGAAGTGCAGTGAGATGGCAAAGAGTTTATTCAAACAAGAACATGATCTTGGTATGTATTTCTTTGTTATAACCATTTTTTCTCTATATCTTTCGCTAGTTTTGATTGGAAATGGAGCAGTTTTGTTGCAATAATCCAAGGGAAACATTGCTTCTTAATGTTAACCTCATCGGGTTATCTGTTTCAAAAACTTTTAGAGAAGAGACGTGCTGAGGCTGCGAGAATTAGGGATAAATATCCTGATAGAATTCCGGTATGTATTGTTCTATTTTTGTTAGTATGGATCTTGCATGATATCTATGTTTTCAAGCTTAAAAGTGATAATTTTTTTACCTTTTGAGGTACAACCTAATCTGTAGCTTATGGTACTCAAAATTGTTATTTGTTTCTTCTTGGGCTGAATTTTAATTGGTAATTTCAAGGTGATTGTTGAGAAAGCAGAAAGAAGCGATGTTCCCAATATCGATAAAAAGAAGTACGTAATGTATTACCTTTTCCTCCCTTTGAAATTTTGTTGACATACGAAATTTGGATTTGATTAAAAGTGATTCAATTTGGATGGTTCTAATTACAAATTGTGGCTTGAATTTGGTATATTGTAGTTCTAGTCAATGGGTTGTGGTTGAACTAATTTGGAAATTTGCAGGTACCTTGTTCCGGCTGACTTGACAGTTGGTCAATTTGTGTATGTAATTCGTAAAAGGATTAAGCTAACCGCAGAAAAAGCTATTTTCATATTCGTTGACAACGCCTTACCGCCAACAGGTACTTGTACCAATTTTACTTCTACTGTATTATATGTTGACATATACTCTAATGTTTGAGATCAAACCACTTTTCACAACAAAAAAAAAGACCAATATTGATTTTAATGTAACTAAAACACAGCTTATTCATATTGGTGATTCGATATGAACGTCGTTCAACATAACTTCATGCTAAAAGATCTTGTATTTCAAAAGATTAAATGTCATAGATTGTTTGTTGGTATGTTCAAAATTACGTATATATATGTTGTTTCAGTTCATTTATTGTACTGGTAGTCCCTATATATCAATTTTCACTTCAAGTTTGGTGCATGCTAGCAGCAAGCAGTTATCACGTTTTTCACACATACTATGGATTTCGGTCTTTTCAGTTCACAAACAAAATATGTCATGTTGTTTCATGTCCTTATGAACTATATAATCTTATCATATTTAAATGTTTCTTTGAATTTCTTTTGATTTTACTGGTGTTATTGAAGATTTACTGAATCTTTAATTGTGTTATTGAATCATTAATCTCTGACAACTATCACAACCATCTAGCAACCACAATCACCCCCAAAGTTATGATATTTTCTTGAATACGGACAGATTCAAACACAAGCAGATGAGGCATAATTTTGAACAAATTCATACGCCAAAACCTGGAACTAACCAAATCGAACACGTGCAAACAAATGATGAATCGTAATTCCAAATTTGGAAATATAAATCTGAATACAGATCCCAAACTAATGAAACCCTGAGATGAGATCAGATACATCGTAGGTGATCTACAACACCACAGTACTACACCTTCACTAGATCTCCAGCTACCATTAACAAGTAATGCTATTATTTTCCAGCAAGTATTGCTTTAGTTTCTTTTTGTACACCTAAGTCACTGAACTTGTAAAATGCATTCCACCTTTGTAGCTAATCTTTCTTTGTTTCTAATCTCTTGTGTAGTCTCAACCATGAAAGAATTACCTTTCATACTTAAGATGATTAGTTAGTGCAATTATTAATTGTAATGATGTCAACACAAATTTGAAGCCTTTTTGTTCTACTTTTAAAGGTTAATCACCAACTAAACTGCTAGTTCAGGTTAACTGAAATGAGGTCACACACTATGTTAAATTTTATTGGGCATAAACCGCTAGTTTATGTTTGGTTTGGTTGTTCTTGAAGGGGCAATCATGTCTGCAATATATGAAGAAAAGAAAGATGAAGATGGTTTCCTTTACGTTACTTACAGCGGAGAGAACACATTTGGGCATCAGTAGCGCCACTTGATTGGTCCATTGTTTCCAGTATTTTCTATGCCAATCATAACATATGTTACGTACGTCTTTCTTCATCAAGTTTATAAGACGGTACAAATGTTTGTATATATTCTTTGTTAATAATCATCTGCGTCCGGTTCAATGATTTTTGTCTCTCTATTGTCTTATCAAAACTCCAAAATGGCATGTATGCTGGCTTAATTAGTAGCCTGTGAAGATTTGATTCTTGGTCACTTGGTGATCATTCTTGCTCTTGTATTTCAAGATAAAAATCTACTTGAATGTAAAAAAGTAGTAAGAAAATCTTTGCAAGGTTGACCAAAGGAGGATTGGAGGGTTTTAGAAACTTTGATACCAAGAGCGTGGGTGGGGGGTGGCTGGTTGTGTGCTTTTGTTGTCGGCTTGTAAGCCGTGGTGTTACACTCTGCGGTGGGTGTTTCCGGAAGGCTACGAGCCTAGACGACCGGAGTCAACTTTTCTTTGTTTTCTTTTGTTTACGGGTTCGGGTAAAACTATCATTGAATTGAACTTATTATTTTAAAAGTTTATCGTAAAATTACTAATGTTGGCAAGATTTTTACTGTAAATAACTTTTGCTGATTGAGAAATGAAACGTGAAAGGAGATCAAAGAATATCTTCACAGCAATTATCTAAAAAATTAATATCTCGATCGTCATCTTATGCTAGAAGTGTTCAGTTTTAAACCTCACGAGTTGATCTAAGCCAGCGCCGTTGCGGCGCGATCTTGTGACGAACAAATTATAAAAATAAAATACAAATATAAGTGTTTAAACTAAACATGAAAAAACATGGGCTTTTACGCTTGTAATACGTCATTTGGTTCAGATTGAAATTGTTTCATGTTTTATTTTTTATATTACGTCAAATATAGGATTTCGGGTTTAAGGTATATATTACGTTAAATATAATTGCTTGGCATTATTAATCCTTTCAATCTAAGTTTTGTTAGTATATAAAAGATATAGAAACTTATATATAAACATAAATATTTAAAATAAAACGGGAGAAACTTAAACATTTTGGATTTAAAATTCAAACTGCTTTAAATTTTATTTCCATGTTACGTCTAACGATTTATCTCTTATAAGTTTGACAAAAAAAACTAAACATTTAGGATGTGCAATTTGGTTTTAGTTTTACTTTTCATATTACGAATAACGTTTTTTCTCTTATACGTTTAGATGTATAATATTTGTTGAGAACAAAAAAACACCATGTAATATGCTAATTATGCCGAAATATACTTTATTTAAAATATACATTTTTAAATAAATAATATATTACGACAAAATTTAAGTTTTAATGTAGATAAAAATAAGATGGTTACAAATATATAGTCATATTTAGATAAGATGTTATATATTAAAAGTTTAAAAGAAAAATAAAAGACACATAAAATAAAAAAATTAATAAAGAAAAAAAAAGGAAAAAAAAGTATGATTTGAAACAAAAAGAAAATGAGTACAATAGGAATGGAGCTCGTGACGTAGGCTTAAAAACTGATGGAAATAGTCAAGCCAGCAACTTTGCAATTATTAATTTTACGCTACCCCAGCTATTTATTATATACTTTGTATTTTTCTTGTAAATTGTATGGATATATAATTTGGAAAAAATTAAATTGGTGTATAACCAAACTAGATTACATGCTCGTGTGATATATCGGTTGGTTTAATAAAATGAAACATTATACATTAATAAAAATGTATTAAATTATAAAGCACTAAAGAAAAGGTGACAAATGACGTTAACATCCGCACAAGTGGTGAACTGACTGGTCGTATGTTTAAATCCTACTTGGGGAGAATTTAGAGCAAAAATGAATAATAAAAATAGGAATATTGTATAAAAGACTATATCTTATAAAATATACACATTTTTATTTTTTCTTTAATCTTTAATCTTTTCTTTAATATATATATTAATAGAATAAATTTACGATATCAATTTATTTTATTTTATCATTTAAAATCCTCTATTATAAAATGGGTTCAAATTATACATATGAAAAAAATTCTAATTTCTTTCCCTTACTAATTTATATACATCTTAAAGTTAAGAGGTTTTCGTTTCTTTGTCAAATTTTTACTTTTTAGATGTGACAAAAGAAATCAACTTGACATTTGTGATATATCATAAGTTAGTTTAGTATTATAGTGTATAGTATAAGTATTTAATATTTAGATTTATAATGTAAAACGGAAGAAAAAAATTAAAAAACATTAAAAACGTACTGTATAAAGCCTAAACACAACTTAGTTTATTATATACAACTGAAACTATTTTTTTTTGCCATGTAAAAAACCCCTCATATAACGTGTATTGTCATTTTTTATAAACCTATTGTATGACTTTACTTCGAAAAATTTACCAACTAAACAAAGAAAAGAAAAGAAAAGAAATAGGGATTATAAAGCAAACAAAAATAAAAAAGAAAAAAAAAGAAAAAAAGGTATCCGGAAGTTTAATACAACTTATTGGGTGTTGGTGAAAAGATGTTCTTACCAAGAGGATGAGGGTTGAATCCCGTGGTAGAAAATTAAATAGATTTTAAATCCAATCTTGGTGATCCTAAATTCAATTTTAAAGATATATATAGGGTGAGGATCAAGGGAGAACCCTTTTAAATAGAGAACAGAGTGAACACGTGTAAACTTGTAATTTAGTATTTCTTCTTTACGTTCATGTTCACCCATAGCTACCCAAAAGTCAACTTTACATCCTAAATCTTAAAATCAAAATTATTTTTATAATTATTAACAATTTAAAATTTTGTATGCATTGATGCATCAAATAACACTTTTGTATGCATCGATGCATTAGGATTATATTCGAACATATTATAAAAAAAAACGTGACATATTTTAATCCTATGATCAATGGAATCAAATGCCTAAATAAATTGTGACAATTTTTGAACCATCTGATCAATGAAATCAAAGTTTCAAAAGTGTTCTCTCTGTTCTCTATTTAAGAGGGTTCTCCCTTATATATATATATATATATATATATATATATATATATATATATATATATATATATATATATATATATAGGGGAGGGTTCAAACGAGAACTGTTTTTCGTACGAGAACTGCGAGAACCAATCTCAACCGTTCCTTGGATATGGGAAGTTCATGGATGGAGAGCGTGGAGGGGATCAAGTGTGGCAGGGTGCATGTGAGGAATTCATGGGTGGGCAAAGACATTAAAGGAGGGGGAATTGGACGGCTCAGATTGGTTCTCGCAGTTCTCGTTTGAACTTTTGCCTATATATATATATATATATATATATATATATATATATATATATATATATATATATATATATATATAGGTAAAAGTTCAAACGAGAACTGTTTTTCGTACGAGAACTGCGAGAACCAATCTGAGCCGTCCAATTAATTCCCCCTCCTTTGATGTCATTGCCCACCCATGAATTCCTCACATGTACCCTGCCACGCTTGATCCCGTCTACGCTCTCCATCCATGAACTTCCTATATCCAAGGAACGGATGAGATTGGTTCTCGCAGTTCTCGTACGAAAAATGGTTCTCGTTTGAACCCTCCCCTATATATATATTGTGACAATATATATATATATATATATATATATATATATATATATATATATACGTTGGGGTTTGCCGTAAGACGATGTGGGTTAAATACCACCGAGAGAGATTTTATTACTTGGTTTTCTTTTGTATGTCGTCGTCATACGGCATTAACCAAGTTTCTAGCTTGTTAGTTACTTAGTTTTTCTTTGTTATTCGTGGATTAAATTACGTTTGATTACCCGCGTTCTGTAACCCTCCTTATATCTTTCTTATATAGTGAAATAATCGTTTGTACCCGTGGTTTTTTTTCATAAAGAAATTTTCCACGTTAAATCTTGCTGTTATCGTTTTTATATAGTTTATTCGTACAAGTGCTAATATTCGTGGCTTATTAGTTAATACTTTGATTATGGATGCTTACAATGAGCCATGCACCCATGGTTTCCCAAGCCTTAAAATTCAAGCATAGCTAGCTAGCTACTGCTTTATCGTTTTTAGGTAATTAAGTATTTGAATAAGTTCCATCTTTTTTACTTTTTAAGAATTATAATATAAGTCTTCGTTTAGACAAGAAGAAGTCTTTCTCTCTCTCTCTGTTTTTTTTTTTTTGTGTAAGTCAAAGAAGTAGTCTTGCTTTGAATGGATATATGCTGAATATTTGTCAACTGGTTGAAAATTGAATTCTACCATGAATCTTCTATAACAATTAAATCAAAGAGTAAATTACACATTTCGTGTATGATAATACCAATGCTTTAATATATATTAGAGATCATCCACGAGTCAAAAGTTAATGTCCTTATAAAATATATTGATATTATATTTTGGTAATAAATGGACGGTTAATTGTACGATCCAAAACAAGGGACTAGAAATGAAGAAATTGTTGATATATAGCGCGCGTGCGTAATATATACTTATAACTATAAATCGAAACGGAGATGAAATCTAGAAAGATTGATAGGATATCATGCATGCATCCATACATACATTATTAAATTAAAGACTTGGTCATTAATTGTACGTAATATTGATTAATTAATTTCCACGAAATTAGGTAAAGAATGTTGGTCTCTAATTAATTATTATAATTAAGATGGCTCATAATATATCTATCCTTAATTTGTTTTTTCTATTGATCAATCGAGATATACAATGAGCTACCCACCCATGGTTTCTAGTACCGATGCTTCTTTACTTTATAAATTTAAAACTTCTCAAAACAAATAAAAGACTAACTTAAAGAGTTTCTATTACATAATCTTAATCGTTTGCTTTATAATTTTTTTTATCTTAGCTATTAATTTCAATTGAAAATTCAATTTGTTTTTTATTTTTAAAAGTCAAACTATTTTTAATCTGAATTTAACTTATTATACATAATTTTTTCTTTATATGTAAAATAATTGTTAGTTTAATCAAATTAAAAATATATATTAATCATTTTAAACTTTTTTTAAATATATAATAATTGATCTTGTTGCTTATAATAAAATCACGTCTCTTTGTATTTGATACTATATTTCTTTCATCACGTCTGTACCTCGTGTCGATACTTCCATCAATGCTCTTGGTGCCACCCCGGCAATTTTAAATTAACTCCTAAGTCTTACGATTTCTATTATCATTCAATATATTTTTATTTTTTTTAAAAAACAACTTATGTATAAAACGAGAATCTAATCTAATAAAGATATTACAAATATAAGTTTAGATAAGCAGTGGTTTTGATCGATATGGATGGAGTAGAATTTTTAATTACTTATCAAATAGGATCTAAAGTTAGTCAAATATATATTATTATATTTAATTTGATTAATTAATTAAAGAAAATTTCTTTAACGTACCTTCTTTCTGATGCTATAAACACCAACTCCATCTTTCGTTTCCATTTCAGTTAGTACTTGTTAAATATTAAAGGATCGGTTATTGTTGAATTTACATATATACGATGCAGAAAAGTGCTTCATCTTTGGCTCTTGGTCCAGGTGGGTTAGACATAGCTCCCTCCTTCTTCAAGCCCATACATGGCGCATCACCACCGCCACCCACCACCCGCACCACCAAAATCTCCGTCATCGGTGTCGGAAATGTCGGTATGGCCATTGCCCAGACCATCCTCACCCAAGACCTTGCTGACGAGATCGCCCTTGTTGATGTTAACGCCGACAAACTCCGTGGCGAGATGCTCGACCTCCAGCACGCCGCCGCATTCCTCCCACGAACCACAATCTCGGCCTCCGTTGACTACTCTAGTACTGTTGGTTCCGATCTTGTGATTGTAACTGCCGGTGCACGCCAGATACCAGGAGAGTCTAGGCTAAATTTGTTGCAGAGGAACTTGGCTTTGTTCTCCAAAATAATTCCGCCGCTGTCAGCCGGGTCGCCGGAGGCCATTCTGCTGATCGTGTCGAATCCGGTAGATGTGTTGACGTATGTTGCATGGAAACTATCTGGGCTTCCGGCTAATCGGGTTATCGGTTCGGGCACCAATTTGGACTCTTCCCGGTTTCGGTTTCTGATTGCGGATCATCTTGACGTCAATGCTCAAGATGTGCAGGTTAGTTGTAGTTAGCGTCGGCTTTTGGACTTACATTTATTTTGTGTCTAACCGAATCGGCCCACAAAATTATTAATATTAATAAGAGTTAATTACACAAATGGTCCTGTGGTTTACCAAATGTCTCATGTGCGGTCCCTAAACTTCAAAAACTACACCTACAGTCTTCGTGGTTGTCATTTTGCCCTAATATTAGTCCCTGTGGTTGTTAATTTGTCCCAATTTAGTCCATTTTTAACGAGCCGTCTAAAATGGACGTTAACTCCTAAATTTATCTCCTAAAGAATTAAAATTATTATTCTAAAAATGGTGGGCCCTCTCTCTCAAATCTCTTCCTAGACACACACACATACACACAGCCACTCCATTTCAACCACCACCACCACCGCCGGTCAACACAACTACCCCCATCACCGCCGGTCAACAGTACCTCCGCCAACCACCATCGCAAAGTACAGCAGACCACCCTCAATTCTTCCCCCGTCGCAAAGTACCAACATCACCATCATCACCGCCCGTATTCTTCCCTCGTCGCAACGTACAGCCGCCTCCCTCTCGCCGGAAGTCCACCACCACCGCTGGAGAAGAAAACGCGTCTGCGGAAGTCCACTACCACCGCCAACCACTGTTATCTCTCTCTCTCTCTACACACACACAGATAAACACAGAATTAGGGTTTTCTCGTTTTTCAGATACATCGGAGAAGAAAAACATCGCGATTATAAAAAAATTAGGGTTTTCTCGATTTTCAGATCTCGGTTAGGGTTTTATCGTTTTTCACATCTCGTTTTTCAAATTAGTGTTTTCTTCTATGTTCTTCGTGCGATTTGTACTTCAAATTAGGGTTTTTCATCTGTTGTTCATGAAGAGACCGGAGGTTATGGAGGAGAGGGTGGTCTGCGGCGGAGGACAGGAGGGGTGGTGGCGGCGGTGGAGATGAAAGGAGGAGGTGGGGTCTACGGCTGAAATCAGGGAGGAGAGTGGGGAAGAAAGAGAGAGAGAGAGTAGGATGAAAGAGATAGAGAGTGTGTAGGAGAGTGTGGGACCCACTAGTTTTTTTATTTTAATAATTTTAATTATTCAAGGGGTAGAAAGACAATAATACCCCTTCAAAAATAGGGGTTACCGTCCAAATTGGCGGCAATGTTAAAAATGGACCGTCCATGGGACAAAATGACAACCACGGGGACTATGGGTGTAATTTTTGAAGTTTAGGGACTGCCCATGGGACATTTGGTAAACCACAGGGACCATTTGTGTAATTAACTCTATTAATAAAAAATTAGATTAGGTTTGGGCTTCCATTTTGGGCAACCGACCAACCTTGATTTTGATTGAACTTACAGTTTTGGGTTTCCTCAAATTGGCAAGTAAAATTCATAGTTTGAAATTTAATGAATAGCAACTTACACATGAAAATTGATGCACAAATTATTAATATTGTAATCTATACTATGATTCGGTTTGGTTCAGTTATACAACTTAAGCCCACGATCAAAATAATGATTTTGGTTATATATAAAATTTTAAAACCAAATTGTTGGTTATTCTTTAGTTGGTTAATTTAGTTCGGTTATGATTTGTATTTTCTTTTACCCAAATTATTTTTACATGGCAATTGTGTTAGAGAAATATCACACTTGAATTTTTTGAATAATATATTGTGATGTATCATAGAAATTTCACTACTATATATACTGTTTTATCCAAGTGTTTATTTTGTTTTACTAGGCATATATTATGGGAGAGCATGGGGACTCATCGGTGGCACTATGGTCAAGCATAAGTGTTGGTGGTGTGCCGATACTTAGCTTCTTAGAGAGACAACAGATTGCCTACGAGAAGCAGACACTCGAGAAGATCCACAAAGAAGTTGTCCAAGGTGCATACGAGGTTATAGGTTTGAAGGGTTATACATCATGGGCCATTGGTTACTCTGTGGCTAACATAGCCCGGACCATAGTAAGGGACCAACGCAAGGTGCACCCTGTATCAGTGCTAGCTAAAGGGTTCTATGGCATTGATGGGGGTGAGGTGTTTCTTAGCTTGCCTACACAATTGGGGAGGAATGGAGTGTTGGGAGTGACAAATTTGCATCTTACTGAAGAGGAGGCTCAGCAACTTCAAAAATCTGCTATGACTATCTTGGAGGTGCAAAGTCAGTTGGGTATTTGAGTTTGATTACATATCATTTTAGATGAATGAAATTGTTAAATTATTGCATGCAGTTGTCATTTGTATTTGTGATTTTGTGCTCTTTGTGATTTTCTATGTATACTGAACTACAAAACAGTCTGTAACATAATAACATGATACCCCTTTTGGCACAATTTGGTCTCGTGGGTCATCTTTAGAAAACATTTTAAGACATTTATATTTATATGAGTTAATTACACCGTTGGTCCCTGTGGTTTACCAAATGTCCCATGGACAGTCCCTAAACTTCAAAAATTACGCCTATAATCCCCATGGTTGTCATTTTGTCCCATGGATGGTCCAAATCTAACAGAGCAGTCTAAATGGGACGTTAGGGGCTTTATGAATGGGGGTATTTTTTTGTCTTTTTACCATCTTAATATAATTAAATAATAAATATCAGTTGTCAAGTCAACTCTCTCTCTCTCTCTCCCTCACAGTAAACTTTCTCTCTCCTTCAAGCACACACACACACACACACACACACACTTCTCTACAACTGTCACCGACTCACTGCCCAACTCCACCTTCCACCGCCCACTCCACGGGCGACCGACTTCCCCTTTGATTTCAGTGGTGTCCGGCAAGGTCCCTGTGTCCGACGACCACCGCCGAAGTTCCATGTGTCCCACTCCACCTGCCACCGCACACACACTCTTCTTTGAAAACCACCGCCGAAGGTCCGTGTGTCCGGTGACCACCTCCCCCACCGTAACAACCAAGATTTGCACCACTGCCACCGTCCCTTTGGTGTTCAAGAAATCTTCCAAGAACTCCAAAAACCCCCACACAAACTATCACAGATCGAAGCACACACACACACAAACACTGAGTATTTGGGTCCTGTTTAAGCTTCTTGAAGCATCAATGGCGGAAAAACCAGAAAACCCTAATATCATCTCAACCACCATGAAACCCTAATCGTAACCCTAATCCGATGATCTACTCTATGGATTTAAGAACCAATCGCGTATGAGGAAATTGGTGCTCGCAACCCTAAGCTTCTTTCCCGATGATCCACTCTATGGATTTGAATAAGATCTTGTTTGTTTTTGCTTGTTTAGATCTAGGGTTTCTGTTCAGATCTTGCTAGTAGGTGGTGGTCACGGCAGAGGTGGATGGTGGTTAAGGCGGTGGAGGCGGCGGAGGTGCGTTTGTCAAGATTGAGTCGACGTTCTATGAAGATTGGAGGTGGTTAGGGCTGAGAGAGAGAACGAGAGAGAGTGAGGGTGATGCAGGCGGTGGAGGTGGTTGGCGGCGGAGGTGGAGGTGATTCGAGTTTGATCAGGCGGTGGTAGGTAGAGAAGAAGAAGGGGAGGCGGCGGCGGTTGGTAGAAAAGAAGGGTGGTGGTCTGCGATGGAGGAGAGGAGGGGTGGTGGCGGCGGTGGAGATGAAAGGAGGTGGTGGTATACGGTGACTTTGATGGGTTTGAAGAAAGAGAGAGAGTGTGTGCAGGAAAATAAGAGAGTGGGACCCATTACTATCTTTATTTTAATAACTTTAATTATTTATGAGGTAAAAAGACAATAATACCCCTTCAAAATAGGGGTTAACGGTGATTTGGACGGAATAGTTAAAAATGGACCACTCATGGGACAAAATGACAACCATGGGGATTATAGGCGTAATTTTTGAAGTTTAGGGACTGTTCATGGGACATTTGGTAAACCACAGGGACCAATTGTGTAATTATACTATAGTAATTGTTGACACTGTAAGAAAAAATTCACATTATTAATATCATTAGCAAATTATCAATAATATTAATTAATACCGTGCTGTAAAGTCGTGACTCGTGACTATTATATTATGGTACTTAAAATACATCTTCATAGGTATGGGCTGTGAGGCCCATTTTTTCATAGGCCATGGTTACGAAAAGATCGATACTATGACCACTTCATGGCATCTGATCTTTGTCTGCACTCTGGATGGGGCTCTACAGGCATTATCGAGCCAAGTTAAGTTAGCACGGTGCCAAGTTCGAGCTAGACTCGATTAGAAAACTTGAAGCTCGAAACTCGACTTAAGTCTTTATTTTCAAGCTCGAGCCTAATGGGTTAACCGACACTATCAAGCTCGACTTAACTTGACTCGATTGCCATGATTAATTTATTAAATAATATTATTACTTAGTTTAGTATTACTCGAGATCGGCTTGACTTGACTCGAGTAAAGTATATGATTTTTATATGTAAACATACAAATAAAGAGGGGGGGGGGGGGGGGGTAGCCAGGTACAATTTCACAAGCGCAATATGGTTCACGAGCTTTACAAGCTGAGTATTACTCGAGATCAACTCGGTAGCCTCCTCGAGTTGCTCGAGTTTGAGCTCGACTCGACTTAAATCAAATCGATTTCGAGTAGTTCGTGATATTTTTCGACTCGCTTATTACCACAAACACATCGTTCTTTTTTTACTATTACAAAAATAAAAACACGAAATGCAACAATTTTTGGAAAAAGTACGTTTTATTCACTAGAAGAAAAGTCTTTTTTAGTGACCATAATTTAATGACGACCTTTAATCTAGTCACTAATATCAACGTTTAGTCATCTTATTTCAAGTCGTCATTGAATTTTGGTAACGTTGAAAATTTAATGACCAAAACTCTAATTTCGTCACTCAAATAGTCCACTATACGATAGAATAAAATTAAAATATATTTTATTTAATATCTATACATATTTTAATGATAAAAAACTGGTGGTCACTACATTGGTGACCTAACGACCAAAAATAGTGGTCATTAAGTACTTTATGCGTGCTTAGTAACCTTATGACAAGAAAATGACGGGTAAGGCTAACGAGTCACAACGGTATAATAACAAAATGCGGAAGTAACCTTCGTTTGACCAAACTTACCTAACCCGTATGAACCTAATACGAGTCAAACAAATAGGGCAAAGCTTCTAAATTATGAACCAACTTATGGCAACCCTAGTTCAGCTCCAAAACAGCCCCAAAATGCAGGAAATATATGTAATCAACCACACACAATGAACACACGAATTTTAGCGTGAAAAATCCCAAAACGGATAAAAACCACGTGACACCTAGTGCCGCTTAAAATCCACTATCAACAAGAGAGGTATACAAAAACTTCTCTAGATAACACTATAGGCATACAACAATCATCATAATCTTGGAATCAAACATCAAGATATATGGAAGCAATCAAAACAACAAGAAAGGAAGAACATCACCAAATGATCTTCAATCTGCCCAGGTACTAAAAACGGACTTCCAGGCCTCAAAAATCAAAGTCCCAACGGTCAGAATCTTCCTTTGGATGTCAGGAAGCTGCTGTCCGAAAATGGTGATGATCCGATGGTGCAATCTCCGCCGATCGTCAAAACAGTGCGGCTGGGTTGAATGAACAGTAACTCCGAAAATCTTCTTTCTTTTCTTTCTTTTTGTGTAATCAGCTCTCTCTCTCTCTTTTGTTTTAGCTGCTCACACTTCTCTCTTATAGGTATTAAAGGCTAGAAAAATAAAAGGCCAATGGGCCTTAGTTTGATGGGCTCTCTTCATGGGCTAAGAAAAAACCCTACAGAAAATAGTGGTCATTAAATTAAAAAAAAAGGTTGTGACCATTGTCAGGATCGAATATAGATTATATCAAATAACAAGAACTAACTTTTGAATTACAAATCAGAGTTGAATAAAAGTTAATCTTTAACTATGATCACAATCAACTAAGAAGTTGCGGAATCACACTTAATTGATTAAAGAAGATTTTGAACACAAATAGATTCAATCAAACAGTAATTTTATTAATCAACGAGAATGATTACAATAGCAAACTTCACCCCCAATCTAACTTATTATGTTAGACGAAGAACACAGATTGTTCTTAGGTTTCAACAAGAAACTTAGAGGCTTAACACTATTCAGAAAGCAAATTACAACTTGAAGAATAAATGCAAAAACTTAATCAATGAGTACGTACAAATTATAAATTCTAATCTATCATTTATATACTCCTTGATCTTCCTTGATTTGCTGACAGTTAGGTAATCTTCTATCTTCTGAGATAATCTTGATGATCTTCAAAGTATTTTGAGATATCTTCAAAGATAGAGTTTTTCCATATTTAGCTCAACCGAAACTGTTTAATGAATACAACAGTTCTTGGTTCTTCTAACAGTCTTCGGCTTCAAGGTCTTCAAACAGTTGTAGTAGTTTGTACTAACAGTTCTGAACTCTATATAACAGCTTTGAAGTTCACAGCAACTGTTGGTTACAACTGTCTTCACAATTTCCACTAACAGTTCTAAACTGTTTCTTCAACACTTCTTCTAACAGTTTTGAACTGTTTTCCATTAACAATTTTGATATTTGCATGTATAACAGTTTCAATGACTTAGCCAATTTCCCAACAATCTCCCCCTAACTTAAAGTATTGAACAATACACTTAAGTTGTTTGTTTAAGGGTTCAATCATAGACAAATTAACATAAGTAAAGAACATATTTATCATTGAATGCAAAATCAAACTGTTATAATAAAAAATTCAAAAGATAGAAAAATTACGTTTTCTTTGATCTCAGGGATTCAAGTCTATCTTTGAATTTCTGAAGTAGCTCATCCCTTACTTTAGCTGGACCTTAGAACTTGGCTTTCAATAAGTATTGGAGCTTGATCTGACCGTGTCCAATGAAATCCATGTCAAACCATTCAGTAATTGCATTTTCCATTACCATGGAGTATACCCTTGGCTTAACATACACTTTAACAGATTGAATTGGAAAAGTTTCATCAGCCATTAGTATTGACATTATTTTCTTTGGGTTGCAAATACTTGTCAAATGTCTCATCAATAACTTAATTGGAGGATGCTCAGATCCTTCATAATGCCTTGTTCCATACTCATACAATTCTTGTATGTCCCGCCTAGTAATACTATCCATCATTTGTAAGAAGCCTGTAAACTGTTCGAACTGATCATTCTCTCTTACAATGATTATACCTTCCTTCCCAGTATCAAACCTGACAACATCAAACTTCCATTCTTTAATGTGAGACTTCTGGCCAAAATGCTCTTTTACAAACTTGTTAACACCTTCTTCAACATCGATCAAGAGCCTATCTTGAATGATAGTTTTAACCATTTTAGCTTTGGTGGTTTGATCTGTTTGGGTTGGTTGGACAACTTTGGACTTTTGAGATTTGGATTGTTGAGGTTGAGACTTCTTCTCAGTTACTGCCTTAGGAAGTTGAGGTTGTTTCTTTTTCACAATTCTTTTTCTTTTAACTCCCTTAGCAGCCTTTTCTTGTTTTTCCTCCTCATCAATCTGAGCTGTGATCTCATCAGCTAGCTTCTTTGCTACTTCAAAATCTTTCAATTCTTGTTCCCTTTGCTCAGCTGCTAGCCTTAATGCAAATTCATGATCACGCTCTTCTTGTTGTTGTTTTGAAAGCTTGAGCTTAGGACAAACAACAACAACTTCCTTACATTTGCCTAGAACAGGGGGCAACTTGGATTCTTTCTTTCCTTCCAGGATGACTATGCCTTTAAACCCTTTCTTTGGTGGTAAAGATTCTAACTTAGCAACCTTTCCATCAAGCCATCCATCATCTATTTTCTGTGCCATTCTATAAGAACTTATTCCCAGATATTGAGCACTAATATCAACCAAGTAGTTCTGCTTAACTTTTGACCAAGATTTGAAAATCTCAGTGCTTGGAACATTTGTAGTTGACACCATCCTGTTGATTAGTAACCTATCAACACTTGAGAGCTGTTCTTCTTCTTCTTTATTAACAGTTTGGACACTTGCAACTGTTTGTTCAATTGGTGCAACTGTTGTGCCTTCAGCTGCAACTATTTGTGTACTAGATGCAAATGTTAGTTCAACCACTTCAGCTGTTTGTTATGGCACTTCAGCAACTGTTGGTAATGAACTCTCCCCCTCTTTGATTGGAACAGTTGAAGGAGGTCTTGCAGCAGCTGTCAACTGTTGTAGTACTTGATCATGCAGCTTTAGCATCTCATTAGCATGCTTCAAACTGTTGGTCAAAACCTTAATTTGCTGATCTTGTTGAAGAATCCTTTTGTTTTGTAAGACAATCTTCTTTTTGAGTTGTATATATGCAGCAAAGAAGGGTGCAAATTTGAAATCCGTCATTGCTTGGTGTTGCATTCTAGCCTCAATGTCAGCCAGTGTTGCCACTGTTAACATATCATTGACAGATAAAACTGGTGGTTCACTCAATTGAGATTCCACACCAGTACCCCTCTTTTCTTGGTACTGGGGATTTCCAGAAACTGTTTGACCAGCCTCTGTTGCCGTGGCTGAGGTCTTAGTTATGTTAACACTGTCCTGTTTATCCCTTGCGGATAAAACAGTAGTGTCAGCCTCAACAACCACATGATCACCCTCTAATAGAGTGATCACCTCCTCATTGTGCCTGGGAGACAGCACAAGGGGTTCCCTTTCGATATTCTGCATAGGTGAATGCACCTGTGCAGGGTTAACAGTTTCAGTTTCATGAACTTTAGTGGAAGGAGCACCAACAGTTCTTTTCCTCTTCTTTTGAAATATTTTTAGTGCAGGGGCTTGTGTTGTAGCTCGTTCAAAGGAAGCAGAAAGGATTATTTGAGTATCGTGAGCTGTGGGTTCCAGAGGTGGTGGTGTAGCAATAAGTTGGGCTTCATGCTCACCCCTGGCAGCTCTGTTTCTTGAAAGAAACTCCACCATTTCAGAGAGTGGTGGAGTTATGGCACCTGAGAAATTCTTCCCATTAACCATCAACTTGCTCAATGTGGAGGCCACATGAGTAGAGGGAATTAGGACCCTCTTGTGTGCTTTAAGATTTGGCATAAAAAAGTTTAACAAAACTTTCACAAATCGCGGGTACATCAAAAAGAGACCATATTTGGTTTCTAGATGCTTTACCATTCCATTAAAGATCATTTTTGAGAAATTAAAAGCTCTGTTGTTGGCTAAACAAATGAGTGCGAGAGCAATGTTGCTCCCAAATTCATTCCAGCCAGTTCTCTTAGGGCTCATGCACTGCTGGAGAGTATGGATAATGTACTTCCAGTGCCAGCAAAATTGCCCTTTGTAGAAGGTGCCCTTTCCCCTAGGGCCCTCATATCCCAACTTTACAAGTTCAACATAAATAAACTCAAGTGATACAGAATCAGAATACTCACCATCCTGATCATTCAGTTGTAGTTGTTGGCTTATTATGCTTTTAGAGATGGAGACAGTGATATCATCCACCATAGAGTCGATCCATTTCACTCCATTTTCTTCCCTTAGAAAGGCATTTTTCCAGAACTGATCAATATGTGAGAGGTAAATGGTGGGGTTGACAGTAAGAGCATGGTGGAGAGTGGAGAGTGAGAGGTAGTCAATCACATCATGGAAAGCACCGAGATGATCGGGTTTGGACAAATATGCGAGCATGTTGTGTTCCTTGACGAATGGAAGAGGAGACATTTTGATTTCGATCGCTGAGAGTTGTTGAGAGTTAGGGTTTGGTTCTGATCGAAGTTTGTTTTGGACGTGTGAGTTGCTTGGTAAGGAGGGAATTGCCTTATATATGTTTCGAATGTTGAATGCAATTCAAAGTTTCCAAAATTCTGCAAAGACCAAAACACCCTTTAGTGGCTTAACAGTTGACGGACAAAATAAACTAACGGTTTTAAAACTGTTTTCATAAAAAGTGACAACTGTTATTTAAAAGTTAACTCCCTTTTGTTTGATCATTTATTTGGATTAACAGTTGTTTAGTGTTTACAACTGTTCTCATTTCTCCCCCTCAGTTGACGAATTTCTCCCCCTCAGTTGCTCATGGACTTTGCCTAACAGTTGTGGAAGCCATATACTAACAGTTGAAAATTGTTAGTATATATTGAAACAGAATTGTGCAACTGTCAAACAAACTTTAGCTCATATATATCAAATGCTGAAGCAACAATAACAAACCATTAGTAAACACAGTCAGCAACATAAGATGTATTTTATTCATGATAATCACAATTGGGCGGCAATAATTTTGAGATAACAATACTGTCTTTTGCTATAGATCTAAACACAGCTTATATGAACAGTCTTAACTCCTAGATCTACATTTGACAAATTATCGTTAACATTCTAATTTTCTTGAAGACGTATCAACAAAACTGATCATTGTGTAGCTTGTCTCAAAGGCAAGCAACACAATGATCATCACATGAGAATTCTTTTTGGGGCAAACCTCTTACCAAACTGTTTTTAGCTAACAAGTTCATGGTTTTAAAATTCATGTGACACATCCTTCTATGCCAAATGGCAGACTCATCATGAGATGCCTTTGAGAGTAAACAACTTAACACATTCTGTTTAACAATCTTGTGTGTATCTAGACAGTAGACATTATCTTTTCTAGGTGTTCTCAAAAGAACATCCTTCTCATTTAGTTTAAAATCTTTTGAAAGAATAATGCATTCTGAATCTGTAAACAAAACTTTGTTTCCATTGTCACAGATTTGAGATACACTTAACAGATTGTACTTAAGCTGTTCAACAAAGAAAACATCATTAAATGTAAGTGTACCTGCCTCAACAGCTCCTTTACCTGTGATTTTTCCTCCCTTAGCATTTCCTCCAAATGCTACAAATCCACCATTGATGCTTCTGAAATCCTTCAAACAGTGTGGATTTCCAGTCATGTGCCTTGAGCATCCACTATCCACATGCCAGATAGATCCATGATTGGCCCTATGAATGCTCTGCACAAATAAAATCAGTTAGTAGCAGGAAGTACCCAGGCCATGCAGGTCTTGGGTACACCATTCAAGTCATAATACTTAAACAGAGTTTGGTTCTTTTTGATTTCATCCAAATTAGATTTCTCTAATTTGTGTGAGGAATACTTTGTAAGAACATGTGGTTCCCAACTGTTGTGATTAACAGTGGATACCTTTGAACAAACAGCTGGTGGAGTTGGTAAAACAGATGAATCAACTTGTGATTCCTTCTGATTTTCAGTTTGAAGAACAGTTTTACCCTCTCCAGAATCAGTTTGTTTTTGAATTTTCATCCAAGCCAAACCAACAGTTTTTGGTTTTGTTAAAACATTTTTGAAACTGTTAGTTGGTTTGGATGTAACAGTTGTAGAACTGTTTGCCTGTTTTGGCTTAGCAGTTTTAGAACTGTTGATCTGCTTTGACTTAACAGTTTTAGTACTGTTATTTTGTCTTTTGGGACTTTTGTTTTGAGTGCCATTGGTCTGTGGGTTATAGTAACAATCTTGAACTAAATGATTTCATCTCCCACAAATGTAGCACTTTTTGGTTTTCACAATAGGTAAACCAGTTCTTTGTGACCCGAATTGGTTCCTACTTCTTTGATTTCCTCTCACAGGTGCAGATTGAGGAAACTTTTGGACACCATGCTTTTGGCATGTGCATGCAGGCATTTCAGTATGCCTTTTCTTAGGCTTGGGTTTAGCCTGAGATTTTGGAGCTTCCATCCTCTTCCTTGCATACACAACCTCACCAACTTTCTCCTTTCCTTTGGTTTTTGTACTAACAGTTGGGCTTTTTGGCTTAGAACTGTTTGGGATTTTTTTAGAACTGTTAGTGTAAAGATGGGGATTATTGGCAACAGTTGTGAAACTTTTTATGGTTTGGATAGCTTTTGAAGGTGTTGGCTCAGTGGTGAGGGGTTCTGTGGATGCTTTTACAAACACCACAGGCTTGAAAGATGGTTTAGTAGGTATGGGTTCACAACAGATGTGATTTTCATATGGAATCACCTCATCTTTCTTCACAACTCCCTCATCATCACTTACTTCCTCCACAAATCCCTCTTCTTCAAACTCTGGATCAACTGATTTTAATTCATCTTCCAAAGGTTCATTGACATATCTATCAGCTGCCTCTGACAAAGGTGTTATGTATGTGTGATTGTATGGAGGTGGGGTTTCCTTATATCCAAGTCCAGTTTTCACCTTGTCTCTCACTTGAGATTGTAGCAGAGTCTCAAGCTTAAGGTTTGCAGCCTTGAACATTCCAAGATCAATGTCCACACCCTCCAATTTCTTTGTGAGTTCATCCACCTTGCTTTCTTTTTCAGCCAATTTCTTTTTCAGACTATCAATCTCATCTTGAAACTGCTCTTTCTCCCACTTATGATATTTTCTATCATAGTCCATTTGCAGTTCATTAGCCTGATAGTCTTTAATTTTCTTTTCAAGATCTTCTATCACAACAGTATACTCATACCTTCTCTCCTCCATTCTACTTAGAGCAGCACATACTTTCTTATTGTGCTCCCTAAACCTTTTAACAATAGCTCTACATTCACCAGGACATAGTTTGGAAGATACCTGTATGTCCTTAGATTCTGGTGAATCCATCTTGATGGAGGAGTCAGTCAATGCCATCAAAGCTTTGTTGTTTGTAGCCTCCTCTGCTTGATCACTCCAATCAAACCCATGGCCTTCTTGTGAGACCAATGCTGAGGAGGTTTGATTCTGAGTTGGCCTCTGACCTTGATTCTGGACTTGTCCACCAGATCTGCACTCTCTTGCAAAGTGGCCAAGTTGTTGACATTTAAAGCATCTCACCTTTGACTTGTCAAATCCAGCCTTGCCATCAGCTCTGAAATTCATGTTTTGCCTTCCAGTCCTTTTGATGAACCTCTTGGCTCTAACAGTAAGCATGGCCATCTGCCATTTGAGATCCATCTCCTCAAGATCATCAGGGTGCACTTGTTCAAGATCCTCATTGGTGAGGGTTGAATGTGCATGACTGGCAAGAAAAGCTTCAAGAACAGCATCTGGAGTGTTCACATCTAGTCCAGCAGCAGAACTAGTACCTGCACAATTTTCAAAAGAGTTAGTTAAAGAATGGTTTGATTTCATACCTGAGGATGACAGGAGAGCAGCATTGTGGCTAGGAACAACAGTTTTTCGTTTTCCCTCTATCTCTCCCTCAAACACTATCAAACTATTATAGAGATCATCTAACTCTATGTCTTCAAGGGAATCCTTAGTCCTCCATTGTGCAGCAAACACAGTCCATTCATCACCTAGAGACCTAAGAAACTTTCTATTTATCTCATCTTGATCAAGCCTAACCTTAGCACTCTCTAGTTGGCTCACCAGCTTGTAAAACCTATCAAAGATTTGGGTGATACTCTCATTCTTTCCACTGGTGAAGTTCTCATAGGCTTGTTTAAGGAGATATCTTTGGTTTCTCTTAGAACTAGCATTCCCAGCAAACCTCTTCTCCAGAGCATTCCAAAGTTCATCATGAGCATCATCAAATTTCTTGAATTGATGTTGATACTCATTGGGAATTGCAATCTGGAGGATGCTGAGAGCTTTCATCTCAATCATTCTGTCCTTCTTTTCAGCATCTGTCTTTGGTGGTGGCTTCTTCTTTGGTTTTCCATTCTCATCCAGATCAATGGGGTTAGTGGGAACAGTTTCAATGATTTGCCAAACAGCATAGTCCATTAGTTAGACATGCTGCTTGATTCTTAGTTTCCACATCTCAAAATCAGATGGTTTGAGCATGGGAACACGAATGTTGGACCCAGATCCATTGTTATCAGAAGAACCTCCCGAATCCATTGAAACAAATTGATTGAAAAATAGTTTTGAAAAATAAAGCAAAGTGATGCAAAAACCTTCAACTGGTGATCAAAGGAACCTTAATGATAAGGCTCTGATACCACTTGTCAGGATCGGATATAGATTATATCAAATAACAAGAACTAACTTTTGAATAACAAACCAGAGTTGAATAAAAGTTAATCTTTAACTATGATCACAATCAACTAAGAAGTTGCGGAATCATACTTAATTGATTAAAGAAGATTTTGAACACAAAGAGATTCAATCAAACAGTAATTTTATTAATCAACGAGAATGATTACAATAGCAAACTTCACCCCCAATCTAACTTATTATGTTAGACGAAGAACACAGATTGTTCTTAGGTTTCAACAAGAAACTTAGAGGCTTAGCACTATTCAGAAAGCAAATTACAACTTGAAGAATGAATGCAAAAAATTAATCAATGAGTACGTACAAATTATAAATTCTAATCTATCATTTATATACTCCTTGATCTTCCTTGATTTGCTGACAGTTAGGTAATCTTCTATTTTCTGAGATAATCTTGATGATCTTCAAAGTATTTTGAGATATCTTCAAAGATAGAGTTTTTCCATATTTAGCTCAACCGAAACTGTTTAATGAATACAACAGTTCTTGGTTCTTCTAACAGTCTTCGGCTTCAAGGTCTTCAAACAGTTGTAGTAGTTTGTACTACCAGTTCTGAACTCTATATAACAGCTTTGAAGTTCACAGCAACTGTTGGTTACAACTGTCTTCACAATTTCCACTAACAGTTCTAAGCTGTTTCTTCAACACTTCTTCTAACAGTTTTGAACTGTTTTCCATTAACAATTTTGATATTTGCATGTATAACAGTTTCAATGACTTAGCCACTTTCCCAACAACCATAAGTAGTGGTCATTAGGGTAGTCTTTATATTTAATTGATTAACCCAAGATTTGTTGCTTTGAGAGAAGAAGATTGTTTTTACCACAGGTCAAACTTTCAACTCATAAATGGGTTATAAATTTTATAAGATATCTAACTATTATATAAAGGAGCCCTCATGCCTCTCTTTTGAACACGTCACCTCCCAAATTGCCGCCACGCACCAGCTTTTTAGTTCTCACCCACACCTCCATTTGCCCTCTTCCTTATTCACGTTTCCTCGAATTCCTCCTACCAGCTTGCTAGCATGTCACGAGCCACTGCTTCAGCTTCATTCCGCCCATCCTGTTTCTTCTGATGAACCGCCATGTCTTCTCTTCTCACTTCCTTATATATTTTTTTTCATGCCTAATTTGTCGTCAACATCTGTCTAAAGTGCGAAAACAGGTACTCAAGGTTTTGTTTACCCTAATTCCTCATCGCATACAAACCGTTGTTGTTTACCCTAATTCCTCATCGTTAGGGTTTGTATCATAATGTGTCGGCAGAGGCTGCTTCACAGCATTAGGTCAGGCGAATGCCACCTGCCTGCCTACCTCCACCTTTTCCTTCATCTTCCTTTTGCTTCAACGTCATGCTTCATTCTCCCACTGATAAACCGCCATAGCTCCTAGAGAGGATATCGGTGAGTGTTTAATCGCTAAGGTTTTTGGTGCTGGTTATGATCTAGACGATGAAACGATTTTTTCGACGCCAGCTTTTCCTCTTAGCGCCAAGGTTGCTGGGACGATCAATATGACTCGGTGACATTGAAATCTATTAGCTTATATATTTGTATATATGCATCTGCATCGATCTAGGTCTTTTTTTATCATGATCCTCCGAGATGTGTTCAAATAAACTGAAATTAAACGATCATGATTTTAGTTCCTGAAACCATCATCGTTGTCTGTTGAACCAATCCAGTTAGCAACGTAACATTGTTTTCCCAGTTAAATATGATCATAAATATATTTGATTTGCCTTATTTCAGGTATTGATTTGCATAACAGGAGAATATTAAGTGAAAGTTAAGAGTTACTTCCTCTGTTTGCAAATAGAGCAGAGCTGTTGTTGTAATTGATGAACCACTCTATTTGATTCTTATAATAATATTCATTTTTTCTTATTGCTAGACCCTGAAATAATTGCAATGGTAGCAAATATCAAACGGATGCAACTGAACTCTCTGTTGGTCTCATATTAACATAAACATGTGCATTTAGTCGTTTAATTTCTCTGTGTTTATGTATAGAGTTTCTTGCCTATTCATTAAACAAGTTTTTCCCGCACACAACTACTTTCTTCTGGTGTTTTTCTCACCCTCTTTGTAATTATTTTTGGTTGCTCCTCTTACTCTAACTTGATGCGTGCCTAGCTGCTTGATAAAAAGCAGGTATAGTTTACCACGTCTCCTAATGTCTCTACGTTATGTCTACTTTTCATCAATTTAGTGCTACATCTAAAGTAGGAGTTATTGATAAAGTTATCTTTTAATCATGTAATTCATCATCTTAAGGAATCGTATCTTCCTTTCAACATGATTGAAGTAAGTTATATAGACAAATGACTTATTATGTTGTTCTTCAAGTGAGTTGTCCTTGTATATTATACGCCCAGAGAGGCTTGTCAATTTTTGAAGAAAAGTGAAGTGATGAGTTTGGATGAAGTATTAACAGGTACTGTCAACTTTCCCTGTACATGATTTTGCTTTTCAAAGTTGTTAAATGTCCTTTTTTTGTAGTTTCATGTCTTTCTTCTTCAACTTTATATAGTACATGTTCTTTTAATGGTGACCACATGATTACCTAAGAATATACAACCTTTAGCGGTAAATAATAATCCAAAAATATTGGCACAAAATATTTACAAATTACCCTCAGTTCTGTAGTACTGAATTGAAATGTTCGTTGCCCACGAGTAGTGTATAACTTTGCAGTGCAAGCTGGATGCCATTGTATTCATTCTGTTTCTTTTGTTTGCAGTTCTGTTTATTTTATTTCACACATCTGAGGTACCTACTTTGAGTTTGGCATAGATATTTAAATACATACTATCCATTTAACAATAAACTTACAAAAGTTTCCCTTTTGAACTTGTCCATATAAAAGTGCACCGTCATATTTTCCACGAAAGGACAAGATTATTTAATTTGCAGATTCACATTTCTTGTGCCTTTTTGTTGTGGCTGATTTCTTTTCCCATTATCTTGTAAACTTTATATGCAGGATAGTACTTAAATTTTTTTGTTTTAAATTAGGAATTATGAATCATTGTATCGCCATCTGCTAGTTTGTTCCTAATAGCCATCTTTCTATTTGGACTTATACCCATATGCTTTACTGATTATGGTTGCCATTCTGTTTGATTAAGCTTAATCACCATCTGATTTAGTCAAAAAGAAAAGAGGAATGGGTCAAGGAAGGTCAAAACAAGTGTTATGCTCTTTTTAATCCTAATTGCTTTTGTTATGCAGAATGATTTTCAAAATGAGGAAGCTACTTCTTCATGTTCGCCTGCTGAAATTTGTATGAAAAAGCTACACCGTATAGCAGGATATGTAAAAGGGCGGTCTGTTTCGACTAAACAAGTGCTGGCCACATAAAAGTTACAAGTCGAATTAGATTTAGAAAAAGAAAAGTCGAAAGCTCTAGAAGAGGAAATTCGGGTAATTAAAGAAGAGCAACTTCAATTTCAAGAGGAGCAAATCAAATATAAAGAGGAGCAAAAAGAGAAAATGGAATTCATGATGGGTGAGCTATCACGTTTATCCCGATTACAATTTCAAAAAACCGTAAGTATACATCTTATTTTGAAGAAAATTTACTTTAGCAACATTTATATTTCTCATTAATTGAATTTTCTTTTGATTTTGTAGTGATCTTCATCTCGGGCATATGGTTAGAGATTCGTGGACATTACTTTTGATTGTTAGAATATATGATATTAGACATCTAAATGTTTATTTTTGTTTTATGGTTAAGTGATTTTAGATAAGTAAATATGACTTGAGATGTTTGTTTTTGGAATTGAAGCAAATATATGGTATGGTTTTGTGTTTTAAGAATGAAAGTTATTATTTCATTTTATGTTTGTTAAAATCAAGCAGGTTATAGTTAATAGCAAATTGTTCTAGCCGCTACTTCTCCTATTTTCATGATAGTGATAATTTTTTTGTGTCTATGATAGTGACCATATATCTGGTCACTATAGTCATTACAACGTCAGTTAACTTTAACCAATATCAGTGACTTTTCTTTTGTCATTATTACTGGTCATTAATTTGATAGACAGTGATGACTTTCAGGATTAATGACTAATTTTAGTGATGGAAAGGGTTGTCACAGATATAGTGACCACTATGTTTTAGTCACTTGTTAGCGGTTGTAACG
The DNA here is from genome assembly GCA_947179395.2 of Pulicaria dysenterica. Lineage (NCBI taxonomy): Eukaryota > Viridiplantae > Streptophyta > Magnoliopsida > Asterales > Asteraceae > Pulicaria > Pulicaria dysenterica. Next base: position 115,702,927 of record OX359290.1, on the reverse strand, counting down.
GGATAGACTATCACATAGCTTGTCTTGATAACATCATCATGAAATATAAGCAAAATAAAATGGTTGTTAGCAACCGTAACAAAGTGAAAACAACTTGAAGGTAGAAACGACGCATATCAATTTCCAAATAAAATGTTGTAACTTGAAATGTATATTGAGCAAGATCTGTTGTTAATATCGTACCTCGAGCAGCAAATGAACCAAATTCCAAACATAATATCAGCTTACTGCAAAATGAAATCATAAAACATTTTAGCATTCAAAATAAAACGGGAACTACAAAAAAGATTAAAAAAAGTATTAGAATAAACTTTTGCAAAATGAAAAGTAGAATAAAAAAACCTCAATTAACTTGCTAATTTTCATTATTATATGGGAGTTACTAATTGTAACACCCTAACTTAGGGCCTAGTAGTAATATGTTGTACATTGTGTTGGTCTAGTTGTACGTTGACATTAACCAAGTTGTTTAAGTTGTTTTGTTGATTAATTGTTGTTATTTGTTGGTACACGTGGTTATGTTGCTAAAGTTGGAAATGTGTCATTAATAGATAGAGTTGGTTAATTGTTGAACGGTTTCAAATAATGATTCCAAAAATATCTCCGTTAGTTAAAACGGATAAACCTAAGTCGTGTTTTAAGTTGAATAGGAGAACAAAATACCCTCGTGGGGTATTAAACCCACTTGGGTCGGTTTAAGGGAGATCTTATCCCCTGTTGCTTCTCAAACACACCCAACACATACACAAACATACGTAAACACACACACACACACATACCCTTTGAAGATTTGAAAGTGGAAACAAGGAAAGAAGCAATCTGATTTCGAGTTCTAGCTGTTGATTTAGAAATTTATTACTGATCTTGTGTCATCTCCTTGCTTGTTTGTAAGTATTTTCATGTCCCAAACCTAGTTCTTGAGTTAAGTGAAGAAAGGATCCATTTTGATGGATTCAATTGTGTTCTTGTGGTTGTTTTATGTCAAGTATATGTTTGTAGGTTCATATACATGTTAGATATGAAGTAAAAACATTTGAATACGGATTCAAGTTGAGTTTTGATGGCAAAAACGAGTAAAACAACTTCTGTGTCGAACAGAGCAAGAACCCTTCTGTAACAGGGTTGCTTGCGATCGCATGGGAAAGGCATGCGATCACATGGTTCACCTTTGCGATCGCATGGCGCGTCTAGTGTCTCTTGCGGTCGCATGCATGGGTCTTGCGATTGTAAGGGTGTCGTTGTCATGGTTTACCGTCTAAGGACGAAGGAGATATAACTTGCGATCGTAGGTACATAACTTGCGATCGTAAGCCCCCAAGATGCCACCCTTGCGGTCGTATGGTTGTGTCATGCGATCGTAAACTGGGGTGGTTTAGGCAGGGCCTTTGCGCTCGTATGGATATGCCTAGTGATCGCATGGATGTGCCTTGCGATTGCATGGTGTTGCCTTGCGATCGCATGGTGTGTTGTTATGCTGGCAGCTTTGTTGTCTTGTGTTTTAAGCCTCGTTAATTGTCGTTGATTGGTGTCTAAGCCTGAATCTAATGTGTTAGGTGATTCGGATGACTCCGTGTGCTCTTGGGATTCCCGAATTCATATCTGCCTCCTGTAATCTCGAGGTGAGTACCGGTTTTCCCATGAGTCTCGGTAAGTAGCGTTGTCTGTTGTTTGTTGAACTATGTTGTTGATGTCGCACACGTGCGTAGATGAGGTATGTGATACCATGTTGTTATATACTTTTGCAATGCTACGTTGCTTTACACGTTGTTTATGAATCGCATGAATATAGTTGAACCCGTAATGGGTTGTAGTAGTGTGTGGTATTGGTCCGGACTGTTGATGGCATGGTTAAGGTCAGCTTTCTTCCCGAAGGCTGGATCCCTTTGAAGGAATAACGGGGATCAACGGTACTCGGTGTGCAGCACGCCGGGGTGGTCTTGCAAACCGCCGCTCCTTAACGTGAGTTGGGATCTTAACTTTTGTTGAGATCCGAGATGTTGAGCTTCGAGCTTTGTAACGCGTTTGGTGGACTGCTCTTCGCTCCCCCACCATTGCGGATAGTTGTAGCTGATGGTCCCCAGTTTGAATGGTTGAGCGGGGTTTCCCCCACCCAGCGAGATATGATTCCTACTGACTCGTTGGCGCGACGCTATGTGTTAGGATAGCCTTATGTGTTGTCCCGTAGTTGGGATAACCTGCTTATTAATGCTTATGTGTTAATCTGTACTCACTAGCTAGTTGTAGCTAACGGTGCCTGATTTTCCCTTTTTGCAGATGCAAGGTAGTTGGCCTATGTGAGGCGGGACTTGTTGGTGACTGTTGTAAATATCTTTTGCGGAACACTGCTCGTTGTATTTATGTGATCCGATGGTCGGTAGTTGTCAGTTTAGTTGGGTAACACGCGGTAGTATTTTTGGGACTTGGTTTATGGTGTTGTACTTTATGCATCGCCAAGTCCATTAAACAATATTATCTTTTGTTAAAAATGTTGGTTACTTCTGCTGTCGGCTTTTATAATATAAGTTGAAAAGCTTAAATTTTTCCTAATTTTAAGCGCGTGAAAACCTGTGTTACAATTAGGTATCAGAGCCTAAGTTTGAGGAATTGGGTACTCGTAGGAGTATTCAATCTCAAGCTTGGGCCCGACCATCGTTAAGTGTTCCTAGTTGGGTATTTGTGGTTGAGTATGAGCGTTATGTGGTAGTTGCATGTTGTAAACTAACTTGTAGCGTTAGTAGTTGTTGAGTAAGTAGAGTACTAAACGTTGTTTCCGTGTGTAGTAAGTTGATATAGAATGGCAGAACGACTCGTTAACACTGAAGAGGCTCTTAAGCGTATGGAGGATGAAGCTTCAAGCGTTCATCCTGAAGCAGAGGAGGGATCAGCCCCGCATGAGTACGAGCAGCTAAGGCAAGATCCAGATCAGGCCGCGCGCATTGTACGTCTGGAGGAAGAGCTCCGACTCACAAGGGAGCTGTTGTTAGCTGCAATGCAGGGTCAAAAGCAGAAGAAGTGTTCGTATAATAAATTTCGCTCTTGCGGTCCGAAGGAGTTTGAGGGTGGTGACGGTCCTTCAGATACAGTACGGTGGCTCCGAGAGACCGATCAGGTGTTTGACTCTTGTGATTGTGAGCCTGAGTATCGTGTCAAATACGCGACACGGATGTTGAAGGGTAGTGCTTTATTCTGGTGGGATTCAGTGAAAGCGACGTTGATTATAGAGGTTGTTGTTGCCATGACATGGGAGCAGTTTGCTGAGAAAGTAACCAGACGGTATTGTACAGATTATGATATGGAAAAGATGGAAAGGGAGTTCAATGCTCTCCGAAAGGGAGACAAGTCGGTGGATGTTCTGATCCAAGCCTTTATTGATAAAGTGAGGTTTATTCCTAGCTTGGCGACGGATGATGCTGCGAAAATGAAAAAGTTTGTAGGAAAGTTGCCTGCTGATTACCGCGCTCATGTTAGAGTGGCTGGGAGTTTGGATCGAGTGTTTGAGATAGCTCGACAACTTGAATATGATCGTACGCAGGGTAAAGATGACCGAGCTGGTGAAGGTCATAAAAGAAAATTTCAGCAGTTGTCGAAGCCGGGTCCTTCTAAAGGACAATCTGTTGCTGGTGGGAAGTTCGATTCCCAGAAGAAGCCGAGGGTGGATCGTCTGTGGTGTGCAACTTGCCGTACTTATCACAGTGGTGATTGTTCTAAAGCCACTGCTCGATGTTTACGGTGTGGAGATAAGGGGCACGTGGTTGCCGAGTGTGAGTTCAAAGAGGACGTTTGTTATAAGTGCCACAAGCCAGAGCACAGAATATCTGACTGCTGGTCGAAGCAGAATACCGGTGCTGGTGGATCTACTTCTGGGCAGAGAAAGGATGGTGCTCCCCGAGCTAAAGGGAGAGCATTTCAGATGATAGCTGAGGAAGCTAAAGGTGCTGGGGACGTGATAACTGATACATTTCTTATTAATTCTGCCCCAGCATGTGTGTTGTTTGATTTTGGAGCTACATATTCTTTTGTATCTGTGTCTTTTTGTGATAAACTGCAAATGCCTGTATCTGTGTTATTTGAGCCATTAAGAGTAGAGACTGCTAATGGTAAAGTAGTTCCAGTTGTTGATAATGTCCCTCAAGCGGTTATTGATATCGACGGGAACAGTTTTCCTGTTTCTCTCCTTCTTATGCCGATTGCGGGATTCGATGTTGTAATTGGGATGGATTGGCTTAGCAAACTGAACGCTGAGATTTTCTGTTCCAAAAATTTGATTAAAGTTCCCCAACCTGACGGGTCATATGTTGTGGCTCGCGGTGAAAGACGAAAATCAGCTATTCCTATTATTTCTCTGATGAAAGCGAGAAAGTCAGTTGCAAAAGGTTGCGAGTGTTATCTGGCACATGTGATTGACGCTAAATTGGAGAAACGTGTTGTTCGCGATATACCGGTGGTGACCGATTATCTAGAAGTGTTTCCTGACGAGTTACCTGGGCTACCGCCAGTTAGAGATGTTGAATATCGTATCGATCTTGTTCCGGGGGCTACCCTTGTGGCCAAAGCTCCGTATCGTCTTGCTCCTTCCGAGGTTCGCGAGATGATGATGCAGATTCAGGAGTTGCTAGACAAAGGCTTTATTCGCCCGAGTTCTTTTCCATGGGGTACTCCTGTACTATTCGTAAAGAATAAAGATGGGACGATGAGAATGTGCATAGATTACCGAGAGCTGAATAAGCGAACGGTAAAGAACAAGTATCCTTTGCCGCGGATAGATGATTTGTTTGATCAACTGTAGGGAGTAACGTGTTTCTCAAAGATTGATCTACGGTCGGGATATCATCAAGTGTTAGTTGCTGACGAAGATGTACCGAAGACGGCTTTCCGTACTCGTTATGGTCATTATGAGTTTTTGGTGATGTCTTTCGGCTTAACCAATGCTCCTGCTGTTTTCATTGACCTGATGAACCGGGTTTGTCGTCCTTTTCTTGATAAGTCGGTAATCGTGTTTATTGACGATATTCTCGTTTATTCCTAAACTGAAGCTGAACACGAGTCGCATCTGCGACAAGTTCTTGAAACTCTTAAACGAGAGAAGCTTTATGCTAAATTCTCGAAGTGCGAGTTCTGGTTGAGAGAAGTCCATTTTCTTGGTCATGTGATTTGCAGCGATGGCGTTAAAGTTGATCCAGCGAAGGTTGAGGCGGTGATGAATTGGGGAGTTCCTCGAACTCCTTCTGAAGTTAGAAGCTTTCTTGACTTAGCTGGTTATTATCGGTGGTTTATCCGCGACTTTTCTAAACTTGCAGGTCCTTTGACCAAACTAACTCGCAAGGATGTTGCATTTGTTTGGGCGGAAGCTCAAGAACAAAGTGATTGGCTATTGTGATTGACTTTTCTGAAACGGCTATTGTGCGAAGCTCCAATTCTTTCGTTGCCAGAAGGATCTGAAGACTTCATTGTTTATTGTGATGCTTCGTACTCCGGATTGGGGTGTGTGTTGATGCAACATGATAAAGTGATTGCCTACGCTTCAAGGCAGTTGAAACCTCATGAAGGCAACTATCAGACTCATGATCTTGAGTTGGCAGCTGTGATGTTTGCGTTGAAATTGTGGAGACACTATCTTTACGGCACCAAATGTGTGGTTTGCACCGATCACAAGAGCCTGCAATATGTCTTCACGCAGAAAGAGCTCAATATGAGACAACGTAGATGGCTCGAGTTGATAAAAGACTATGATTGTGAAATTCGCTACCATCCTGGTAAGGCCAATGTGGTGGCGGATGCCTTGGGTAGAAAAAGCTCTTCTGTAGACGTAAAGTTTATGAAACTCACTGTGGTTCCTGATATCATTGCCCGATTGAAGGAAGCGCAACAAGTGGCATTACAAGATGAAAATTTGAAAGATGAAATAATGAGGAAACAAAAAGATCAACTCGTAGACGATAACCATGGATTAAAGACTTTCCAGTCTCGCGTATGGGTACCACTTCATGGTGGTAATCGTGATATGATACTGCAAGAAGCTCACAAGTCCAGGCTGTCGGTTAATCCGGGCAGCACAAAGATGTATCACGACTTGAAAGCGTTGTATTGGTGGCCTACTTTGAAACGATACATTGCCTCTTTTGTAGAGAAATGTCAAATCTGCGCGCATATTAAGACAGAACATCAGAAGCCTTATTGAAATCTGCAGCAACTTGAAATCCCGGAGTGGAAGTGGGATCACATTACGATGGACTTTGTGACAAAGTTGCCGAAAACCCTCAGAGGTCATGATGCAATTTGGGTCATTGTCGATCGATTGACCTTATCCCCTGTTGCTTCTCAAACACACCCAACACATACACAAACATACTAGCTAGTTGTAGCTAACGGTGCCTGATTTTCCCTTTTTGCAGATGCAAGGTAGTTGGCCTATGTGAGGCGGGACTTGTTGGTGGCTGTTGTAAATATCTTTTGCGGAACACTGCTCGTTGTATTTATGTGATCCGATGGTCGGTAGTTGTCAGTTTAGTTGGGTAACACGTGGTAGTATTTTTGGGACTTGGTTTATGGTGTTGTAGTTTATACATCGCCAAGTCCGTTAAACAATATTATCTTTTGTTAAAAATGTTGGTTACTTCCGCTGTCGGCTTTTATAATATAAGTTGAAAAGCTTAAATTTTCCCTAATTTTAAGCGCGTGAAAACCGGTGTTACACTAATCGAAATATACCATTATACAATAACTCATAGCGAAACAAAAGTTTTACCTCTGCTTTTTACATGTGGTTTCACTATCAATTATTGGAAGTCAACTCTACTTTTGGGAAGAGCAACTGATCATATATTAAATTCAAAACTTAAGAATTCTATGCAAAGTGGGTATTTTGATTTTACTTGAAGTAAAGTTAACACACTTATATCATATATCACATGGAGACAAATTAAAGAAACTTACTCTGGGAAATAAGAACTTGAACAAGAACTTGAACTTGAACAAAACCTGGATCATAAACCCTAAAAAGGAAGTAAAGAACATAGATAAACAACACTCAAATCAAATTATGGACTTGTCAGGATCGGATATAGATTATATCAAATAACAAGAACTAACTTTTGAATAACAAATCAAAGTTGAATAAAAGTTAATCTTTAACTATGATCACAATCAACTAAGAAGTTGCGGTATCACACTTAATTGATTAAAGAAGATTTTGAACACAAAGAGATTCAATCAAATAGTAATTTTATTAATCAACGAGAATGATTACAATAGCAAACTTCACCTCCAATCTAACTTATTATGTTAGACGAAGAACACAGATTGTTCTTAGGTTTCAACGAGAAACTTAGAGGCTTAGCACTATTCAGAAAGCAAATTACAACTTGAAGAATGAATGCAAAAATATAATCAATGAGTACGTACAAATTATGAATTTTAATCTAGCATATATATACTCCTTGATCTTCCTTGATTTGCTGACAGTTAGGTAATCTTCTATCTTCTGAGATAATCTTGATGATCTTCAAAGTATTTCGAGATATCTTCAAAGATAGGGTTTTTCCATATTTAGCTCAACAAAAACTGTTTAATGAATACAAAAGTTCTTGGTTCTTCTAACAGTCTTCAGCTTCAAGGTCTTCAAACAGTTTTAGTAGTTTGTACTAACAGTTCTGAACTCTATATAACAGCTTTAAAGTTCACAGCAACTGTTGGTTACAACTGTCTTCACAATTTCCACTAACAGTTCTAAACTGTTTCTTCAACACTTCTTCTAACAGTTTTGAACTGTTTTCCCAACACTTATTAACAGTCTTAACAGTTTTGATATTTGCATGTATAACAGTTTCAATGACTTAGCCAATTTCCCAACAATCTCCCCCTAACTTAAAGTATTGAATAATACACTTAAGTTGTTTGTTTTAAGGGTTCAATCATAGACAAATTAACATAAGTAAAGAATATATTTATCATTGAATGCAAAATCAAACTGTTATAATCAAAAATTCAAAAGATAGAAAAATTACTTTTTCTTTGATCTCAGAGATTCAAGTCTATCTTTGAATTTCTGAAGTAGCTCATCCCTTACTTTAGCTGGACCATAGAACTTGGCTTTCAATAAGTATTGGAGCTTGATCTGACCATGTTCAACAAAATCCATGTCAAACCATTCAGTAATTGCATTTTCCATTACCATGGAGTATACCCTTGGCTTAACATACACTTTAACAGATTGAATTGGAAAAGTTTCATCAGCCATCAGTATTGAAATTATTTTCTTTGGGTTGCAAATACTTGTCAAATATCTCATCAATAACTTAATTAGAGGTTGCTCAGATCCTCCATAATGCCTTGTTCCATACTCATACAATTCTTGTATGTCCCTCCTAGTAATACTATCCATCATTTGTAAGTAGCCTGTAAACTGTTCAATCTGATCATTCTCCCTTACAATGATTATACCTTCCTTTCCAGTATCATACCTGACAACATCAAACTTCCATTCTTTAATGTGAGACTTCTGGCCAAAATGTTCTTTTACAAACTTGTTAACACCTTTTTCAACATCGACCAAGAGCCTATCTTGAATGATAGTTTTAACCATTTTAGCTTTGATGGTTTGATCTGTTTGGGTTGGTTGGACAGCTTTGGACTTTTGGGGTTTGGATTGTAGAGGTTGAGACTTCTTCTCAGTTACTGACTTAGGAAGTTGAGGTTGTTTCTTTTTCACAATTCTTTTTCTTTTAACTCCCTTAGCAGCCTTTTCTTGCTTTTCTTCCTCATCAATCTGAGCTGTGATCTCATCAGCTAGCTTCTTTGCTACTTTAAGATCATTCAATTCTTGTTCCCTTTGCTCAGCTGCTAGCCTTAATGCAAATTCATGATCACGCTCTTCTTGTTGTTGTTTTGAAAGCTTGAGCTTAGGACAAACAACAACAACTTCCTTACCTTTGCCTAGAACAGGGGGCAACTTAGATTCTTTCTTTCCTTCCAGGATGACTATGCCTTTAAACCCTTTCTTTGCTGGTAAAGATTCTAACTTAGCAACCTTTCCATCAAGCCATCCATCATCTATTTTCTGTGCCATTCTAGAAGAACTTATTCCCAGATATTGAGCACTAATATCAACCAAATAGTTCTGCTTAACTTTTGACCAAGATTTGAAAATTTCAGTGCTTGGAACATTTGCAGTTGACACCATCCTGTTGATTAGTAACCTATCAACACTTGAGAGATGTTCTTCTTCTTATTTATTAACAGTTTGGACACTTGCAACTGTTTGTTCAATTGGTGCAACTGTTGTGCCTTCAGCTGCAGCTGTTTGTGTACTAGATGCAAATGTTAGTTCAACCACTGCAGCTGTTTGTTCTGGCACTTCAGCAACTGTTGGTAATGAACTCTCCCCCTCTTTGATTGGAACAGTTGAAGGAGGTCTTGCAGCAGCTGTCAACTGTTGTAGTACTTGATCATGCAGCTTTAGCATCTCATTAGCATGCTTCAAACTGTTGGTCAAAACCTTAATTTGCTGATCTTGTTGAAGAATCCTTTTGTTTTGTAAGACAATCTTCTTTTTGAGTTGTATATATGCAGCAAAGAAGGGTGCAAATTTGAAATCCGTCATTGCTTGGTGTTGCATTCTAGCCTCAATGTCAGCCAGTGTTGCCACTGTTAACATATCATTGACAGATAAAACTGGTGGTTCACTCAATTGAGATTCCACACCAGTACCCCTCTTTTCTTGGTACTGGGGATTTCCAGAAACTGTTTGACCAGCCTCTGTTGCCGTGGCTGAGGTCTTAGTTATGTTAACCCTGTCATGTTCACCCCTTGCGGGTAAAACAGTAGGATCAGCCTCAACTACCATATGATCACCCTCTAATGGAGTGATCACCTCCTCATTGTGCCTGGGAGACAGCACAAGGGGTTCCCTTTCGATATTCTGCATAGGTGAATGCACCTGTGCAGGGTTAACAGTTTCAGTTTCATGAACTTTGGTGGAAGGAGCACCAACAGTTCTTTTCCTCTTCTTTTGAAATATTTTTAATGCAGGGGCTTGTGTTTTAGCTCGTTCAAAGGAAGCAGAAGGGATAATTTGAGTATCGTGAGCTGTGGGTTCCAGAGGTGGTGGTGTAGCAATAAGTTGGGCTTCATGCTCACCCCTGGCAGCTCTGTTTCTTGAAAGAAACTCCATCATTGCAGAGAGTGGTGGAGTTATGGCACCTGTGAAATTCTTCCCATTAACCATCAACTTGCTCAATGTGGAGGCCACATGAGCAGAGGGAATTAGGACCCTCTTGTGTGCTTTAAGATTTGGCATAAAAAAGTTTAGCAAAACTTGCACAAATCGTGGGTGTTGGGAAATAATCTAGGTTATTGAGCATAAAAATGAGAACTGTTTGGTGAAGGTTGGTGAAACAGTTTAAAACTGTTTGTTGAAAATATGAAAACAGTTGAGAACTGTTAGTATAAACATCTACAACTGTTTGAAGACCTTGAAGCTGAAGACTGTTAGAAGAATAAAGAACTGTTGTATTCATTAAACAGTTTCTGTTGAGCTATATTTGGAAAATCCTATCTTTGAAGATATCTTGAAATACTTTGAAGATCATCAAGATTATCTCAGAAGATAGAAGATTACCTAACTGTCAGCAAATCAAGGAAGATCAAGGAGTATATATATGCTAGATTAGAATTCATAATTAGTAATTACTCATTGATTTTATTTTTGCACTCGTTCTTCAAATTGTAGTTTGCATTCTGAATAGTGAAAAGCCTCTAAGTTTCTCGTTGAAACCTAAGAACAGTCTGTGTTCTTCGTCTAACATAATAAGTTAGATTGGGGGTGAAGTTTGCTTTTGTAATCATTCTGGTTGGTTAATAAAACTACTGTTTGATTGAATTGATCCGTGTTTAAAACCTTCTTTAATCAATTAAGTGTGATTCCGCAACTTCTTAGTTGATTGTGATCATAGTTAAAGATTAACTTTTATTTTACTCTGATTTATTATTTAAAAGTTAGTTTTGTTATTTGATATAATCTATATCCGATCCTGACAAGTGGTATCAGAGCCTTATCATTAAGGTTCCTTTGATCACCGGTTGAAGGTTTTTGCTTTACCTTGCTTTAATTTTTTTTAAACTGTCTTTAAATCAATTTGTTTCAATGGATTCGGGAGGTTCTTCTGATAACAGTGGGTCAGGGTCCAACATTCGTGTTCCCATGCTCAAACCATCTGATTTTGAGATGTGGAAACTAAGAATTAAACAGCATGTCCAACTAATGGACTATGCTGTTTGGCAAATCATTGAAACTGTTCCCACTAATCCCATTGAATTGGATGAGAATGGAAAACCAAAGAAGAAACCACCACCAAAGACAGATGCTGAAAAGAAGGATATAATGATTGAGATGAAAGCCCTCAGCATCCTTCAGATTGCAATTCCCAATGAGTATCAACATCAATTCAAGAAATTTGATGATGCTCATGAACTTTGGAATGCTCTGGAGAAGAGGTTTGCTGGGAATGCTAGTTCTAAGAGAAACCAAAGAGATCTTCTTAAACAAGCCTATGAGAACTTCACCAGTGGGAAGAATGAGAGTATCACCCAAATCTTTGATAGGTTTTACAAACTCGTGAGTCAACTGGAGAGTGCTAAGGTTAGGCTTGATGAAGATGAGATAAATAGAAAGTTTCTTAGGTCTCTAGGTGATGAATGGACTGTGTTTGCTGCACAATGGAGAACCAAGGATTATCTTGAAGACATAGAGTTAGATGACCTCTATAATAGTTTGATAGTGTTTGAGGGAGAGAGAGAGGGAAAAAGAAAAACTGTTATCCCTAGCCACAATGCTGCTCTCCTGTCTTCCTCAGGTATGGAATCAAACCATTCATTAACTAACTCTATTAATAGTTGTGCAGGTACTAGTTCTGTTGTTGGACTAGATATGAATACTCCAGATGCAGTTCTTGAAGCTTTTCTTGCCAGCCATGCACATTCAACCCTCACCAATGAGGATCTCAAATGGCAGATGGCCATGCTTACTGTTAGAGCCAAGAGGTTCATTAAAAGGACTGGAAGGCAAAACATGAATTTCAGAGCTGATGGCAAGGCTGGATTTGACAAGTCAAAGGTGAGATGCTTCAAATGTCAACAACTTGGCCACTTTGCAAGAGAATGCAGATCTGGTGGACAAGTTCAGAATCAAGGTCAGAGGCCAACTCAGAACCATACCTCCTCAGCATTGGTCTCACAAGAAGGCCATGGATTTTATTGGAGTGATCAAGCAGAGGAGGCTACCAGCAACAAAGCTTTTGTGGCATTGACTGACTCCTCCATCAAGATGGATTCTCCAGAATCTGAGGACATACAGGTATCTTCTAAACTATGTCCTGGTGAATGTAGAGCTATTGTTAAGAGGTTTAGAGAGCACAATAAGAAAGTATGTGCTGCTCTAAGTAAAATGGAGGAGAGAAGGTATGAGTATACTGCTGTAATAGAAGATCTTGAAAAGAAAATTAAAGACTATCAGGCTAATGAACTGCAAATGGACTATGACAGAAAATATCATAAGTGGGAGAAAGAGCAGTTTCAAGATGAGATTGATAGTCTGAAAAGGAAATTGGTTGAAAAAGAAAGCAAGGTGAATGAACTCACAAAGAAATTGGAAGGTGTGGACATTGATCTTGGAATGTTCAAGGCTGCAAACCTTAAGCTTGAGACTCTGCTACAATCTCAAGTGAGAGACAAGGTGAAAACTGTACTTGGATATAAGGAAACCCCACCTCCATACAATCACACATACATAACACCCTTGTCTGAGGCAGCTGATAGATATGTCAATGAACCTTTGGCAGATGAATTAAAGACAGCTGATCTAAAGTTTGAGAGTTATGAAGATGAAGTTCTGTCTGTAGTAAGCGTTGAAGATATTGAGATAGTTGTGAAGAAAGATGAAGTGATTCCTTATGAAAATCACATCTGTTGTGAACCCATTTCCACAAAACCATCTTTCAAGCCTGTGGTGTTTGTAAAAGCATCCACAGAATCCCTCATCACTGAGCCAACACCTTCAAAAGCTATCCAATCCATTGAAAGTTCCACAACTGTTGACAATAGTCCCCATCTTTACACTAACAGTTCCAACAAGAACCCAAACAGTTTTAAGCTAAAAAACCCAACTGTTAGTACAAAAGCCAAAGGAAAGGAGAAAGTTGGTGAGGTTGTGTATGCAAAGAAGAAGATGGAAGCTTCAAAATCTCAGGCTAAACCCAAGCCTAAGAAAAGGCATACTGAAATGCTTGCATGCACATGCCAAAAACATGGTGTCCAAAAGTTTCCTCAATCTGCAGTTGTTAGAGGAAATCAAAGAAATCGAAACCAATTCTGGTCACAAAGAACTGGTTTACCTATTGTGAAAACCAAAAAGTGCTACATTTGTGGGAGATCTAATCATTTAGTCCAAGACTGTTACTATAACCTACAGACCAATGGCACTCAAAACAAAAGTCCCAAAAGACAAAATAACAGTTCAAAAACAGTTAAGTCAAAGCAGATCAACAGTTCTAAGACTGCTAAGCCAAAACTGGCAAACAGTTCTACAACTGTTACATCCAAACCAACTAACAGTTCCAAAACGGTTTTAACAAAACCAAAAACTGCTGGTTTGGCTTGGATGAAAATTCAAAAACAAACCGATTCTGGAGAAGGTAAAACTGTTCTTCAAACTGAAAATCAAAAGGAATCACAAGTTGATTCATCTGTTTTACCAACTCCACCAGCTGTTTGTTCAAAGGTGTCCACTGTTAATCACAACAGTTGGAAACCACATGTTCTTACAAAGTATTCTTCACAAAAATTAGAGAAATCTAATTTGGATGAAATCAAAAAGAACAAAACTCTGTTTAAGTACTATGACTTGAATGGTGTACCCAAGACCTGCATGGCCTGGGTACTTTCTGCTACTAACTGATTTTATTTGTGCAGAGCATTCATAGGGCCAATCATGGATCTATCTGGCATGTGGATAGTGGATGCTCAAGGCACATGACTGGAAATCCACACTGTTTGAAGGATTTCAGAAGCATCAATGGTGGATTTGTAGCATTTGGAGGAAATGCTAAGGGAGGAAAAATCACAGGTAAAGGAGCTGTTGAGGCAGGTACACTTACATTTAATGATGTTTTCTTTGTTGAACAGCTTAAGTACAATCTGTTAAGTGTATCTCAAATCCGTGACAATGGAAACAAAGTTTTGTTTACAGATTCAGAATGCATTATTCTTTCAAAAGATTTTAAACTAAATGAGAAGGATGTTCTTTTGAGAACACCTAGAAAAGATAATGTCTACTGTCTAGATACACACAAGATTGCTAAACAGAATGTGTTAAGTTGTTTACTCTCAAAGGCATCTCATGATGAGTCTGCCATTTGGCATAGAAGGATGTGTCACATGAATTTTAAAACCATGAACTTGTTAGCTAAAAACAGTTTGGTAAGAGGTTTGCCCCAAAAAGAGTTCTCATGTGATGATCATTGTGTGGCATGTCTTAAAGGCAAGCAACACAAAACTTCTTATAAGTCCAAAGAGATTTCTTCCATTACTGCACCTTTACAACTATTGCATATGGATCTTTTTGGTCCTACTTCTGTAGTGAGTATAGGGAAGAAAGCCTACTGTTTAGTCATAGTTGATGATTTCACCAGGTTTACTTGGGTTCAATTTCTTAGAACTAAGGATGAAACTGCTGAGTTAGTTAAGTCTCTTATTCTTAAAATTGAAAATCAATCTGATTTGAAGGTGAAAGTCATTAGATCTGACAATGGTTCTGAATTTAAGAACTATGAACTAAACAGTTTTTGTGAAAGTAAAGGTATTGAAAGACAGTTTAGTGCCCCTAGGACTCCCCAACAGAATGGAGTTTCTGAGAGAAGGAATAGGACTTTGATAGAGGCTGCTAGATCCATGTTAGCCGATTCTAGGTTTCCAATGACATTCTGGGCAGAAGCAGTGAATACTGCCTGCTATGTTCAGAATAGAGTACAAATAGTCAAGTCCAAAGGGAAAACTCCTTATGAGTTGTTCCTCAAGAGAAAACCTTTAATCAACTTCTTCAAACCATTTGGTTGTCCTTGCACTATCCTTAATACCAAATCACAATTAGGCAAGTTTGAGAGTAAGGCTGAAGAAGGTTTCTTTGTAGGATACTCCACTCAAAGTAAAGCTTATAGAGTTTTTAACAATGTCACTAGAATCATAGAAGAGAGTATGAATGTCTCTTTTAATGAGAATATGATCAATATTGCAGGTAATGGACCTGATTGGTTATTTGATATTGATGCATTGTCTAACTCTCTTTCTTTTGAGTATTCTACTGAAACAGCTACAGGTACCCCAACAACTGCTGGTGAAACTCATCAAACAACTTCCACCAGCCCGAACAGATTTGACACTGTTAGCTCGAAACCAACAACTGTTGGTTCAAACAAAGTTACTGAAGACTTTGTTGTGATTCCTTTGCTTCAACAAAAGTTCTCCAATGCTGTTGATCCATTGATTGATGTTGAATCTTCAAAGGACATGGAATCTCATGATCCTCAACAACACACTGACTCTGCATCCCAAACAGTCACTGATCAAGTGTATGATAATCCTGAAAATTCAAGTGAATGTGAGTTTGATTTGTCTAATCTAGGGAATGAACTGACTGAAGAAAACATTCCTACATCAAGAGTTCACAAGATTCATCCAATATCACAAATAATTGGTGATCCAACCACTCCTATCAGAACAAGGAATATGCTGCATAATGGAAATAGTGGTGTGGATCTTGCCCAATTTGATGTGAATGCTTGCTTTCTATCTCAAATCGAACCAAAGAAAGCAATTGAGGCATTGAAAGACCCTTCATGGGTGGAAGCAATGCAAGAAGAACTCTTACAATTTCAAATTCAGCAAGTTTGGAAGTTGGTTGAGCTTTCAAGAGGCAAAAGAGTAATTGGCACCAAGTGGGTGTTCAGAAACAAGAAAGATGAAAGAGGGATTGTAATCAAGAATAAGGCAAGACTGGTTGCACAAGGCTACACACAAGAGGAAGGAATAGACTATGATGATGTTTTTGCACCTGTTGCAAGGATTGAAGCCATTAGGCTATTTCTTTCTTTTGCAAGCTTCAAAGGATTTAAGGTGTATCAAATGGATGTCAAGTCTGCTTTTCTCTATGGAACTATTGATGAAGAGGTATATGTGTGTCAACCCCCTGGCTTTGAAGACTCAAAGTACCCTGACAAGGTATACAGGTTGGATAAAGCTCTTTATGGACTACATCAAGCTCCTAGAGCTTGGTATGAGACATTATCATCCTACCTTCTCGAGAATGGTTTTAAGAGAGGCACAATTGACAAACCATTGTTTACAAAGATTGTTAAAACAGAGATTTTACTTGTTCAAATCTATGTTGATGATATAATCTTTGGATCCACTAATGACAGCTTGTGCAAAGAATTTGAAGTCATTATGCACAAAAGGTTTCAGATGAGTTCAATGGGTGAACTCACATTTTTCTTGGGATTACAAGTCAAACAGAAGCCCACTGGTATTTTTCTAAGCCAATCTAAGTATGTCAAGGACATATTGGACAAGTTTGGCTATCAAGATGTGAAGCTGGCAAGTACTCCAATGGAGACACAAAAACAGTTGGGAGCAGATTCTGAGGGGGAGGATGTTGATATACACCTCTATAGATCAATGATTGGTTCATTAATGTACTTAACTGCTTCTAGACCTGATATAATGTTTGCTGTTTGTGTTTGTGCCAGGTTCCAATGCAGTCCAAAGATGTCACACCTGTTTGCTGTAAAGAGGATCTTTAGATACCTCAAAGGCCAACCAAAATTGGGACTTTGGTATCCTAAAGATTCACCTTTTGATTTGGTGGCATATTCTGATAGTGACAATGGTGGAGCAAATGTGGACATAAAATCAACCTCTGGAGGATGTCAATTCTTTGGATCAAGGCTGGTTTCATGGCAATGCAAGAAACAAACAACAGTTTCAACTTCAACAGCTGAGGCTGAATATATTGCTGCATCAAGCTGTTGTTCACAAGTGTTATGGATCCAAAATCAGCTTCTGGATTATGGTTTGTCTTTCTTAAATACCCCTATTTATGTTGATAACACCAGTGCTATTAGCATAGTTAATAATCCAGTGAAGCATTCTAAAACCAAGCATATTGAAATCAGATTTCACTTCATAAGAGACTGCAATGAAAAGAGATTAATCCAAGTTATGAAAATTCATACTGATGATCAATTAGCTGATTTGTTCACTAAAGCTTTTGATGTGAGCAGATTCAACTTTTTGATTTCCAACATTGGAATGATTAACTTGGACTAACAGTTGTTCATTATTCCATGTTTTTCACACTAACAGTTTGCAACTGTTAGTTACATTTTCTAACAACTGTTGTCATTTAAGTATTCAGAGAAGGAAATGCAATTTCACACATCAGTTTTGGACATATCTGATGACCTGTCTCACAAACAGTTTTCACACCCGTGACTGTCCCTGTTAAGAGAATTTTGGAAGCCTTTGGATTGCATTCAACAGTCGAAACATATATAAGGCAATTCCCTCCTTATTAAGCAACTCACACGTCCAAAACGAACTTCGATCATTAACAAACCCTAACTCTCAACAACTCTCAGAAATCAAAATCAAAATGTCTCCTCTTCCATTTGTCAAAGAGCACAATGTGATCGCTTATCTTGAAAAACCAGACAATCTTGACGCTTTCCACGTCATGATTGATTATCTTACGGTATCAAACATTCATTATGCTCTAATTGTCAACCCCACAATCTATACCTCACATATTGAGAACTTCTGGAAGAATGCCAAAGTCCAAGAAGTTGATGGAGTGCAATAGATTTCTACAACTGTTGATGATATGGAGGTTTCTATAACCGAAGACACTATCATTGCCCGATTGAAGGAAGTGCAGCAAGTGGCATTACAAGATGAAAATTTGAAAGCTGAAATAATGAGGAAGCAAAAAGATCAACTCGTAGACGATAACCATGGATTAAAGACTTTCCAGTCTCGCGTATGGGTACCACTTCATGGTGGTAATCGTGATATGATACTGCAAGAAGCTCACAAGTCCAGGCTGTCGGTTAATCCGGGCAGCACAAAGATGTATCACGACTTGAAAGCGTTGTATTGGTGGCCTACTTTGAAACGATACATTGCCTCTTTTGTAGAGAAATGTCAAATCTGCGCGCATATTAAGACAGAACATCAGAAGCCTTATTAAAATCTGCAGCAACTTGAAATCCCGGAGTGGAAGTGGGATCACATTACGATGGACTTTGTGACAAAGTTGCCGAAAACCCTCAGAGGTCATGATGCAATTTGGGTCATTGTCGATCGATTGATCTTATCCCCTGTTGCTTCTCAAACACACCCAACACATACACAAACATACTAGCTAGTTGTAGCTAACGGTGCCTGATTTTCCCTTTTTGTAGATGCAAGGTAGTTGGCCTATGTGAGGCGGGACTTGTTGGTGGCTGTTGTAAATATCTTTTGCGGAACACTGCTCGTTGTATTTATGTGATCCGATGGTCGGTAGTTGTCAGTTTAGTTGGGTAACACGTGGTAGTATTTTTGGGACTTGTTTTATGGTGTTGTAGTTTATACATCGCCAAGTCCGTTAAACAATATTATCTTTTGTTAAAAATGTTGGTTACTTCCGCTGTCGGCTTTTATAATATAAGTTGAAAAGCTTAAATTTTCCCTAATTTTAAGCGCGTGAAAACCGGTGTTACACTAATCGAAATATACCATTATACACTAACTCATAGCGAAACAAAAGTTTTACCTCTGCTTTTTACATGTGGTTTCACTATCAATTATTGGAAGTCAACTCTACTTTTGGGAAGAGCAACTGATCATATATTAAATTCAAAACTTAAGAATTCTATGCAAAGTGGGTATTTTGTTTTTACTTGAAGTAAAGTTAACACACTTATATCATATATCACATGGAGACAAATTAAAGAAACTTACTCTGGGAAATAAGAACTTGAACAAGAACTTGAACTTGAACAAAACCTGGATCATAAACCCTAAAAAGGAAGTAAAGAACATAAATAAACAACACTCAAATCAAATTATGGACTTGTCAGGATCGGATATAGATTATATCAAATAACAAGAACTAACTTTTGAATAACAAATCAAAGTTGAATAAAAGTTAATCTTTAACTATGATCACAATCAACTAAGAAGTTGCGGAATCACACTTAGGCATCCCTGTGTATATATCATTATATCATATACAAATATCTGATATCACAGTAAGTGTACAGATGCATATATGACTTTAATGTATATCAGTTAATACAGGCAACACTTTCATGAAGCAACAGTTTAATTATCCATTTAATTCTCCTTTTTAAATAAATATTGATATAAACAATAATCATATATCATACATGCATAAATATTTCTACTTATGGTACCTTTTTCTAATTGAACTTTCACAATGTTTCATAATGGTTAAATATTTACCATCTACATTGGCTCCAAGTCCTATATGACATACTTGTACACATGTAAAGTTAACAATAACAATCAACATTTCACCTTCATATATCTACTTAGATGCATTTACTTAGGAACAGAGAAAATAATACTAACTTAAGGGTTATTACTTGCACATATTGGTTAAGTGAGTTTTAATGTAAATCTATTTTAAACACTATATAAATCATCACCGCACAAGAATATACAAAGAAACACTTAAACACCATGGCTTTAGTTGCCAATTACCTTTTCCTCCTTGTCCTCATTAGTCATTGGCCCTTCCCATCTGGTAAATACCTAATCCATGATCCTCCCTCAATCTCTCTGCATACAGCAGCAGAATATGATCTGATTAAGGATTTAAATTTTAGAAAACTAAAGTGAAAATGCTAAACTTAAAAAAGGTAGCAGAGAATTGTAGCAAGGGATTCATCTTTAACTAAGAATAATAGGACCTAGTTGCAAGACAAATTCTACCCCAACAGTAAGATTCGTTATACACTCTATAAGCACAATAATAATGGTTTGAACAACATTAACCACATAAATCTCATTTACACATATTAAGCTTTAAGATCAAATAGTTAAACTCAAGTGCACGCCTTTAGTAACAGAAATTTCACTATACCCATATAGTTTTTGTACATAAGTGCAAGAGATGTAGAAAATACTTGTACAAAATTGACCAATAAGAAGCAAATAAGCAATTTTGAACTGTAAAGAGGTTATATTCTAAATGTTATGTGTAATACAACCTGAACAAAATCATAAAGTATGCAAGTGAGCTATCAATTTTAGACCTATTAACAATAATTATAAGTTGAAATACTCAAAACGGAAAAGTCCCAAGATCGATAAACCTAAATTCCTTTGAAATCAAAAGCAAACCTATTTTGCATTTGAAATCAAAACAAACATTATGAAATAGTACCTGGTGAGTTATCCTTACAGTTCGAAATCCAAAAACCCTAGGAGAGACAAAATCGAACAGAGAGGAGGGAACCGTTGCCTGTTGGTAATTAAACGATGTGTGTTTGTTTAGGGCAGGACGGGATGGCGATACAATATGACGGTGGCGGAGAAGTGCGTCTCGCTAGCGGCCGGCGATGACGGTCGTGACAATGTGCTATTGTGCCGGCGATGTTGGTGGTAGTGATAGAGCAGAGCGTCTGTTCATAGGTGAGTGTGAGTCTCCATATGTTTTAGGGTGAGATCTCTCGAGTCCTTTTTTCTTATTTTCTGTGCCTACTAGATAGTTATCCGTCATAATAAATAAAAAATAGGATTTACTGACGTTTTCTTTTTTCTGTCAGCAAAAGCCTTGGTCAGCAAATGTCACTTTGTTTGTAGTGTTATTCAACAAAGTTTGTGCAAGTTGAATCTCGTAGTTTGATAGTCGTTTTTATACTTACACTTATACATTATGTTTGCTCTTAAATACGTTGAATAACTATTCATTTTATCACATCTTCTAACGAAATGTGATAGATTAATTTATAAGAAACCAACTTTAGTATTAGAGCCTACTTCCTAGTTTTTTTAAGCAAAATAAAACATTATCAACAGCTACAAAAATACATTCTACATGCAGCAATAAATTCACTTTGGGAGACAAAAAATGGATCATGCCCCTTAAACAATTTTCTAAAGAGTGTTTTAAGAACTAAAACTTAAGACCAAACATTGAACCTATCAACTGAGAAGCATAACATGAACTAAAAAGCATTTATAAGCACATGCAGGAAAGAGAAGCCAATTAGCACACGAACCCATGCCTTTCTTCTATCTATTATGTATCCAACTATAAATTTGTTGCTGAAAATCTGACAATACATCTTCGACATTCTTTATTTGTTGTTGAAAAACTGTTTTAATCCGGTATGACCATATTAAGTAAAGAAGTGATCAAACTGTAGCTCTCCAATTCTTCTTTGTTTCAGGATTACATCAAGCAGGATTAGAAGCATTAAGCAAATCTAAAAGAGAGAGTGGAACTTTCAAATTTAGTCCCCACCAATCGAATACCTTCTCCCAAAGTTTTTTGGAGTGATGACAAGAAAGAAAAACATGATCCATGTTTCAATTCCTTGATCACATTTGAGATAAAGTGTAGAGTTTAAATTAATGCCTATTTGATCTAGCTTGGATATAACTAGGATTCTCCCTTGTCTTAGTCTCCACATGAAAATATTCACCTTTCTAGAACTCTTTTAATCCAAGTATTTTCTATTGCATTTTCACATATCTTCAAGAATTAATCATCTACCAACTTTTGCATGCATTTTACTGTGTACACCCCGTCATTTGCAAGCCACCATTTTGCATGATCTACAAAGTCTTCAATTGGTCGAACATCACCGATTTTATTAATCAGATTCTCGAGCTCGTCCAGATCTCTTCCTCTAATTTCCATTCTCCACTCCCATTTCCATTCCCACCTACCATCTTCCTAGCATCCCCTTTATGAAATCTTCGCTTCCTTCTTCGTATCTTAAATGAACAGTCTTTGAAACTAGTCACAAAGTCTGAAAGGTCCTAGGCTCCTAGCCACCTGTCTTGCCAAAAATTTAATTTGTTCCCATTTCCCAAAGACCAACCCAAGGAAGAAGAGATTTGCAATCCAATTTTATTCAATTTATACTTAACCCTTAAAATATTTCTCCACGTTGTGTTACCTTGAAAAGTTTTCATTTTGTTTTCTTCCATTCCCCGATTAGATACATATATAACCTTAATTACCCGAACCCAAAACATGTTTTTGTTTGAAAAAACCCGCCACAAAGATACAATGATTGTTTCCCAATTTCTCCACATGTTTCCTTTTTCTTCCTACCCCCATTTCCCTTTCCCGAAAATATTTGTAGTTTCCCAATTAATACGACACTAAGATTGTTTTTTCCCTACCCCTCCCCACACCCAAAAAAAAAAAAAATATTCCCTCCTCATGCTTTCTAGTTGTTTACACCAATTCTTGTTTGATGAACAGTTGTTACAAAAATATATGTCCATATTTTTTTTAGGATATATGTTTGCATATGCATTGTCCATTTTGTAAAATCTCAAGTGTATTATGTATCAATGTCATTGAGGCAAAGACTACAATGATATGAGATGTATGAAGGTGAAAGAAGAATAATAAATACGAAAATATAAATGCTTAGATCATTAGGGTTCCTAAATATGCATATACACTCATAAGATATTTGCTAAACATAGCATATACTATGACTAATATTAATAGTAATATCAAACTTAACTAAAATATAGATAGATATAACTTTATGTTCTACCGTAAAGTTTGCTCAAGATTTGTTATTTTAAATATATTTAATTCATTTAGTTGAATAAATGGTCTCCGAATTATTTTGTAATTTATCATTGCTTATTGTTTGCCTAAATAAAACATGATAACCTCTAAAATTGTACTTCTCTCATGATTATGGAGGGATGGAAGATTAAAAAACTACGAGAGCAATGAGGTTTTTCTTCTTTTAAGTTTCAAATTCATGCCTAGTCCATCCGGACTCTATCTGTACAATACTATTGGGCTTCATAGTTCCATCAAGATTCAAGCATATGGCTTTTGGGCTTATAAGACATCTCATATTCTCATACAAGATTATTGTTATCTTGATTATATCATTATTATTGCTATTATTTATTTATACTAATTTTGTTACTAAAGAATCAGAGAATTTTTTTTTCTAAATTCAGTAACTTAAGTACAGACTTGGGTACTAAATTCTACTATGGAAAACTCGACGAATACTACAACTCACAGTAAGTTGAGCTATTTATACATATGAAGATCCTATTGAAAGTGGTAAGAAACTAACTCACACTCACACACTCATTCCGTCAATAGGACATCTTTAACCAAAAGGTCCAAAACCACTTGCATCACATTATCTATTGTATCAATTTTTTTTATTTCTAATATATTTACCATTCTTTTAAGACATTTTATATTACTAGGTATGGTTTATAATTCTTTTACTATATGTTAGTATGTTTTTACACCATAAATATTTAATATTGAGATTAACCATCACTTGTGTTTATACATGAGGTATTAAACTAGTACTATATCAATTAAAAACTTCGATGCTAATACAATTTGACATAAAAAAGACCAGAATATTTGTGAAAAAAAGACTAGTATTTGGGGCCTAATAAATTCATTCTGTTAAAGCGTCATTCAATGTCTCGCTTTTTAATCCACATAACTGAACACGTAAGATTGAAATATGACATCATGTTTTTTTTTTGCTTTTATGAATAAATTTTAGCATATCAATCAGTTTAGTTTACTAATTGTTTGAATGTCAATTTATATATTTTTAACCGTAATTTGATACGTTAATTTGTAATATAAAAACACTTAAAAAAGTAACTAAAACTAATAAAACAAAACACACATATAATTCTAATTATTTTTTGATTATATATGTGTATATATATATATATACACACACACACGCAATTATTATTTTTTTAAATCCAAAAGGGCGTAATGGTAAACTTCATTTTTTCTCTTTTACAATCTATTTCTCTCTTAAATTTTTAAATAAAAAACATAATAAAGTAAATATAATTTACTAGTAATTTTTAATTTTATATATGGTGTTCAACACTATGATCGCACTGTGATGTGGTGTTCAATAGTGAATCCATGATTTCATTTTAGTCTTGTTGTCTATTCCCAATTAATTCAAAAGTGTTCACCGGTGAACATAGTGTAGTAATTTAGATTGATACAAAAAAAGGCTTAGCTCAATTAAACAAAAGATAAATCACTAGTGACCGAATGTAATGATTGTCCAAGCCAATGAACTTACCCCGAAGAGTCCTGATAAATGATGATTGTGACGAGATTCATTACCTTTTACACATGCTTATAGAGCTACTCAATTAGCTACGACACAAGTGCCAACTACTGTCCATGTATGATCCATACTAGGTCGGACCATTTTCAACCTTTCTCAAAGAAGTTTATGCTATTCCAAGAGTTTGTTGAGCTTCTTGACCTTATTATTAAGGACTTTTCAACTCATAGTAATGATGTAAAACTTGTTAATATTTTGGTTGTCCGGTGAATACAATACAATTAATAATTAAGTAGTGTATTGGTTTTATGGAGTTTATGAATCCGTTTAGATTTAGAAGGAAGGAAAGGAAGTGCCTACGCCTAGCTCGTTTTAATGAAGAAGTCATGCTATTGTGAATTGAAAATAAAGATAACTTTGTCAATTTTCTTGATTATTCCAAATGTAAATTGGTTTTTATTGACTCAAACTTATTGCAAATTCAGTACATTACAAATTTGAATTGACTAAAATACTCAATCTTACCTCTACTAAATATTCTTTTCTTTTTTTAGTTCACTATATAGTCATATTTAGGGGTGTTCAATCGGTCGGTTATCGGTTATATGGATTTATACGGTTTTGTTTAATTGGATTTCAGCAAAAAATTTAACCGGCCATAATCCAAACCAAAACTATATAAAACCAAACCAATCCAACCAAATAATATTCGGGTTAATTGGTTCGGGCTCCGTAAAACCAAATAAGGAATTTGCCTAAAAAAGACATCGAAACTTACCATTAGTCACACATGACACTTGACCACAAGATCACCAACTTCAATTATTCATAAAGAAACCAATCATTTTAAGTTTAACAATCACAATAATTCATAAAATTATAAATAGGATATCACCATTTAAAAAAGCCCAAAAATGATAAAAACCAAGCAAAATGAAATAACCATCGTGAAATCCCATATAACTATATAAGTAACAGTCAACGGAGCAAATCAGAGGAAAATATTTGATTATGATCTGAATTAAGTAAGAGAAAATATGGGAAAGATTGATGCAATCCATAAATTTTGTATACCGATTCAAGGAAATATCGATATATATATATATATATATATATATATATATAAGTTTTGAAATACAGTCTTTATCTTAATCGGGTTTCGGGCGGTCCCCGAATGATAAGATATAAAACCAAATCCGAGCCATAAACCGAATAAAAGTTCGGGTCTATCCACAAATCCAATCCAAATCCGATTAAGCCGTAACCAAGTAATCCAAATTCTTATGGATCGGTTGGATTTTCGGGTAAAACCAATTAATGAACACCCCTAGTCATATTCACTATTTGATTAGGTTTTTATAACAATTAATTATAACTTTTGTTAATATGTTCTCTAAGCTTTATCTTCAACCTTTTTATCACCACTGTTTCGGCCATCGTCCCCATCTCAGGTCACCACCACCATTCCGGTATACATTGAAAAACTGAACATCAACAAGAAATTAAAACATTATACTTTATAGCTATCGTTTGTGACAATTAAAACATTATATTTGTGGAAATCATTACAAATGGTTGAATAAGTTTTTGAATCCACTAAATAATTCATATATTTCATATAAATGTTTCAAACACATATTTAAGAAACTAAGTGTTTGTGACTAATAATATTTTGATTTAGTTTATGAAAATATATAGAAAAACACTATTCAACAAGTAACCAAAAATTCTCTATTTTTTAATTTATCGTTAATGACATATCTCTAATTCTTTGCCAACTTAGTAATCATTGAAAATAGTTATTTTCATGCATAGATAAATAAGAGTTTAACCTTCATGTTCAAGAACACGAATCACATAAACAAATTGAAATCATATGGATATGAACAAACAAATTGAAGGAAAACATATTTGAAAAACCCAAACCATAACTTAAATGGAAGTCCCCAAAAACAGATCTTGAAAAACCCTAATTAATCGAAACCCTTACATTGCATATGAACCCTAAATCGTAACTTAGGGTTTTTTTAGATTTGGCTACTTTATGAATCAACATCCGGATATTTTGAACTATTTGGCCATCTATTGAATCCACATCTACATATGTTGTACAGTCACTAGATAATGGAATCATTAATTAAGGGAAAAAATTATTGAAGATGGTTGGCTTGGAATTGAAAGAAAAGTCGCTTCAAGAAGCTATGTTGGATCCTTACGTTGTTTTCTCGCTTCACAGTCCGCAATCATTATACAATAAAAGAGTAGAAACCCTAAATCGATGTTATACAAGAACATTTCAAGAAGATCATTGAACACAGAAACTGTTAAAATCGATGTGCTGAAATCCTAACCTAGTTCATCTCCTGGATTTGTTTCCGTGGAATCAATGAGCATCAGATGAACAATCCACAATGATTGCTGCCGAAATGAGGCATGTAAGCACTCAAAAACCATCTCACCGGAGAAGATGAAACAAAAACTCATGATAAACACTCTAGAGCCATGCTTGCCGGATAAGATGAAATTAAGTCAGTGAAATAACAGTCGGTGGTGGTGTCGGTGTCAGTGTCGGCGGAGAAGATGGGTTTTAACATGAAATAATATTCGATTGTGGTGGTGATGCCCTTGGATTCAATCACAAATATGAGAGGATAGCCATAATCACCGAAGGATGATGAATGTTCAGACCCTTCTATTGCATCTATAGCAATAGCCTAAGTAGAACCTATTCTTATTACTTTAATTATTATTATTCCATGTCACTTGCCACCTAACTCACCATGTAAGCGAAACTGGTAACAAATCACTAGCCACATCATGTTTATATGTTACACCTAAGTACAAAGCGGTAATGAGTAAATTAGTATATAAATTGGTAAGTTAAGTAGGTTTGATCGATACATTAAATAGTAGTTTTAAAATTAGGTATATATAATAAAAAAGTGACAAATTCAATACAATTTCAAGAACCAAACCCTTAATGTTTTAGGTATTTATAATTAATATATGGATCTTTGATCTTTTGTATGTGTGTGCATGTGCTCATGCATGTTTATATATAAAAGAATCACGATTTGATAGAAAACAATGTTTATGATTGTAAAATTAATAAACACACATACTAAGTATTTGACTTTAGAAAAGAACTTTTATATCGTGACAAATACAGTTCCTTTGACATTTTCATACGCTTTCTAAAATAGAACTAGTTCAAATCAACAATAATCATTTAAGGCTAAAAATTCAATTAATTGTCAAATAAAAGTATAAACGGAAAAGTTTTAAATAATAATCATCATCATTATAAAGACTAATTGTCCGCAAAGAAAATCTGTGAATAGCATTAACCATTCAATACCATCGTCGCTATTTTCTTCAGTTCTATATATGAAGCATATTCCATATAACAAAATGAGCATACCTAACCATCCTTGCAGTAATTGGTGTATGTGTCATTTTTTCTTTTAGCTAATACTTGAAATTAAGGGATTACGTTTTGTTTATTAAAGTAATAAACTTTACACAGTAAATTTTATATTAAAAAATTCTATATGAATTACAACCCATCAATATAAGACAGCGTGCAAACAGATGCATTACCCCATCGTCACAATCAGGGGGCCTTTTGCATCCTTCATTCTAGATTTGTTGACTACGGCCAGTCTGATCATATGTACGTGATAATTTTAGAGTTTTGACTTAATTAGTAAGATTTTTCGAAAAATCTCTAAACAAACTATCAAATGGTTTATATGAATGTTGGAAGTCTAGTAACTCACGGTTAAAAAATTTGCTTCAAAGTTTAATCCACATACCTTAATTATTGGTGTGACTTAGTGATTGGGCAATACTCCTCGCTAAAACAACTTATTTGTAACTTAAGTTCCATCAGGAACTGTTTTATGCTACATATTTTCAAATCTCCTTACTAGAAACGAGGAGGATTGCCTTATTATATATGCACCCAAAGTCGGATTTTGTTCCCCCGTTTCCCATCATCCAATATTAGCATACGGTAATAAAACTTAAATTTTATATTAAGAAAAATATCATAATAACTAAACAATAGTAAATACATATATCATTGTTTTAATTTAAAATTAATATAAAAAAGGAGATTTTTTTGGTAATTATGATAAACAAAAAAGGAAAATAAAAGCAAAAACAAAAACAAAAACAAAAAAAGTGAGAAATGAGAGGCAAGAAAGAATATATATTTATTAACTAGTTTAGATTGAAAATTTAAAAAATACGTTATATCAAATTAAAGAAAAAAAGTTCAAATCAAATATAAATTTCCTCTCATAAAGAAAAATGATGACTAGTAAGTTACATAACAAATCTCATAAAATTTTAATATATTATAATTTTATTATTAATTTATTAAAATACCCTTTAAAATATAATAATAATAATAATTCTATCTCTCACTATGCTAATTGAGTATAATGTGGTCAAAAATTGCATGTGCATGTGTTAGCAATTTGCAGCCAGACATGTTTATTCTTGTTTGAAGAATAATGGTCCCTTCCTTACAAAGCTAGCAGAATTATCGTTATACCATCGATATATCTATATTTTTATATTACTATTTCATCATTTTTACGAAGATTTGATATAAGAAAACTTCTCCTTAAAATGATAACTATCTTTTTGTGGGCATATAATAAATTTGAATAATTTAATACTACTTTCCGTAAATAATAACTTTCTAATTTTTTGTTTTGTTTCTTGTTGGTATTAACGTAGGACGAATGTTCTAAAAAATCAACCAACTTGCTTCTTGATTACCCCACTTGTAAAACAAAGTCTTGCATTCCTACTAGCATCCCTAGTACGTACGTACATTGAACAGAAACAAAGGGAATTAATTGATCAACTTCTTCACAAGAAAACGAATTGATCAGCACGCAGTCCGCCCGAACATCGATGCTTAATTAATCATATCCGTGTTTTCGATCTCGGGTGGGCCTTTGTAACTTCGACCGAGTATTGCAATTATTGTCATTATTCGCAATGTTTTGGTTGCTTGTGGACATTTTGGACATCGGTTTAGTGGTTGAGAACTTGAGATGAGACGGATCATGTGCCGACTAAAAGATCTCCATGGAATTAAAATTAAGACAGCAATATATCTATAATTAATTACTTGGTTAAATTCAAGAAATATCTTTAATTATGTGATTTCTCAAATCGGTTAATTAACTAATTAATCTAGTTTATTTTGAAAGTTCGGAGTTTGAAAATCAGTAGTCAAATAACGCATAAGATTAATCGATGCTGTGCAAACTCTTCCATTTTTTAATTAGGTGTATATATAGATCAACCCAATGTTTAATTATTATTTTATATTTTCCTTTTTTTTTACCAAATTAATAACGAGCAAAATGATGGTGCATATAGGCAAATATTCATATAAAAAACTATTTTTTGTATGATAACAAATTTTATTAATTGATTAAAGTTAATTAATGATTCAAAATTTTTGATGGATCATTAATTACTTACTAGTAGTGTATCCGCACAAAAAGTAAATAATTTATGTTATGCGACATGTCGTTTTCAAGGATGTAATGCATAATTCAATGTCATGAAAAAAATTTCAGCAACATCTTCGTTTTTTCTTCAACTATTTTATTAGTTTTAAAAATAAATTCTAAAACATTTAAATTTTTTTTTAAGATTTATATTCATGAAATAAGGAGAGAGAAGTTAATAAAATTTTAAAAATTATATTGATGTGGGTGGATAATTGTATTTGTGTATGAGAGTGTGTTAATAGGAGAATATCTTTGAAATAAACAAAAAGTTAAAATTTATTAAGAGAGAGAAATGGTTAAAAATTGAGTGGATGAGATTAATTTAGATGAAAAAGGGTGAAAATTAAAGATTGATATAATTTTAAGGAGAAAGAGTGTTGTAGGACCGGCTGGGGGACGGGGTTCTAAACTAAACTAAAACACCCTAATGCTAGGACTGATCTAGGATGAGAAATAGCGCGGAATTCTATTTCCCAAACCTCTTAAGGATACTATGATCTGCTTAGGTGTCCGGCACACAGAAACACACACAGAAAGAGTAGAAGAACAAACACACAGTACTCACACAGAGATGCCTAGGCTGCCCTTGGTTTTCGTATTTATCACTTAGATTTCGGTTTTCGAGGGCTAGTTTGCGTTAATCGAGGCTTAAGGTCGTAAAGGTCGAGTTTCGTGGCTCACTCTATACGAATATGCGAATTAAACACTATTTATAGGCCCAGACTAGTCACTACGTGCGAAGTGCCAGTCACTACGCACGTAGTGAACTCAGTTCGCACGAAATGGATGTGTTATTTAATCCATGTTGACCAACATCCTCACCACGTGCGAAGTGGTACTCACTACGCACGTAGTGAGGTCATTTCGTGCGTGGTGAACCTGATCACCAAAGTGGTGATTTTTCCACGCAGACTTAAACTTCCAAACTCATACCAACACATGGTTAAGTACTTGTAAGCTTAAGATAATCACATAGAATCACTAAGAATATATACACATGCAAACCATTAATCAAAACACATTTAATTAACACCACATGAATATACTTTATTGATACGAACTAGGGATTCATAAAATATGCACCAACATACTCCCCCAAAGACCTAGTTCTATCAATAACCATTGCACTAAGCAAAAATTCTACAAAGTAAAATGCACTAAGCAAAATGCACTAAGCAAAAATTTGCACACAGCAAAATTCATACAGCAGAATTTTAAACGAATACCTTTCGTCATGCCCTTACCTGCACTACACACGATGTGAGTTGTAACTCGTGCTTAGTGGGGTTCCAACTCACATGTAATGAGTTTCTCATCTGTGAACCTTAATTACTGTTAGTACTGCATTCAGCAATAAACTGTCAGTAACTTCAAGATCACTTATAGACATTTAAGCAAAACACATCAAAGTAAGATGAAGGAAATGTAAACAGAACAAACTCCCCCTAATCAAAACACTAAGAATGATTAAGAACATACTAGAACTCTTTTTGTATTTTTCTGATAATAAAGGAAAATAAATACGAAAGTAAACTATGAACTAATTAAATCCTAAAGAACAGAATTAAAAATACTAAGAAAATTGCAGGAATAAAATTACTGAAATTAAATCTTTTTGTGAGAAGGTTCCAAGATGGAATCAGTACCAGCACATCTATACTTAGTAGTCATTCATTTCAGAACCTTGGACATAAACATATTCTCTCAAACTCTGTCTGTCAACCTAACTTTCCTCAGATAATGACAGATTTTGTTTCAACATTTTCAGATTATCTAGACTGGATACACGGTTAAGACTATCTCTTTCAAAGTCTCACAGTATTTTGATTCACTCAGTAGGTACACAACTTGATTACCCAACCACCATGCTTATGTGCTTTGTGATTTTGTCAACGCATTTTATGCTCTTTTGACATGGAGGTCAATTTTTCACCTCTTCTGATAATTTTGTTGAGCTTTTGTCACTGCATTTTATGCTCTTTGACAATTCAACACTAATAGATCAATATAGCTTTTGTCACTGCATTTTATGCTCTTTGACAATTCAACATTGATAGATCCTTGACATCTCAGATTGGGGTCAATTTTTCACCCTCTTTTACATTTTGCTCATTGTCATCTAAGCACATTTGGCATGGTAACAGGTGTGTGCAACAAACTAAGTCATTCTCAACTGTTATTGACTTATAGACTTGGAATATCTCGATAGCTTAAATCTATGATTGATTTTCACATGCATAACCATTTATCAGTCTAGACTTTCCTTATATGTCTTACACACTATCTGTTTCTTATCTGATTCAATTAGATTTTCAGACAGTTTTCTCAAGAATATGTACATGCCTTCAGTCCTAATTTTACTAGACGTACTTTGTATTGAAAGCCAGTGTACCATCATTTTCCATTTGAGTTGGATCAACTTCTCATTTTTGTTTTTTTGATTTTTTTGTATTTTCTAAGTTTTCTGATTTTTTTTGTATTTTCTAAGTTTTCTGATTTTTTTTTTTGTATTTTCTAAGTTTTCTGATTTTTTTTTGTATTTTCTAAGTTTTCTGATTTTTTTGTATTTTCTAAGTTTTCTGAACTAACTATCTCCTCCTAAAATACTAAACAAACTAGAAACTAAGAAAATAGAAATGCAACGACACAGAAAATAAGCACAAAGAAAATAAAATGATAAAAACACACAGTCATAGAAACCTTAACCTGGACTATTTCGGTTGACACCCTTCACTTAGAAGAATGAGTTAGACAACATTAGGAACCCAAGCCCAGATGGTCATGGGTTTCCCGTCTTCTCCAACCACTGGAAGTTAATCCATGTTCCAGTCTTGATGATCCTGTCACTTGATTCCTTGGACATTTGAACACACGGTTTGTTAGTCCACTTAGGAATCCTTTGATGCTGAACAGGAAGAGTTGAGTTTTGATGGTTTTTAAGAAACGTTTTATTTTCTTGCAAAATCTCAACTTTCTTGTTACAGCTTTGATGTGCCTTCTGATCACACTTGTAACTAAGGTGACCAGGTCTCCTGCACACATAGCAGACCCTTTCTGGGTATTGCTTCACAGAGCCTTTCGTTACCTTTTGAGACCGATATCCTAACCCTTGATGTTTGGGTAGTTGTTTGACCTCTTGGTATGGACGGGTATCAGGAGACTTAATACCCTCATTTTCAAATTTCCGAAGTGCATCATGGATACGATGCATCAACGGACCTTGCACATAGGAACTGTCCAACAGTTCTCTAATGCCTGGTTCAGCCTTTTTGGTAACCTCTTGCTGAACCTCATTCTTCTGAGGCTTACCCACATCCTCATGTAACGTTAAATCCTCATTTGAGGTTGATGCAGAAGATTCATCAACCTTTGTGAGTAGTGGGTCAACTTCAGAATGGACATCATCGTTCACCAGTTGATTTAACACTGGTGGTGGACATTTTGAATATACGTTTTTGTCCTTTTCTGAATCGGTACCTTGACCTCTCTGATCGATTATGTACTCAAAAAGATAAGAAGACGTGGAATAGCTTTTGAGTTTTTGACTCAGAGTCTCATAATCGACCTTTGAGGTAGCAAGGTCCCGTTTCAGCTTATCGATTTCGTTTATGTAAAACACGATAGCATCTTGTTTATTTAACAGAGCCACACCTAGTTCATTAACCTGTTTACCTAGACTTTCATTCTTTTCTTTTAATTGATTTTCTCTTCCTTTGATCAACAGGTTATTATCTAACTTAGATGTGAGATCTGAAATAGTATACTTTAAGAACACTATCTGTTTTACATATTCATCACACGAACCACAAGTTAATCCAAAGGTACATACCTGATCCGCAGACGGTTGACCACAGCTGCACACCTTTTGATTTGACTCTTTGGCACGGACATTCACTGGTGTCTCTTCTGCAGCTGGTGTCGAGGCTGGTTCATCATCATTGCTGGCACCTGATTCTTCTTCACTTGAATAGCTTTCGGTCTCGGATGAAGAATCTTCGTTCAACACATGAACGTTCGCCAAGTTGATGTCAGCATCAGCATTCCCGAACTGTACAGACCAATCCACTCCCTCATCTCTTTGAACAACTGCCATAGCCTTAGTCGGTGTTGGAGTTGCTTCAGATTTTATGGTTGTGGAGGTAGATGATCTGCTGCCAGAACCAGTTTTGAATGGATACCTCGGTCCCGAATTCTTCGGCTTTTCACATTCACGCGCGAAGTGACCCTTTTCACCACAGTTATAGCAGGTCACAGCAGATTTATCAAAGCCGAGTTTGGTATCCTTGGTTGCTGATATTGACTTTCCCGTTCTTCGCTCATAAGCTTTTGCCCTTCTCACTAAGTTGGCATACGACCAGAGGATATCTTGTCTCTCCATCTCATCCTCGTCGATCTGGTCATAGTCCTCTTGAGTCATATGAGCATTACCAATCTTCCCCTTCAGTAGATCATCATAAGAGGAGACTAGTGCACTTAGCATGCCCATATGTGTCTTAACCTCATCTGTACTCCCATACTTGAAGTGTTCGACATTAAGTCCGGAGGAAGATGCAGCATAAGATGACCCAGAGGATGAAGCATCAGAGGTAGATCTGCCCGATTCATTCACGTTGGTCACATAGGCAGACTGTAGGGGGGCATGTGAAGAGGTGGATGACGAGACAGGTGTTCCGGAGTAGTAGAGTGAGGGGTTCTGTTGATAACTAGACATTGAATCCAGGTTTAGTTCCTCCTGCTCCTGCTCCTTTAACTTGGTGATGAAATCATTAAGGTCCATCCCGTCAAAACCGTTACCATTCTTGAGTATCATGATGAATGGCCGCCAGCTCTTGGGCAAAGCATTCGCCAAGATCTCTACTTGCTGCTTCTCTGGAACAGTAACACCCAGACTGTCCAGTTCACTTAGAAGGTGGTTGTATCTTGTAATAAGGGAAGGAATCTTCTCATCTCTTGTAGCCGTGAAATGGTCTAATTCCTTCCTTAATTGACTTGCTTTAAGTTCCTTCAGAGCAGCGTTTCCCTCATTCCTCTTCTCAAGAGCTCTCCATAGACTGTAGGAAGTTCGATACCTCCTAAACTGGTGGAAAATCTCGTTGGGAATCGCCTGAATTAGTTGAGCATATGCCTTCTTTTCGGCATTGTAATTGGTCTACTGTTCGACAGTCATCTTGTCGTAAGGGGTTTCAATGTTTCCCTCCCCTTTCGGAACCATATACTCAACGTTCATGGCTCGCCGCAATCTACAGTCAACCCCATCTAGAAAGATTTCGAACCTGGGCTTCCACATAGGATAGTCCTCCATGGTTAGCAATTTCGGCACTTTGTTTATACTGCCCATTTCTGTTTCTAGTAAAAGGTTGTTTAAGGCAGTGGTTTGTTTAGAAGCCATTTAGATTGACTTTGAGAACCAAGGCAGCAAGCACACAGAGTAAAAAAATTTTTTTTAGAGACCACACAGAAAGCACGGATTAAAGTTTGATTAGAAAGATCACACAGGACAGCACAGAAATGCACAACGCACGAAGACCGAAAAATAAAAAAAAATTATACACTTTTTTTTTTTTTTAAAGAAAACGAAGGTTCTAGACGCACACAGCAACTACGCACGCACCACAAGCACTTCGTGCGGACTGCGAGCACCACGCACGCAGTGAGGACACACCACGCACGGATTGGAGAACAGTCACTACGCACGCACGTATGGTAGTACGCGCGGACTACAGGACCACTTCGCACGAGGCACACAGACAGCAATCGAAGGATCTAGAACACACACAGACAGTTCGTGCGAACTGGTCCCACTACGCACGGAGTGGAAGTCCACTTCGCACGGACGGAATTCAAGAAACTAATCGCTAAAATTTTGACCTTTTAAACACAAAGAGGCCTATTTCCGACCTATTTTCGGTTAAAATCGACGCAAGAGGGCACACACAGGCCTAAAGGAACACCTAGATCGACAAATCCTAAGGAAAAGTGATCAATCAAAGCACAAGGCTCTGATACCACTTTGTAGGACCGGCTGGGGGACGGGGTTCTAAACTAAACTAAAACACCCTAATGCTAGGACTGATCTAGGATGAGAAATAGCGCGGAATTCTATTTCCCAAACCTCTTAAGGATACTATGATCTGCTTAGGTGTCCGGCACACAGAAACACACACAGAAAGAGTAGAAGAACAAACACACAGTACTCACACAGAGATGCCTAGGCTGCCCTTGGTTTTCGTATTTATCACTTAGATTTCGGTTTTCGAGGGCTAGTTTGCGTTAATCGAGGCTTAAGGTCGTAAAGGTCGAGTTTCGTGGCTCACTCTATACGAATATGCGAATTAAGCACTATTTATAGGCCCAGACTAGTCACTACGTGCGAAGTGCCAGTCACTACGCACGTAGTGAACTCAGTTCGCACGAAATGGATGTGTTATTTAATCCATGTTGACCAACATCCTCACCACGTGCGAAGTGGTACTCACTACGCACGTAGTGAGGTCATTTCGTGCGTGGTGAACCTGATCACCAAAGTGGTGATTTTTCCACGCAGACTTAAACTTCCAAACTCATACCAACACATGGTTAAGTACTTGTAAGCTTAAGATAATCACATAGAATCACTAAGAATATATACACATGCAAACCATTAATCAAAACACATTTAATTAACACCACATGAATATACTTTATTGATACGAACTAGGGATTCATAAAATATGCACCAACAAGTGTTAAATTGTTTATATAGTAGTATAGATTAATGTATTAATGAGAGATATTTTGGGAATTTAAGTTTCGCAAATTAATGTTAGTGTATCCGAACATAATTCACGATTGAAAAATATATAAATAACCTTAGTACCTCTAATAATGAGTTATTAATTATATTACAAATAATTCTCGCAAGAAAATTAATTCTCGATTAAACTTTTTTGTTAGGTATACGAGTATAAGAGAAATGTTCAATATAGTCCATACTTAGTCCATAGTATTGAGAGACTAATTTTAACCTTTGAATCAGTCACATCAATGGTCTAGATTGAATTTTAAAATTTTGAACGGAATAACATTTTCGTAATTCACATGTGGTGTTTTTACAATCATACGTTATTGTATACTGAATCACATATGATTAAATATTAAAATTTCAAAACTATATGTTTTTTATATAAACTATATTAAACACAACTGATATGTATCACAACTTGACCCAAACAAATAAATAAATGAAGAGAAGATAAAGATCACATATTAAAAGGATGTATCCTAGCCAGCTACCAAATCAGATCGAGAGAATTATTAAATTTAACAGGAAATGTTAATTAAACACTTGCCATGATTGAAGGGTGTTAGAGTCACGGGTTTACTTATCAATAATAAACTAATGACATTTGAATTATTTTATATTGATTTATAATATGCTTACTTTGGAATTCCTAACAATCGACATGTTGCTTTCGTCCGCATTCAGGTCGACGATTTGCAAAAGCATGTTACAGACTTACAGGGACAAGATTTTAGATGCATGAAATGACAACTGTTATAAACTCTCTCTCTCACACAAACACACATATAAGGTTTAGTTATCGAAAATGTATCGAACTTTACACTTTTTTTATTGTGTATATATAACTTTAAAAACTATCATTTAATGTATCGAAGTTTAAGAAACTATCAATTAATCTATTGTGACCTATAATAATTCAATTAATTAATTCAATGAACAAGTTTCTTATACTTGTGCATGGTGCACATGATGAACAAGTTTCTTATACTTCCAATAGCAATTAATTAATTCAATGAACATTGAGTTGGACTTCCGATAACTAAATTAATGAATTAGTTAAGTTATTAAAAGATTTCTCACTTTTCTTCATCCCAATGAAATTACTAATATATTTTCGAAGTCATCTTCATCAATAAAGGATTCATAGGAAAAGTTCTTCATCATCGAAGGATTCACACGAAAAGGTATGACAAGCAGATCTTCAAAGCTTTTCATCGGCGATAGGTTCATACGAATCTGATTTGATTTGTTTTCGATTTGAGACCAAAGATGTTTACAGATTTTTCAAGGTTTCCCAAAGTTTTCCAGATTCCGATTTAAGTTTCAGATTTTGGTCATATGTCTTTTGATCGGTGTGTTCAGGTCTGTATGGATACTTGATCTTTTGCTTCGATTTATTTTAGTTCGATTCCTAAATCTATGGTGTGACACCTAGATATATGAGAGTTATTTCTTTCATGTTTATGGTGCGATTTCCGAATCCATATTCTTCTTCTATCTGTTTTTTCGATTTCAGGTTCACATTTTGCTTATTCTTGTTCGATTTTAGGGTTATTTCTTTCAGGTTTATGGTTATTGTTCATATACCTTTTCAAGATCTGATTAACATTTAGGGTTTTTAACATTTCGTGATTTAACATTTAGGGGTTTTACGTTATCTAGATCTGCTTTAGCTTATTGTGAAGAACTCAAAATGAACCTAGATTCAAGAACCCAGTTTTAATAAAATATAATTTAAAAATCAAAAGATGACTTGTAACTTGCTATTCAGGTTTTATTATATATTAATTGGTAGTTTTTTATAGATCCATACATTAAATATTAGTTTTCATACTTAGATACACACATAGCAAAAAGTGACAAATTCGATATATTTTCGGAAACATAACCCATATATATATAGAGGAGAGTTCATGCGAGAACCGTTGTTAATGCGAGAACCAATCTCAACCGTTCCTTGGATATTGGAAGTTTTATGGATGGTGAGCGTGGAGGGATAGAGTGTGGCAAGGTGCATGCGAGAAATTCATGGGTGGGCAACGACATTGAAGGAGGGGAATTGGACGGCTCAGATTGGTTCTCGCGGTTCTCGCACTAAGAATGGTTCTCGCATGAACTTTTTCCTATATATATGTGTGTGTGTGTGTGTGCGCGCGCGCGCGTGTGTGTGTGTATATATATATATGTAGGGGAAGGTTCAAATGAGAATAAGAAATTAAATGAGAATGAGAGACTCAATCTCAGTCGTTAATTTTGTAAGTGTAATTCATGGATTGAGAGCGTGGAGAGATAGAGTGTGGCATGATGCAAGTGAGGAATTCATGAGTGGGCAATGACATTAAAAGAGGGGAAATTGAACGACTGTGATTGAGTCTCCCATTCTCATATAATTTAAGTTTCTAATTTGAATCTTCCTATATATATATATATATATATATATATATATATATATATATATATATATATATAGTCAGGTTCAAGTAAAAAGAGTTTTATGATACAAAGGGTAAGGAGAATCCGGGGCCTGACACGTGTCCTTTTAAAATAAAATTTGTGGAGGGGTATTTAGGATATTTTACCCCCACTTTCTCCCTCCTCCCTTGATATTCGGCCCCATTACCTTTTCATATTCCTGTTTTCACGTCTAATTCCGTGAAACCCTAATTGCAGCCGTGTATGCACAAACCTACGATCTCAATTCCTACATTCTCCTTCGCCGCCCTCCCCAAGCGAACCCTAGCGCCCTGCGCCGTCCATTTTGTGAGCGCCGCCGCGTAACCCTAATATTCCACCGTCCCGTCTGAGTCGCCGCCGTGTATGCACCTCGACAACCTTTGCGACGCCATTTGTTGCGTCCTCATCCTCCGTGCCCGTCTACGTTGAAGCTGTAGCGTGTCTGTGAAGTTGCCAACTCTCTTCTCGTGCGACGCCGTATGTTGCATCCTCAACAAGGCAGATTTCGAGACCATCGCCACCGTCGATTGCTGTTCGATTTCTGATTTTTAGAGATGTTTGATTTTGGATTTTCTGTTGTGACCACCGCCGCACAGGGCTGTTCGGATTCAGTTACGACAACCGCCCATCACCGCAGTCTTCTACTCTCCTCTGCAATTCCGTTCGTACTTTTACGATGCACATCAAGGGTTCTTCATCAAAGGACGTTTGGGTTTCTCTAACAGGTTAATCAATTTTTTTGCTCTTCAATTTATCTTTTTTGTTGAATCTGGTTCATCAAATTTTTAGGATTGTATATTCTAGATTTGTTTTGAATTTGTGCATCAGTTTGTTTTTTGAATTGCGTTTTCATTGTTTTATGTATGAATTGTGTTCATCAGTTATTTGATGTATGAATTATGTTCATCATTCCTTTTATTTGGTTGTGAATCAAGTTTTTAGTTGTCTGTAGATGAATAATCCTCTGTTTTGAGTTGTTCTTTTTGGTTGTTGTAAATCAAGTTTTAGTTGTGCATCTATTTTGAGTTGTAAGTATTCATCAGCTGATCAAGGTTCATCTTTGGTATGATTCATTTGTTGGAGATCGCAGGTGGCTTGTGTTAGATTATGTGCAGAGATTAGATAACATGTATCATCGTGTCCAATGCTATGTGACACTAAAGGATCACACCGCTGCACACCCAATTAGAACCTTTTGGATTATAACCTTTATTGTGTGGAAAAGAAATAATTAATTAGTTTAATTAATTATCGAGAAAGAGAAAAAATAATAATAGTCAATTATTATTTAAATGAGAGATGTTAATATTTAATTTAAATATTAACGGGACCAATTAATTAATAGTTATTAATTAATTAGAAAGGTCGAGGGTACTTTCTGTAATTGATTAATAGTTTAATTAAAGCTGGGTTTTAATTAAACGGGCTTGACCTAATAAGGTTTATTATATATAAACTTCATTAGCCTTGATTAATCACATTAAGTCAATTACAAGTTAAAGAGGATTACCCTAAAAAGTTCTCCCCTTCCCTCTCTCCTTCTCGGCGGCGGCGCACCAAAAACCGACGCCACCAAGGCGGTGGTTGACGGCGGTCGACGGCGGGTATACACACACACATCGCGATCACGTTTTTGATCCGGTTTTAATCCTTAGGCGGTCTAGCAGCCAGTTCGAGGTGGTGTAGTAGCGGTGGATAACCTGCAGCTGTCTAGGGGCATAAAGAAAGTTTTTGGTTTGCAACAAAGGTATAACTTTCTAACCCTTTTTCCTCTTTTAGTTTCTGTACGAGTTAGATGAGATCACTGAAGGGGGTTTTATTCCGCTGTGCATGTTATTGTATGTTTTTATACCCTACAAAACCCTTCAGCTTGTGCATCAGAACATAGTATATTTGAGTGTTGTATTAATGATTCATGTTTGTAAACCTTCTGATTCGATTTTTTTTCCTTGTATATGAGTACTTTTTTGTTTAATTTTTGATGTAAATTTTGTAGTTGGTATGAAAATTTGTAAATGATTATATAATGTTTGTTGTGCATCAATTTATGATTGATGGTATCAATTTATTATTAATGATGATTCTTGATGTGCATCAAATAATCTTGATGTTCTTTTAGTTGAATTTTTTAAATTTTATTTGTGCATTTGGTGAAGAACAATGTGCATCAATCTTGATCTGGAAAATCCTG
The DNA here is from genome assembly GCA_947179395.2 of Pulicaria dysenterica. Classification (NCBI taxonomy): domain Eukaryota; kingdom Viridiplantae; phylum Streptophyta; class Magnoliopsida; order Asterales; family Asteraceae; genus Pulicaria; species Pulicaria dysenterica. The sequence continues at coordinate 115,661,569 of OX359290.1, read as the reverse complement.
GAAATTTTCATCAAAATGTAAATAAATTAAAAACAATGCTGAAATTTTAAACTTAATGGACAATTATACCCCTAACTGTATTTTTTTATATTTAAAAGAAAAAGGAAAAAGCCTATTTTTTAGGATCAGATTTGAAAATTTGGATAGCTGAGATTTCACCTTACATTTAACAGTTTTATTTCCTTTGTAGAATAACCCAACCCTATATATATATATATATATATATATATATATATATATATATATATATATATATATATATATATATATAGGGGAGGGTTCATTCGAGAACTGTTGTTAGCTCGAGATTCTCGCACTAACAACGGTTCTCGTTTGAACTTTTGCATGAGTTCATTTGAGAATTATTATTATTGCGAAAATCATTCTTAAGCATTCATTTAGTAAATAGGAGGGTTCGTTTGAAAACTATTATTATTGCGAGAACCAATCTTAACCGTTTATTTATTAAGTGGAATCCATGGATGGAGAGCGTGGGGGGATAGAGTGTGGCAAGATAAATGAGATGAATTCATGGGTCGGCAATCAAATTGAAAGTGAGGGAATTAGCCGGCTAAGATTGGTTCTCGCAATGAAAATGGTTCTTAAATATACATATACATATATATGTATATCTATACAGGGTTTAGTGTCCGAAAGTTTATCGAAGTTATTATTTTTTGCTATTGTATATACCCACGTTTCAAAACTCACATATAGTGTATCCAACTTTCTAAAACTACCAATTAATGTATCAGATTACTTGCTATGTAGGTAACCAACAATTCTATCATTTTTGATTTATTTTAATATCACTCAAATGACACATATATAGCCCTGTCATTAATTAGTGGCACATCAACCTATGAAGAACACTAGATGAATTCAAAGTCGAACCAAACATGAACATCATAAAGATGAAGATGATGATGAACACCATAGAGATAACATATAAACCAAGCATAAACAAATCTGGAAGATAACCCACAAACCCATAAAGAACACTAAATCTGGGAACCAATTTATGAACTCAAAATCAAACTCAAAAATCTGTGAACTCAAAATATGTGAAATCAACAATGTGTGAACTAAAAATCAAACTCACAATCCGTGAACTTATCACAAATGTTACCCTTCGCAAATGAAGAAAACCTTAAAACTAAATGAAGAAAAATCGAAACCTAAAAACGTAATATGTGAACAAATCACATAATCGAACATACAAGAACAAATGACATAATCGAACATACAAGAACAAACCACCGAATCGAAACCTAAAGTCGTAATCTGTGCACAAATCACAGAATCGAATATACAAGAACAAATTACAGAATCGGAACCAAGAAGCAAAATCGAAACAAATAGATCTGTGCGAAACTCGAATCAAACTTACCCCAAATCGAACATCAAGCAATTATGTGAAGATGAACCCAAATCAAAACCCTAAGATGAACAAAGATGAAGTTGAAGCAACACAATCAAATCGTTTTTTGTTGAAGTAGCAGTTCTTAATGGTGTTGAAGTCGTGAATAAATAAATAAATGACAGTACACAGTGATTTTGTGAACACCATTGTTGTTCCCTTCACAAGCGTTGCCCTAATAACTAGGGGTGTTCACTCATCGGATAAAACAGAATTACCGAACCGAAAATATTGGATCGGACATTTTGGTTCGGATATTTCGGATTTTCGGATCGGATTGGATATAAACCGAATAGTTACTATGGATTCTGGTTTGGTTCTGGTTACTATAATTTAAACCGAATAAACCGAACAAACCGAATAAGAATATATATATATATATATATATATATATATATAAAACACTAGTGTAACAAAGTGATCCATAAATATGTTTATTTACAATTTATTATTTTTAATTATATATTTATAAAGCAACTACTTCCACTAGCTAGTTATTGTCACACTGGACAACTATGTTTTAATCTTAATAGTATATGTATTGAATCTAGTTTTTAAAATATCTCGACTCTTTAAACATGTATTTGTGTTACAATGAAAACCGAATTGTAAAAACCAATCCAACCGAATTTTAATTTGGATGGTTTGGTTTGGATCTTAAGATTGTTTGGATGGATCGGATCACACTTTTCAAAACCGAAATCCAATTGGATTTACTCAATTGGATCGGATCAAACTGATCCATCCGAACGTACGTCCCTACTAATAACTACTTACAATGGTTTTCTATCCTGTTTTTTTAGGTTTTCTAGTATTCTTCTTTGTAAGGGTAATAGGGTTTTATGTTCCCATGATTTCTTTTCATGTTTAAGATTAAATAAGCACTAATGTTATCATTTGTTTGTTTAATTTTTAGGTTTTTTTTTCTTTTGGGTTTTAAAGAAGTATACAGGAAACTGATAGTTTCTTGTTAAATGTTTAATATTATAAAATTCTTTTACTGTTTTAAGATAAAAAAATGAGTTTTTGTTTTCTATTTTTATTAAATGAAATCGGGTTAAACAACTGAACGTCAGATTATCGTGTTTGTTTTATATTAACCTAGGCCGTGTTCAATTCTGTTGGGTTTCATGTTGTGTAAAGAATTGTCAACCTAAATTAAACTTCTAAAAAGTAACAATAAATAATGACGCTAAACAAACAAAGTAAAATTAAAATAATGCATCCCCAAATCAATTATAAAGTCACTCCAAAATACTAAGTACCAACTTGGAAGCAGACAAATGTCAAAGTTGACGGGTTGATCCTAACCCGACCTTATTTTTTTCATCTCAACCCACTTTTGACTCATTTTAGATTCGTGTTACTTATTTCGTGTTGGGTGAGATGATAATATAATGTTGGATTCAATATATGCATATAACTTTTTGGGTGTTGTTTCAGGATCGAAAGTAGTAAGAGAAAGACAACCAAATTTAACACTCAATATTTAATTATGCAATAGCTTCATAAAATGATACACTCGATATTTAATTATACAATAGCTTCATAAAATTACAACACTCAATAATCAATATGCATGGATTGAAATCAAAAGAAAATGCAACCAACGTTTTAGAAAATGAAAACAATTGAAGATCTCTATGCGCATTGGAAGCCCTTTGGGACCTTCTTTCCACAGTAGTTAAGCAACAAGCTCAAGGAAACCGGCACATTAAGGTTGATACCCAACACATTAGCTTTAATTGCGGTGCAAAGACAAACCGCTGCCTCAAGATCAACGAGGTCACCGAGGAGGCTGCAGCAAGGAGTCTTTGGTGGTGTACCGATGACTAGATGAAGCAAGTCATTGAGCAAGTTAGCACAAACACCTAATTTGAGGGTGTCTTTAGGGCAAGTGGCTTTGTTATGGTGGTGGTGATGATGTTTTGGTGGTGGTGGGCATGAAGTTGAGCTTACAAGAGTGAAGAAAAGAAGGTTGAGGGTGAGGAGGAAAGCAGTTGTTGCCAATGCCCTTGAAGCCATTGCTGATTTTGTTTTAGATAGGGTATGAGGGGAATAATTACTAGCTCAATAAACGGTTACTAGTATACGAGTGTGGAACTATTGAAGTGTGACTGGGTATTTATAGATGGGATGTGGATAAAGCGTCATATATGTAGCTTGTTAATTCCCTTCTTAGTCTTTACGCCATGTTAGTTTACTTGACCAACCTCGATCTCTTACTTGTCAGATTCTATTGAGACACTCGGTAAATATTCATGATTGATTTATGAAAAATATAATAAAAGCAACAAAACAAACATTTACATATTAAATTAATTTGAAGAAGAAAACATAGATCCATGTGGTCGTCACGGGTGCTTGCTTATTTGCATCTTCTATATTTTACATAATAATTAATTTAGAGATCAATCATGACTAGACTAATTTAAAACATATTATTCTACAGGTCTTCATTTTCTTTACAAGCGATAGAAGTTAATCCAAAATAGTGATCGACGAACTACTAAATTTATTTTGGGTTGAAAATTTAAGATATTACATAAATAAATATAATTTATAACCCTAAAACAAGAAAAGCTTTAGATTGTTTTTTCAGATTGTCTTTATCATTACCGTTTATAAATAAGATGCATGTAAAAGAACACACACCGAATTCCAAACAAGAAAGTGGTCCTTTTTTTTAACCCTTAACAGTAACCAGCTACAACTATATAGCTGAAGTTAAAAAAACATAGAACCTGCTAGTGCGTGATCCAACTTGGATATACACAACAAAGAGTACGCGGGTGGGGATTAACACTCATGTTGTCTAATAGCAATCTAACTGGAATCCTCCCAAATCTCAATCCCCAAACAAAGACGTAGCCCTACGTTCCTTAAAATTAATTAGAATAACCCATGACGAAACAACGTCACCCAACAATTTCTTATCATAGCCATCCTCCATTAATCCTTGCCTGAGAAATTTCCACCATCTCTTTTAGCCACCATCTAGTCCAGTCGGTAACAACCCCTTCCCTTGGACCTATATAGCCCTTCTATATTAATCAACAACTTCTCTAGCTCCTAGCAAGTCTTCTACCCCTCTAAGGTCTTCGATCTAAACAACCGGTTTATATCACAGTAAGGACCTATCCATCTATCCCTACAAAAACTTACATTTTTGCACATCTCTTATAGCTTTCAGAAATTAAAGTAGACCTAATTACTTAAACAGAACCCAATCTTTTTAAAAATACCCTGTACTATAACTAATATCAATATAGTAATACTAAACTAGACTAAAATATAAATCTACACAACTTTATGTTCTAACAAGAACATCACTAAAAAACAAATGTAATATTTCTAGTTTAGAATTTCGTGAAAATATATTTATGCATAAGATCATTAAAGTAAAAGTTCCATTAAAATTTAAAGAATACACACACACACACACACACACACACACACACACACACACACATATATATATATATATATATATATATATATATATATATATATATATATATAGAAAATGGATCAATAAAGAACAATGTGTTAAACAAAGAACCTAAAAAACTAATCTGGACCACTAGATCATCAAAATCAATGGATGAGATTGAACAATGGCAAAACTGTAATTATTATATATTAAATTATGAAGAAAAGGGTAAATATGGAAAATGCCCCTCCCAACAACCTAGGAATTTAAAAAAAAACCCCAAAAACTTTAAATTGTCATAACTTTTTATGTTTTGTGAATTTAAACAAAAAAATTATACAAATCTTTTAGTTTTTTAATCCTCTTTCAAACAAGATCACTCTTCCCATATTTTTCTAAAAAAAAAAATTTAACATGAAAATTTTGTTTGCATTTGGGCAGCAGGTAGTGTTTCAGTCGGATTTTGCATTTTGGAAGCATTTTGCATTTTGCATTTTCATATTTTGCATTTTGGAAACATATGGATGACCTGCATGATGATATTTTGCATTATTCGATTTTTTGCATTTTGCATTTAGTATGAACAGAACTCAAAATGCAAAATTTGCATTTAAAAAAAAAGTTTCTAAAATATATCAAGTCCGGTCTTGTTTGAAAGAGGACGAAAAACTGAATATAACGGTATAATTTTTCGATTAAAATTGTTAAAAACGAACGAGCTATGATTATTTAAAGTAAGTGGAGGTTTTTTTTAAAGTTTGTTGGGGGTTGCTTGGGGGGGAGGGCTGTGACACGCTGATTTTTTTTATTTCCTTTTTTGCCCCTAAACTATGTGTCACATGTCATTATCAGATAAGGTTTTTTAGGTTCTATGTTTAAGGGAAGTTTTTTATATAACCTTACCATATATATATATATATATATATATATATATATATATATATATATATATATATATATATATATATATATATATATGCAACTAAAATTTAGGTAAAGTATTAAATATTATAATTTTACATATATGTATATATTAGATGGTTAAATGAGAACTGATTTGGTGCGAGAACTACGAGAATTATGTCTCTAAAACGAGAATTGATAATTTATTGCTAGAGAACTTAATTTTCATAAAAGTACATTTTATGAACGATGGTGTGTGTCAGATTCTATTAGTCCCAGATAATATACACAACAACAAATATTTGTATGGGGGGGGGGGTTTAAATGTAAAGTTAAACTTTTTAAAAGTAAATACACACCATAGTAATTTTAATATAATTTTTATTGATATGAATCAAGAATTACATATACAAGGAAATGAAAATTCCAAATCTCCCATTTTAAGGTCATTTACTTGGCAGTTGAACTTGGTGTAGGTCTGTATAAGACTTTCACCTTTATGAGCAAAGTAGAACTCATACTCACAGTTGAGAAGAAAGTTTTTGTTATCCTTAACTTCTTATGTTCCTATATAGGCAACGGTCAAAGTATCTATTATCTCTTTAGCAGAATTACACTTAAGAACTTATAGATTTCATTTGAAAGAGTAAAGACAATGACAGACCTACGTTTGACATCAAGCTTCACCAATCTCTTGTCTTCATCAAACCATTGATGGATGGGCTTTGTTATCACCCTATCAGCAAAGGTTTGATCATCAGACTCTCCGGTTACATTTAGGATGAACACATGGACATAAGGACCATCCCGAACATTATCCAACATTTGAACATCTAAGGTAGATAGAAAGAGAAGAGCTATACTTTTCCATATAGAAAAGTTCTCTGCGTCAAACATGGGACACCTTATGAGTGAACAAGTTATTGGCAAGCTTGCTAAAGCAGACGATGAGGCTATTTTGGTAAGGGGTAGAAGCAGTTATAGAGTAAGTAAAACTATATAAATTATCTAACCTGCTCTGGTACCAGTTGTCAGTCCTAGGTTAAGTAAACAATAGGGGGGGGGGGGGTTTGAATACAGACGTAAGTTTTTTAAAATTAAATGCACATAGTAATACATTTCATATAATTTTTATTTATATGAATAAAGAATTACATGTACAAGGAAGTGGAAATTCCATATACAATATGAGGCGGCAACTAAAATGTTTAACACAAACAGAAGCTTCTCTAAAACAACTAATGTTTAAGAAGTCCAACATATGGACATGTTTTCTACACTAATGCTAACTCTAGAACTTACTCTTGTTTAAAAACTTTTAATCTTGTTCTTCGAGAGAGATAATATAATGAGTGTATTTTTTGCAAGTATGCATGTTGAGGATGCATATGTATAAGGCTGGCAATTTGGGTCGGGTTCGTGTTAATGGGTTCGTGTCGTTCGGGTTCGGATCAGTTTCGTGTCGACCCGATTTCGACCCATTTATTTTCGTGTCGGGTTCGGGTTGTATCACTTTTTTCCGTGCCGGGTTCGGGTCGTGTTTCGTGTCGACCCATTTCGGTCAAAAGTATTTGACTAGTATTTTTTTTATTTTCGATTATAGTTTTCAGATACGGTTTTCGAATACGGGTTTCGGGTACAGTTTTCTATTATGGATTTCAAATACGGTTTTTTATTATGGTTCTCAAAATTTGGTTTTCGAGTACGGTTTTTGTCATAAAATTTTTGAATTCCTTGTCTATTTCCAATTTTCTCTACTAATTAGTGACTAAAATATCGAATACCAATACTATTTAATAGCTTTAATACAAAAGTAATAACTAGTGAACAAACCATGAACTAAAATAACCTAAAGGAGATTATCCAATTTCAAAAAGCAAGTTTTTTTTCTTTTTTATCGTTGTATTCTCGAAAGGAATATCGGTTTGGTGGGTTCCAAAGAATCTTTATTTAAATCATCATCACTATAATATTGTTTAGGTTTAAATCTTACCAAGTTGATAAACGTCAAAGTACCAAAAGTCCAAAACAATATAGTCAAAATAGCAAATATCAAAATGATGTAATATTGTTTAGTTTAAATCTTTTATTGCTTATTCAAGTTTTTAGATTTTAAAGGTTTTGTACTTTTGTTTATCGGATTTTATTACCTAAGATGTCACTCCCTCATTTGAATTCATAATTACCTTTTAAAATTTTGATTTTAAGTATTAAACTTTTTTAAGAATTTTTAGTTTTACCCTTATACGGGTCACTTTCGGGTTGTCGGGTTGACCCTAACCCGACCCATTTATTTTCGTGTCGACCTGGTTTTGACCCGTTTCGGGTTTGTGTCACTTTTTTCGTGTCCGGTTCGGGTCGTGTTTCGTGTCGGGTCAGAAATTGCCAGCCTTACATATGTATACTTAGGAGAAGCTTGGGCAGACGGTCTGATGAGGTGTTGGTGTTATAAGAAAAACTTAATCATAAAGTAAGTGAGTGAAAAGTAATATTAATTTAATATAGTTTAAATAAAGTAAATGTATCTTCTAAAAAAGTGCAACCCACTAACTATATTATAATATTATTCACCATACCTTTTGTCTTGTAACTTTAAACCTCTCTTTCCATGCTTGTACTTTAATCAACAGTAATACTTCTTCAGATTTGACTTCACCATAGATATAGTTACCAGCCATACTTCAGTAGTTGAACAAATGTTCAAGATCTTTTCTTCGAAAGTAACTTTAACTTTTTCAAGAAGTCAAGCTCTATCCTTTTTGTCCTATTGCCGGTACAAAAGGTGCATATACTTTTACAATAAAAAGATCTAAGGCGTAACAGTACAACACATGTTTTGTCTTTGACTTAAGAATAAATATATTACAAAACAATGTACATTGATGAACATTTAGGGGAAATTTCACGATTCGACCGGGTAAAAAAAAGTACTAAACTAACATAATAAGTTGTCTCAGCCTAAGTGTTGATTGCTCAGCAGATCACTCAGGGGCTTAACTGATAACAGAGCGCTCTGCTGATCATAGAATGCTCAACTGATCAGACTGTTAGACTAGGGTATAATCTTATCAACCTTAATGATCAGCTGATTAGAGATGTTCAACTGATCATTTAGAGGGATGACTTTATCAAGGTAAGACTAAGTGTTGAAAGTGTATACTTAGCTAATAGGTTTCAAATGCTCAGCTGATCAAATGGTTGCTCAGCTAATCGATCTGACTACTCAGCTCATACTTGGAGTTACTCAATTAATAGGCAAACTTGCATAGCAGATGATTTTCTATATTTATCTTCTCCTTAGCTAATCTCAGATGTTGTCTTCGGTTGATACTCAGTACTTGGCAAGTCTTCAAATAGTACTCTATACTTAGTAATAGTCAAGTCAGAATTCAAACAACACATGTATAAATAGACGGATTTGATTAACGGGTTGAAAGGATTATCTCCCCACTAATTTCTTATTTACAATTATGCTATTAATAATATTAACTATTGATTTATTTCAATCAAGAGTAAAATTGGCTCTCACAGTTTTCACACCTAAATTAATTCTCTTTTAAACCCTCATATTGCATATTAGCATTGAAAGTCTTGGTTGTTAATATTTTTTAGTTTATATATTTTGTACCTCATTTGCATACATTATTGCATATTAAATTTAAAATAAATATAGTTTAAAAGACTTATTAGTTTAGGTTATGTAAAAGGTGCAATAGAACTTGTATTATTTAACTTAAAACTGATCTTAACAAATAGTTTAAATGCATTATATAGTAATATTAAGTTATGTTAATATTTAAAATATTGGCTGTTACTATTTAAAGATTAAACATTATATATCTCATATGTACAATTTATTGCATATACCATAAATTTAGTTTAAAAATTAATTGTTTTGACGTAGAGTTAATTGTCCAAATGGTCCTTTAACTTAGGGGTTTCTGCCATTTTGGTCCTTTAACTTTAAAAGTGGTACGAATCATCCTTAAACTGCCATTTTCATGCCGTTTTGGCCCTTATTAACATTTGCCGTTAATTACCTCTGTTAATTCAGGGGTATTCTGGTCTTTTTTACCATTTTTTAATATTTAATTGCCTTTTAATAATATATTTTCTTTTAATAATATATTTTCTTTTTTTTAATAATAAAAAAACCTTTTGATAACACTTTAATTTTTGTCTTTTTCTTTTTCATTTACACGGTCTCTCTCTCCCTCTCTCTCTCTCTCTCCTCTCTCTACACACTCTCTTTCTCACACTCTCTCTCTAATTCTCTGCTATAAACAGCCATCGTCGCCACCACTTATCACCACCATGCACTGTTATCTCCACCACCTCTCACCACCGTCCACTGCACTCTAATGATATGGTAGACCAACATGAACACCAACACATTAAAAGTTATTTTTCCATGTTTATGTTTGTGCAAGCCCCCACGCTGTTTAATAAAATTCAAATTTAGTATTCAGTTTCATATTTAGCATAATTATCTTCTTAATTAGTTTCAGTGGATAATTGATTAATTTCATCTCCAATTTCAAGAATCTGAACTATGAAAATGGAGGTAGTGCCATATACTGATTCAAAAGATGAACAATTTGGTTTATGAACAATTAATCAGCGCCGTCGCTATCTTTTTGGTTTATGAACAATTTGGGGGTTTTGGTGCTATCACTCTGTTAGGGTTAGGGTTTGGGTTTATGTTTACTTCCAGCAATGTATACTCTACAATGCTTTATGTTTCATCTGTTAGGGTTAGAGTTTTGGTGCGAGAGAACCCTACTTGCTCGGAGGTTGGCGACGGTGGACAGAGGACGGTGGTGGCGAGGTGGCGGCGGCTAGGGTTTTCAACCGTGACTTGGGTTTTTGTGGTGTTGTTGGGAGTGCAAGAGAGACAGAGAGATAGAGAGAGAAAGAAGAGTAAATGAACGGTGGACAGGGTACGGTGGTGGCGAGGTGGCAGCGGCTAGGGTTTTCAATGTTAACTTGGGTGTTTGTGGTGGCGTTGAGAGAGAGAGAGAGTGTGTGTGTGTGTGTGTGTGACGGTGGCTGGTGTTGGCAGAGGGCGGTGGTGGTGGCTGTGGACGGTGGTGGAGGAGGAGGAGGAGTAAGGTTGTGGTGGTGGAGTTCATCGGATGGTGGTGTGGGTGTCTAGAGAGAGAGGCAGAGAAAGAGAGAGAGAGAGAGAGAGAGAGAGAGAGAGAGTAGAGAGAGAGAGAGTGGGTGAAAGAGATAGATTGTAGAGAGAGAAGAGAGATAGTGTATTAGTGTGTATAAAAAGAAAAAAAAGGCAAAAAGTAAGTATATGATGATTTTTTTAAAAAGAAAATATATTATTAAAAGAAAATATATTAGTAAAAAGCAATTAAATATTAAAAAATGGTAAAAAGACCAAAATACCCCTGACTTAACAGAGGTAATTAACGGCAACTGTTAATAAGGACCAAAACGGCATGAAAATGGCAGTGTTTAAGGATGATTCGTACCACTTTTAAAGTTAAAGGACCAAAATGGCAGAAACCCCTAAGTTAAAGGACTATTTGGACAATTAACTCTTTGACGTATTATAAAAGGTGCATTAGAATTTGAATTACTTGATGGTTCCAAAAACACATATATCTAACAATAAAGCTGACAAATACACACACAATATGGTGGTAAGAAATGTAGAAAATGAAGACAGTTTTTAAAATAACACTTCACATATACTAGAAGCTTAGGAATTGTTGACTTGATCCTATTTATAACTAAGATACATGAACTACCCTAAAGAAGGGATGTACGAGTTTCTCTCTAAACTTTTTACAATTTGTAACACCACTTTTTCTGTTTTAATTTTTTTAAAACATTCTTACTATTAGTTAGCATAAAAGATATTAGAGTTTCACAAAATACAGTTTGTATGTACATACGTGCTAACATTTGAAAAAGTAGTGTAAAAAAGTATTTTTCTGAAAAACCAGGAGCTATACAGATGATCACTACACTAGGGTCTTATCCTAGCTAGAACCTGAACCACGTGCACGCACAAGAACACTTAAAGGTAAGCTTTTGCTTAGTGAGCATACTAACTAAACTATAACTACACAAAGCAGGAAATAAAGTCTTCTTAGGATATCTCGCATCCAAGCTGCAACACCTGCAAAACTGTTCTAAAGTGTTACTATACTGGAGTGTAACTACAATTCGTGCGTAGCCACACTCCGTGACACTTCACTTGGTATATAGCTCGCCATATACCTGTCACTGCTCTTGGTACAAAGCTACACCTCTTGTGTCGCTATGTACCCTACTTCTATTCTTATGCATAGCTATACTACCTGCATAGCTATACACCTCTGCTACATGATAAATATACATAACAAATACATCACTTAACACAAATATCATACTCATCATTTTGTGCATACACATATGCTAGTCATGCTAAAGGAATAGAACACTCACCTCAGTATATAGATATATGTAAAACAGTGCTAACTAAGTTGTATCATAGCTAATACGTCAACACTTAATTCCTACAAGCAATATACGAACAATGCTTCAAACTTACAACTCTTCTAAACAACTGAAAACCAAAAAGGGCATAGGCATGCCCGTGCCTGCTTGTAGGCACCGCCGGGCTTGACCCTCAGGTCCGATCGTGACCTTTGCAGACAAAGGTGTACCTGCAAACACTACCGCATCTTTTATTAGTACGCCCGTGTCCGAGCACACCCGTACACCAAAAACTAGGGTTTGTCACGGGGCTTTAGGCATGTCCGTACGCTCCTTGCATGCCCATCCCTTATGAACTACAACAATAGTTTCACCACTTGCATGCTGTTCTTGACCAAAAAATCACAAACTAACATTACACAAGTGAGTGTGTACATGCAAGTATGTGTGTATGTTTGACTAACAAATGGACGAACATATAAAACTCATACATATCTTTAACTTTAAGGAAATGACAAAACAGTCAGGTGAACTCTTACGTTTCAAGAATGAAAACTTTAACCTCTAAAACTACACAAAGAAATTTACAGATCACAAAACACTTAACAGTTTAATTAAGATATTTCGAAGTTGGGGAGTTACATAATCGCTGTAATAATAAATTAAAAGTAATTGCTAGCTATTAAATTTTTTTATAAAAATACGAATCCTTATATTTAAACAAAAAAATATTGTCACTTAATATATCTACTATGTTTGAATATATATAGTTAAAATGGAGCTTACATTGCTTAACTTGTAATTGAATTTAAAAAAATTGTCTAGATAATGTATAGTAGTAGATATATATAAACATGTATTTTCGTTTAAACTATAAAAAAATTAATCATGCATCCATCTACTAAATGCCATTACACCATACACTAAATCTAATACACACACACACACACATATATATATATATATATATATATATATAGTACTGTTTGCATCCATCTAATATACGTTACCGCCGGTTCCGTTATTTGACGGTGCGGACGGCGGTAGTTGGCCATCGGTGGTGGCCCACGGTGATGCTGCCACATCCAACCTGCACATTATTTTTACTAACTACAAATAATAATAAAAGCTATATTTCTTTTGACAATCATTCCAACAAATAAACATTGGATGCAATACATATATATTTCTAAAAATCAAATAACCATATATAAGACTTGAATGGTAGGTGATGAAAAAAATGTGATTAATGTAGAAATAACAAAAGTCAAATTGATGGAATATTATATCTGGAAACTAATATAATTCAAAAATAAACATAAATAAAAGCAAACCACTTTCAAACATAAACTTAAATCAAATCAAATTAAAAAAAATACACCGGATGCTACAGAATTATAAGCTTTCTTATAAATTGTTTCTGAGTAATTACAAGTAATAATAATATATTATATATAAAATATAATATGATTGTTTAAAAAGAGAATTTGTAGAAAAATGTGCACTAAATTAAGTACCATGTTTTTTAAGATTCCGGAGAGGTTTAAAGAAGAACAATTCACTAACAGGAATAACACACCAAACGATTTTGTGTTCTGCAATCAAACTAAGACTAACAATATGAGACTCAAATCTGAAACTCGATCTGAATAGAACACGAAATGGGTTGATATGAGCTCGACAATAAACTAAGATGGTTTTAAAGGAATGGATTGATACAAACATGAAACGGAAAAAAAGACCCGATTCAGATGAATCATGCTCGCATTGAGAACCGATTTTAGTGCGAGAACAGCGAGAACTAATCTTAGCCGTTGATTTGATAAGTGGAATTCATGGATGTAGAGCGTGGGGGGATCAAGTGTGACAGGGTGTATGTGAGGAATTCATGAGTGGGCAATGACATTGAAAGAGGGAGAATTAGATGGCTCAGATTGGTTTCGCACTAAAAATGGTTCTCAATATAACTTCTTCCTATATATATATATATATATATATATATATATATATATATATATATATATATATATATATATATATATATATATAGGGGAGGGTTCCATTGAGAACCGATTTTAATGCGAGAACTGCGAGAACCAATCTTAGCCGTTGATTTGATAATTGGGATTTATGGATGGAGAGCGTGGGGGGATCAAGTGTGGCAGGGTGTATGTGAGGAATTCATGAGTGGGCAATGACATTAAAAGAGGGGGAATTGGACGGCTCAGATTGGTTCTCGCGGTTCTCGCATTAAAAATGGTTCTCAATGGAACTTCTTCCTATATATATATATATATATATATATATATATATATATGTATATATATATATATATATATATATATATATATATTTAAATGGACTATATAATATTAATTATATGCTATTATAGATGGAATATTTTTTCTGGTACAGAGAAAAGATGGTACGATTTTTTTGTATAATAACAACTAAAAATACGAAAGTTGAATTAAATGGTGGGTGGAACTAATAATTATAGTTTCTCTACATGATTTGGGAAGCTTCACGTTCTCAGGGCTTGTTTCGTAGCCTAGTGTTAAAATAGCAGCTTTGATCCACTCATCAATATCGCATGTACACCATGCATGACTTGTGGTACAGCCATATGAAGATCGTTGATACATTGATCATTGATGACAAGTGTACGTCCGTAAGGATTTAAGATCTATGTTTGTTTTGTCTTGTTTTTTTTTTCTTTTGCCCATACAATGTATATCTTGTTTCCAATTGTATCAAGTATCAATGGTATTAAAACAAATCCATAATAATGATGTATGATCTTAGTATGAACATGAGAGAAAACATCAAGAACACACCATTTGATCTGAAATATTGAAATGCTTAAATGAATAAGGGTTAGTTACATTGTATATATACATATCACGTATTTTCATAATATACCCTATACTTCTAGAAAATACAACTAGAAGCAAAACCTAACTAAAATGATATTATGAACACAACTTGGGTCTAACATTCTCCCCATTTGTGTTCATATATAGTACAAATGTAGCATGTAAACGGATAAAAATTCTTCGCTGGAACATTTGATTTTGAGCATAAACAAAGAATGATTGTTAAGGCAATCTTCAGTTTCGGCATCCTTGTTATTTTTCATCAAACAGAAATATACTCCCCCCGAATGTAGCTCTCGATCTTCAAAAATGACTTCAAACCATTTCATTACCTTGCTCCCCCTTAATCTTTCTAACAAATATCTTCTTGTGATAAACAAATGGTGAAGAGCGATATGGTTTTATGCAAATATTCTCTTTAGGAAGTCTTAAGAGATGTCTTACGGAGTGAATCACAAATGGATATTTAAGCTCGGGCAAGGTGGGAAGATGTGCATTCGTGTTAGCATTCGAGAATGGTCCTTTTTTACTAACACACACAAATGGACGAGCAACAGGGTGAGAAATAGCACGAGAAACATAAGCATTATTGTTTTGCGAAAGACGACGTTCTTTCATATCTTTAGAGTTATCTTTACTTTTGTTCCAAAGTTTTCTCCGAAGTTTGACTTTTTCTATAAATTTCTCCGCGTAAGACTTGAGTGCAGTATGATCATCATTAGAATGAGTGGTTTTAGGATGCATAACACTTTTTGATGATTCATCTGCATGGACTGTTACATGAACCACCTTGACTTCTTTCCATTTGGAAGACTTACACTTTCGAACTTTTTCAGAATCAGAAGATGTCGCAACCTTTTCTTCTATACAATTTTGTAATTCTTGTTCCAATTTCTGAATATTAAGTAAAAATTGATTTCTCTCAGTCTCAAAATTCATTCTATCTAAAGTAGACTTACTTTGAATATCCAACAATTGTTGCTCAAGATTCCTTATCTTGACATCTTCTTCGATCTCTAAATCAGATACTTCTTGTCTGAAATCTGGAGTGTTTTAGTCAACTCAGAAATTTCCAAACAAGTTTGACATTTTCTTTTTCCAATTTACTAGCTTTCTTTTTATGTTTTTCCCCAGTAGTTACTTGAAGATTGATACTTTTCATGAGTTCATCTAACGTTATCTGTAATCCATTAATTTCTTCTTCTTTGACACAAGACATGGTTGATACTTGACAATGGATCTTAGAGTGGAATGACAAAGGTGATGTATCAATAGTAATTGATAGGATCGCGATTGGGGAATTGCGATTCGAAATTGCGATTGGCGAATTCTGACCGTGAATTGTGATTGGTGAATTGTGATTGTGAATTGCGATTTGGGAATTGTAATTGTCAATTACGATTGGGAAATTGTAATTTTCAATTACGATTGGGAAATTGTAATTTTCAATTACAATTGGAAACTCAATTAGTCAAATACTGATAACTACAATTGAACCACGATTGGAAATTCAATTTCTAATGCAATTGTGGGGAAATATGCTTGCTTAAACAGAATTGGTGAAATGCGATTACCCAATTGCAATTCAAGCTACAATTGGTGGTGGAAATGCAATTACTATTGAAATGTCAAATCCGATTATGAACTACAATTGTAATGAATTACAATTACAATTGCATAACCTCTCAACTGAAATACGATTAATGAACAACCATCAAATACGATTGAACCCAAAAACAAATACGATTAAACATGAACTTCGAATATGAATTAGGGTTTTCAAGAAGTGCGGCGGAAAAAGAAGAAGCAAGCAAGAAGGCTGGAAAATTAATTTAAACAAGCAACCGGAGTGGAGAATTATTTCAAGTAAGCAAGTAGGTAGGTGAAATAAATTCAAGCTAGCAAGCAAGTAGGTGAATTTTTTTCTTCTAAGAACACATACGGCAGATCAAGAAGAAGCTTCGATCTTTTTTTTAAAACTTTGATAATGAACTAACCTTTCGATCTACTCTCCGCTCTGATACCAATTGTATGTTCCCAATTGTATCAAGTATTAATGGTATTGAAGCATATCCATAATGATGATGTATGATCTTAGTATGAACATGAGAGAAAACACCAAGAACACACTCTTTGATCTGAAATATTGAAATGCTTAAATAAATTAGGGTTAGTTACATTGTATATATACCTATCAGGTATTTTCACAATATACCCTATAGAAAATACTACTAGAAGCAAAACCTAACTAAAATGATATAATGAACACAACTTGAGTCTAACAAATAGGCTCTGATTGTCTTTCGAAATTCAAATTAGATCACTAAAGAGCAAATTAGATCATTAAAGAAATCGAAATATTTACACCAGTTGCTTAATGCATGCTTGGTACAAATGCAGATTGTACGTCAATGGGGAGCCTAACCTACTGAGATCTGAATACGATTTTTTATTATTGATTTAAATATAGGTTTTTATTTTTTTTAACGACAAACATATCGATTAACCTAATTTACATTTTATGTCTTTAATAGGACTAAAAACCCCAACTTCTAATATGGAGAGACACTTTAGTGGTACCGTCAGACCAAAGGCCCTTTGGTATTTAAATATAGGTGTAAGTGTAACCGTCTCAGCTAATGTGGTCTAATAGATAGTTTTATGTTATCATATTTTGTATATTTATCTATCTTAGAATAAATAAAAAAGAATAGAAAAACTCAAACTAGATTAATAGGGCTCGGTTAACGGGAAACCTTACCAGTTCAATATAATTCAAAGAAAGACATAAACACTATTATTGTTGAATAGCTGTCCCAAATGATTCTTGGGTCAATTGGTTCAACTTGCCAGATTAATCTGGATTTTAAAACACTGCTCAAAATAAGATATAAACATTAATCCAGAAAAAGGAATGGACATCTTAAGTGCAAAGCTTTTGATAGTTGTATACTATAGGGGTGTGTGTTTTTAGCTTATTAAGGGTTTTTTTTTTAACTTATATTTCATAAGCTTTTTTTTTTACTTATTTTTCATGAATTCGACTTATTTTCTTTATATAGCTCATAATAAGCTCAAAAGTAAAAAAAATATAAAAAAAACTAACTTATAAAAAATAAGCCCGGAATATAACCTCTAAATAAGCTAAAACAAACACCCCCATATATGTATTATGTGTGTGTTTTAAGTAGTTAGTTAAATAAACAATATAGTAGTACTTTCCAAACTTGCGTAGTTTCAACATTTATAAGATTGATTTTTCCGTTACTCGTAATAAAAGCGAATTTTTAAATAAACTCATATATATATATATATATATATATATATATATTTGTCAACTATATGATCATTTTTATTATTAATAAAATTTAATATTGATGTTGTTAGAACAAATTAACGATATATGTCAAAATATAATATCATAACCATTAATTTAAAGGGGTGTTCAAAAAACCAAAAAACCAACCTGTCTCGCATGAATCGAAACTGAAAAAAGCGATATTCGTATTCCGTAAAACCAGAACACTAGGGTATCCGTTGAACACGGAGCATATTAGGATTTTAAAATTTGATATCCTCGGGTACCTCCCCGCGCCATATGCTTTTAATTTATGTATGTATGTAAGAATTTGTTAATTTGAGATAACAAAACCATTAGAAAACTTAAAACACTCAACACTACCTAACTTACCTTAGTAGTCCCCACCGTCTCACCTAATTCTTTTTTTTGAGCTTCGATATCTAGAGTTTGCATGCCTACAATCATCGAGAGTTCAATATGGAGACACTGAAGTCGATCAACAATGTCAACTTAAATCATATCAATTTTTTATTTCTACGAAGCTCTCATCGAAGAACTGTTTGATTTTTTTCAGTGATCTATTCATTATTTTTTTACTTGTTTATACAATTGTATATTGTTTTATTATGAATCTGAACTTTTTGAAAACAACAAAAATGAAAAACAACTCAATTTTAGGATAAACGTGACCCGAATCGTGGATACCAACATTCATTCGTGTAACGGCAAAACGCCGTACGCGCTATTCGCGGTTCCTAAAACAAGATACTTGCCTACAATTACGGTTTATAAAGATTTCACTACCCTCCTCGCACCGGTCCCTGAAAAACCCTAAGGCCGAACGTACCGCCTTTGGGCTGGGCTAATTCGGGTTCTTTGCCACCTCATCGGTTCCCAACCCAAAAAACCCTAACCCTCTTCGGGTGCCCACCCCATCGGGCCACTTTCACCGAACAACCCGAGACTTTTTTTTCTTTTTTCTTTTTTATCTTTTTGGTTTTTTGTTTGAGTGGATAAGAAAAGGAAAAATATTTTGGGTTGATTTAGTTTGAAGGTTGAGTGTCACTTGATTTTGAGTTAAGTTTGAGTTGAGAAGAAAAACTAAATTGATATGGTTTTTGATTAATTTGGTTTGGGATGTTGCGTTACTACTTACTAATGGCTTAATTAGTTTGAAATCGACTCAAAAATATCAAGTTGGGAAAAACAATCCAAATCAACCATGTATGGAAGGAAGGTAGCCAGGGGCTTAGGCTTATCTGACAGCTAGCTTGCGCTAACATTTATTTATCCATATATATTTTTTGCCCAACGTGTACGTACAAGCTGGACGCCCACATGGCTCTCTATAATTTTCTTACTTATCTTCTATTTGCTCCTGTTATTTTTCCTTCATATCTTTATTTGTGGTTTTTATTTTACAACAAGTAAATAAATTAAATTAAAATTAATTACATGACCATCAGCCTTTATCAATTTCCAGTATTAATTATAGGAAGATATTTTTTTCTTTGTAAGATTAATTCAATACAAAAAATATCTTTAATTATGACGTTGGTCATGGTAAAAGAAACTACTTTAATATATGTGATAAACTCAGATATTGTTAATGTAAATTTAAATATTTATATTAAAAACCTTATACATATAATAAATTCATACACTGTTAATAAAAATAAAAAAATACTTATAAAAATCGGAAGATGAATAAAGAAAATTAATACACATATAGACTTGCACCGATAATTTTTATTAGTGGAACTAGAAATTAGGAATTAATATAAGATCTGATAGTTGGTGAAATTGCATAGCAGATTTGCGATGATAGTTAGAAATTAGAGTTTTTATTGAAAAAAGATTTCGAATATAATATGATCCGATTAAAGAGACATGTAATCCGTTTCTATTTAAAATTCGTAGTCAACTTAAATTTACGGATTAAGGCTTCTGATAAGAAACCTTTTTCTCATAATATATTAAAGATTAAATATTTTAAGAAATAATAAGGCATCATATATATATATATATATATATATATATATATATATATATATATATATGCAAAAGTTCAAACGAGAACTGTTTTTCGTACGAGAACTGCGAGAACTAATCTAAGCCGTCCAATTCCCCCTCATTTAATGTCATTGCCCACCCATGAATTCCTCACATGCACCCTGCCACACTTGATCCCCTCCACGCTCTCCATCCATGAACTTCCCATATCCAAGGAACGGCTGAGATTGGTTCTCGCAGTTCTCGTACGAAAATAGTTCTCGTTTGAACCCTCCCCCCTATATATATATATATATATATGTTAGGAACTTATTTTGTGGTGTTCAATTTGTTGTATTTATTGTTTATTATTATTAGTTAGTTTAGCTAATTAATGATAGATAGTAAAAGACCAATGACCTCTTTTGTATTTACTCATTCTTGTGGGTAGATTATGTAAGTTACTTTGTTTATATAGAATTCAAGAGCCAACTTGAATTCGAAGCTTTCACATTAATGCAGAGAAAACTTTGAAAGAGAATTAGTGTATGTTCTTGGTGTAGTGTGTATGTTTCATCTTCTACCACCATATTATGTGTATGTGTTAGCTTCAACTTTGTGTTTGATACTTGTTTTTGGAACCTACATTTGGTATCAGAGGCAGATGATGGATTAAAGTTCATGTTTTTCTACATCATTTGCTTCAAATCTGAGATCCAAATAGTGTTCTTAAGAAACCTTCATTCTTGAGTTCTTGGTGTTCTTGGTGTTTCCTAGTGTTCTTGAAGTTTTACATTCTTACTTCGTAAAATCATCAAAGATTGTTACTTTTTTTTTAGCAAAAAGATGATTTAGAAAGAGTTCTTGTTTTGATTTAACAACTTTAGGAACTAAAACCTTGAATTTTTGGTCAAGATTTGAGGTGTTCTTGTGCATTTTACTTGATTTACGTCTGCAGATGAACTTAGAACACTTGAAAGACTTAGCCAAGACTTAGCCCAAACTTAGCTCCCAAGTAAGACAAAAGGTACCCTGAGGTGAAAGCTACTCCTCATTGTAAAAGGTCAAACTCACAGTGTGCCAAGTAGGTTAGCTCCAAAGCTTAGCACCCATTTCTAAGTTCAAACTTAGCTCCCATTTCTAAGTTCAAACTTAGCACCCATTAAGTTTCCTTGAAAACTTAGCTCCCATTTCTAAGTTCAAACTTAGTACCCATTAAGCTTCCTTGAAAACTTAGCTCCCATTTCTAAGTTCCCTTGAAAACTTAGCTACTATTTCTAAGTTCCCTTGAAAACTTAGCTCCCATTTCTAAGTTCCTTTGAAAACTTAGCTCCATTTCTAAGTTCCCTTGAAAACTTAGCTTCCATTTCTAACTTTCCTTGAAAACTTAGCTCCCATTTCTAACTTCCCTTGAAAACTTAGCTCCCATTTCTAAGTTCCTCTGAAAACTTAGCTCTCATTGCCAAGTCCTTGCCCAATTTTCATCAATCACTCTTCCAGTTTCTCATATTGCTATACCTAGTTCGTAATCCAAACTTTAAACCATCAACGATCATACCAAGTATCAACATGTCAAAAGACGCACTTGCTATCGGATCCGACACCAAACCTCCAGTTCTTTACCGTGGTGACTATGTACCATGGCGTGCACGTTTTCTGAACTTTATAAAACGTCAAGAACAAGGAGAGATAATGCTAGAATCCATTATGAATGAACCGGACGAATATTGGATAGAAGTACCTGCCGATCCCAACAATGATCCTCCCATTCTAGCATCCCGCAAGCGTAAAACCCCATCTCAGTACACTGCCACTGAAAAAGCCCGTGCCAAAGCTGATGAAAATGCAATGAACTTGCTGATTTAACCTCTGAACATATCAGTTCAGAACCTGACGTTACTGGTGTCCTCGCCTTTGATCAACTCAGATTAGAGCCTGGACAATCCTTTAATAGTGGATCTTTGTCTAATCTTTCTGACTTGGATTTACTATTCGAAATTTTTTACAATGATTACCTTGGTCCTACATTGCAAAATTATTCTATACCCGATAGAACAGGTGATCTAGCAGCTGAAGTATCTAACTCCCTGTCAGGAATTCCCCAATCTCCTTTAACAGATGAATCAAATGACGCACATGTTACCAATCCTCCAATGTTCAATGCTGAAAGTGGTACTACTGACTCAAGTGGTGTATCCTCAAATGTGTCAGGTCATGAAGGAAACTCTGCACAACCCCTACAATTGCTACATATGGATTTATGTGGCCCCATGAGTGTGCAAAGTATAAACAAGAAGAAGTATGTGTTGGTTATTGTAGATGACTATTCCCGGTACACCTGGGTAAAGTTCTTGCGGTCTAAAGATCAAGCCGCTGACATAATCATCTCTTTTATAAAGACCACACAAGTTAGACTGCAGTACTCCGTTCATGGCGTCAGAACAGATAACGGCACCGAGTTCAAAAATCAGACTCTTAACACGTTCTTTGACTCGGTTGGCATCACTCAACAGTTCTCAGCCGCACGGACTCCTCAACAAAACGGAGTTGTGGAAAGATGAAACCGCACTTTAGTTGAAGCTGCTCGAACCATGCTAGCTCAATCAAAGTTACCATTATTTTTGTGGGCTGAAGCTGTCAACACTGCTTGTTTTACTCAAAACCGATCCATCATTCACAAACGGTTTGATAAAACACCATATGAACTGATAAACAAACAAGTACCTAATATCAAATTTTTTCATGTATTTGGTTGTAGGTGCTTTATTCTGAATGACAAAGATAACCTTGGAAAGTTCAATACCAAAGCTGATGATGCTATCTTCATTGGCTATTCCATGGAGTCAGCTGCATACCGGGTTTACAACGAAAGGACCAAAGTTGTGAACGAAAGTGTGAATGTGACATTCGATGAATTGCTTATACCAGCTTCGCAGTGGAGATCAATGAAAGACAACAATCACCAGTTCGATCCCACCCTCTTTGCCTGCCATCACTCAGTAATTGTTGAAATTCTAAAAGGACACCCGATCTTCCATGCCTTAAATGTCATTCCTGCCACTCCAATCCCCGCCATATATTTTCAACAATTTTGGCATACCCTTAAATACCGCTCCACCAAAACTCCTCCTTACCTTCAAGGCATGATTGACATTGCTCAAACTCAAGTGTTCCTTGATGATTTTCGCAGATTGTTAAGACTACCCGAAGCCAACCACCCGCCTCATTCCACTTATGACCTAATCCCTGCCGACGACGTTATTTGCCGAGACATTGTTAGTCTGGGTTACAAAGGAGACTTATCTGCCCTAAAAGATTTCGGACGGATGCAGCTTGCCGGTGTGTGGGCAACTCTTTTTGCTATTCTCATCAAATGTCTATCTCCCAAGCATTCTGGCTATGATAAAGGCAATGCACATCTTTTAAAAATATTTCATGGCATTGCTTTCAACCGACACTATGACTATGCCGCTCTTCTCTAGGATGACATTTTGGATTCACTTCGTCACCGGGATGTGAAAAAGCCTCAACGTGCTCATGTACCATATGAACGGTTTTTTCCTTTGATAATTGAAGGTGTACTTCTTGGTACTGATCAGGTCTTCAGACGTGCCAACCACAAGCTCATTCTTGCTTGCACCAAATAGAGACTTCTCCAATCTTGAAAACCTCCCAACTTTCAAAGTTGTTGTCAGACCGGAGTTTGGAGTTGTCTACAGAGACCTTCATCGTGAAAAGGCGTTTCTTCGAATGAATGAAATTGAAAAATATTCTGATGGAACTCTCAATTTAATCAAATTTCAATTGGAGGACCGAAAGAAAAAGATGAAGGATCCCAAAAGCAAAGAAATCTTTACTGAAGCCGGATATGATGCTATACTTGCAGAAATCTTTGAGAAACAGAAAAAGAGAAATGTGATAAGGCGTTATGAACAACTACTAAATTTGAGGGCCAAGCCTCCAGAGAAAGATTGGTCTCGTTTTGTAGTTTTTGTACTTGAACACCAAGGGGGAGAATGTTAAGAACTTATTTTATGGTGTTCAGTTTGTTGTATTTATTGTTTATTATTATTAGTTAGTTTGACTAATTAATGATAGATAGTAAAAGGCCAAGGGCCTCTTTTGTATTTACCCATTCTTGTGGGTAGATTATGTAAGTTACTTTGTTTATATATAATTCAAGAGCCAACTTGAATTCGAAGCTTTCACATTAATGTAGGGAAAACTTTGAAAGAAAATTAGTGTGTGTTCTTGGTGTAGTGTGTGTGTTTCATCTTCTACATCTTCTACCACCATATTATGTGCATGTGTTAGCTTCAACTTTGTGTTTGATACTTGTTTTTGGAACCTACAATATATATATATATATATATATATATATATATATATATATATATATATATATATATATATATATATATATATATATATAGGAGAGGGTTCCATCTAGAACAAAAAAAAAACGAGAACTGTGAGAACCGATCTAAACCGTCCATTTTAGCTTCTTTCTTACCCCTATTTCTTTAAAATTAAAATATCTACCAAACGCCAAGATATTAAAATATGAAAATTATACCAAATTAATGACAAAAATATGCTCTATAATATGACATCCATATTATTATATTTTTTTCAACAAAAAGAATTCGTTTTTGCCGGGGTTTTTTTCTAGCACTATAAGGTATGTTACACATGTGCATCAGTAATTACACATAAACTTTCAAATAACTCTTGTACTCCTATAACATATACATTACACAAAAAAAGACATACTACTGCAAAGGATTAATAAACTAGAACAGTACTCAAATGCTAGTTCGATAACAATGTAGTCAATCTAATGGGTTAAAGCAAATGGATTTCCAAAATAAGTACACTCACACAACACTAGAAAAAGAAACAGAAGAAATACCAACTTAATAGCAGCAAGAGATTTGTTAACGTATAATATAAGCCTAAAATGTGTGTAAGATAAGGTATGTATACATATATGTAACATACCTTATAGTACTGATTACATATATGTTAGTACTGATGCATATATGTAACATACCTTATAGTGTTAGAAAAAAATTCGGCAAAAACGATTTTTTTTTGTTGAAAAAAATATCACAATATAGATGTCATATTAAAGAGCATATTTTTGTCGTTAATTTGGTATAACTTTTATAATTTAATATTTTGGCGTTTGGTAGATATATTAGTTTTAAAAAAAATGGGGGTACTTAATTAAAAAGAAAAAAGCTAAGATGTACGGTTTAGATCGGTTCTCGCAGTTCTCGTATTTTTTTTGTTCTCGATAGAACTTCCCTATATATATATATATATATATATATATAGTAAATGGGTCAATATAGTCCCTGTGTTTAAACTAATTCCTGTAGTCCAAGGGTGCAGTTTGTAAATTCCAAGGGTGCAATTTATAAATTAACCATTTTCTTTTTTAAATAAAAGTGGTAAATTGTAAATTACATTGAGATCGTGTGTGTATAACTGCTTGTATGTATTCTGCGCAATTTGTATTCCTGCGTAATTTTTTATTACAGACTTCTAGTTGTATTTTTTTTTAAAATAATTCTTGATTCTTCATACTGTCAATAAATAATTCATTATTATGTCGTTTGATTCCACCCGTACAGTCGTTGACGATAACGGTAACGAAACAGGAAAGATGCATTTTCTAATTTTTTTTACAATCTGCACAGTCGTTGATTTAGAAAAAAAGTTAATTCATTACACTTGAATTTGCGTTTTGATCCTCTTTTTTTTTTTTTTTAATTCTATGCCCATGCATCTACGTCCGGAAAGATGCATTTTAGCACTTGGATTTTCATATTATTTCTTATAAAACTATTCAAGAATTGTCTTGAATTAAAGAAGATGAAGAATGGATCTAGTTGTATATTTTAATTAAAAATACATGTTTAAGATATGATTAATTTTCTCGATCAGTTTTCTAAAATTATTCTTGATTTTGTAATCAACAAACAACTCATTACACTTGCATTTTCGTTTTGATCCTCTTTCTCTTTTTTTAATCTCATGCCCATGCATGTTCGTCGGGAGAGATGCATTTTAGCACCTGCATTTTCGTTTTTTTCTTGTAAAACTATTCAACAATGGTCTTGAATTAAAGAGGATGAAGAATGAAATCTAGTTGTATAATTTTTAATAAAATTTATTTGAAGTTGCTTTTGACGTGTTTATGTATATTTGAAGGAGGTAGTTTGTAAATTTTCTAAATCATCCATTAATTTCTAATTTAAATGAAAGACTAGTTTGTAAAATTATCAAAGCATGATCCCAGGTTCATTGAATATTTGATGTGTTTTTGAAATACAAAAAAATTGAAAATTGAATTGACTATTTGAGTAAAGCGTATGATTAGAAATGAAAAGTTAATTTTCAGTTATATCCTTATTTCTACATGACACGTGTTGCACTCATGGAAAGGTCTACGAGAACTATGTTTAAAGAGGGGATTACATTGATCATAACCGTATATATATATATATATATATATATGAAAAAGTTAATGCGAGAACCATTCTTAGTTCGAGAACCGCGAGAACCAATCTGAGCCGTTCAATTTCGCCTCCTTCAATGTCATTGCTCACCCATGAATTCCTCACATGCACCCTGTAGTCCAAGGGTGCAGTTTGTAAATTCCAAGGGTGCAATTTATAAATTAACCATTTTCTTTTTTAAATGAAGGTGGTAAATTGTAAATTACATTGAGATCGTGTGTGTATAACTGCTTGTATGTATTCTGCGCAATTTGTATTCCTGCGTAATTTTTTATTACAGACTTCTAGTTGTAATTTTTTTTTAAATAATTCTTGATTCTTCATACTGTCAATAAATAATTCATTATTATGTCGTTTGATTCCACCCGTACAGTCGTTGACGATAACGATAACGAAACAGGTAAGATGCATTTTCTAATTTTTTTTTACAATCTGCACAGTCGTTGATTTAGAAAAAAAGTTAATTCATTACACTTGAATTTTTGTTTTGATCCTCTTTTTTTTTTTTTTTTTTTTAATTCTATGCCCATGCATCTACGTCCTGAAAGATGCATTTTAGCACTTGGATTTTCATATTATTTCTTATGAAACTATTCAAGAATTGTCTTGAATTAAAGAAGATGAAGAATGGATCTAGTTGTATATTTTAATTAAAAATACATGTTTAAGATATGATTAATTTTCTCGATCAGTTTTTTAAAATTATTCTTGATTTTGTAATCAACAAACAACTCATTACACTTGCATTTTCGTTTTGATCCTCTTTCTCTTTTTTTAATCTCATGCCCATGCATGTTCGTCGGGAGAGATGCATTTTAGCACCTGCATTTTCGTTTTTTTCTTGTAAAACTATTCAACAATGGTCTTGAATTAAAGAGGATGAAGAATGAAATCTAGTTGTATAATTTTTTTAATAAAATTTATTTGAAGTTGCTTTTGACGTGTTTATGTATATTTGAAGGAGGTAGTTAGTAAATTTTCTAAATCAACCATTAATTTCTAATTTAAATTAAATGAAAGACTAGTTTGTAAAATTATCAAAGCATGATCCCAGGTTCATTGAATATTTGATGTGTTTTTGAAATACAAAAAAATTGAAAATTGAATTGACTATTTGAGTAGAGCGTATGATTAGAAATGAAAAGTTAATTTTCAGTTATATCCTTATTTCTACATGACACGTGTTGCACTCATGGAAAGGTCTACGAGAACTATGTTTAAAGAGGGGATTACATTGATCATAACCGTATATATATATATATATATATATAGGAAAAAGTTAATGCGAGAACCATTTTTAGTACGAGAACCGCGAGAACCAATCTGAGCCGTCCAATTTCGCCTCCTTCAATGTCATTGCCCACCCATGAATTCCTCACATGCACCCTGCCACACTCTATCCCTCCACGCTCACCATCCATGAAACTTCCTATATCCAAGGAACGACTAAGATTGGTTCTCACGGTTCTCACACTAACAACGGTTCTCGCATGAACCCTCCCCTATATATATATATATATATATATATATATATATATATATATATATATATATATATATATATATACACACACATTCTTTTATATACAAGTTTTAATGATATAAGATAAATTAAACTTAAGTTGTTAATCATGATTTTTTACTAAGGTATACGTACCAATGAAATAATTAATTTAAATAAGCATTTTTTACTGTTGCAAATATCACCATTATTTGTTTGACATTATAATCTAAAATATATATTATCTATTAAGAAATTCATCGCCTCTCATAAAAATCTTGAACAACTAAGATATTGACCAAATATGAAGATCGAGATGTATCTTTTTCTCTAAGAATAGCACGAGAGGTGCATAAAGTTACATCAATTTTATGTAATATCGTTGTCCTATCATCTCCCGTCTCTATATCTTTTCGGGGTGTCATTGAGGGGTGCGGTGTGAACAAGGAGATTTAATTTTTATGTACGCGCGTATATAATAGTATGTCTTTTATCTATCGACTTAGAGTGGAATTACGTTTTCCACTTTTTGTTTTTTTGCATGTATATTTATTGAAATAAAAAGAACCACATCGATTTACCTTTATAAAAAGGCCTTTGTAACCTTAAAACCTATGGACCTTTTTTTTTACCGACAAATGGGGACATTCCCCCGTATTTTTAATGTGGGTTCGAATTATTTAATGGCGGGACCCCTTCTTAATTTGGCCTTTAACCAAGATTTGTGTACCACACTTTCAATTCATGGAGAAAACCTATAGACTTCAGTTGGCTTTATTAAGAGTTGGGAGGGATACTTGTAATTTTTTATAATAAACTATATATGGAGGTAATTAAAAGAATAAAATGGGTAGCAAGTGGTAACCGAATAACAATTCATATCTATAAATACCCCAAGCATCTTGTCTATCTTCACACAAAACAAATTCAAACCCTCTGCAATTAATAGAAAGCCACAAGCACATAGAAATGGCTTCAAGGGCTTTGGCAACTACTTCTTTTCTAGTTATCTTCAACCTTGTCTTCTTCACTTTGGTATCCTCCACTCACACCCCAAAAGCCTGCCCACCACCGCCGCCACCGCCATGCCCACCAACAACACCAAAGCCCCCTACACCTTCAGTCCCTCATAAGGCCACTTGCCCAAAAGACACGCTCAAGTTGGGAGTATGTGCTAACTTGCTCAATGACCTTGTCCACCTAGTAG
This sequence comes from Pulicaria dysenterica, assembly GCA_947179395.2. Lineage (NCBI taxonomy): Eukaryota > Viridiplantae > Streptophyta > Magnoliopsida > Asterales > Asteraceae > Pulicaria > Pulicaria dysenterica. Next base: position 115,631,971 of record OX359290.1, on the reverse strand, counting down.
TTGGAACCCCACCAAAGACACCTTGCTGCACCCTCATCGGGGGTCTTGCAGATCTTGAGGCTGCCGTCTGCCTTTGCACTGCCATCAAGGCTAAAGTATTGGGAATCAACTTAAATGTGCCAGTCTCATTGAGTTTATTGCTTAACTACTGCGGAAAGAAGGTCCCCTCCGGCTTCCAATGTGCCTAGACGTTATCACTTTTCAAGGATTGTGATAGTTTGGAACTTTAATTTCGTTTAAACTTGGAAGATATATATATATATATTTGGTTATGATCGATACTTGTAAAGAATCATAGACGTACTATATGATTCAAGAATAAATTTTTCTCCGGCCGATATTGTGCGTGTTATTTAAGTGTTTGTTGCAGTGTCTTAAATTTGTTATATATAAATTTGTAATTTGCATTTTGGGATATAATAAGTTTTCAAAGTATATACTGATCAGAGTCTACATCAATATATATTGATGATTTTATAATTAGTTATCGCTTGATTAAGTAGTTCGATTGTATAGTGACAAAACCTATAATCAAATAGTGAAACTACATGTATTATATACACACACGCGCGTACACACAATATTATAAAACTACGTTTGTTAATTGTATTTAATTAACCTGCAAAGTCATTTTTTTAACCTTAAAATTGAAATAATGAATACATTTAATTCGAACACTATATTTTCTAATCAAATTGTTTTTACTGACTATATGTATCATGTAATAGCTAGAGGAAAGCAAATCAATCCAAACAACTAGAAAAAACACAAACACTTATATTACCAAACTACTTAATTTAATTTAATTACAACAAAATAATTTGAATTTTATGTTATTAAGGTTGTGAATTATACATATGTGACCCCCTCGGAGATGGTGACAGCCGTTGGTTCGTCCTCGGCGTACGGTTGATGAAGGTTTCATTGTGGTTTCTTGGACTGTCCGGTGATGCTGCAAAATCATCTAAATCGGAACCCACGTAATGCTGAATCACTAGCACGGAAACCGTAGCAGTAAAATCCGACGATGCTAATAAATCACCTATAGCACCTAACTCGGGGCATTCACTCCAGTCGGTCAACCCTGCGGTCAACGGTGATACTGTCCCTTGACCTCTGCCTACTATAAACAAATCATGTGCGTTATCAACTGACCGAATCGCCGCCACCGTTTCCTCGCCATTGCTCACCACTATTTCCGTGTAAGCAATCGAGTCTTCATTTGCGGTCTGCGTCTTAAACAGGTTTATAAACTCATCATCTTCCTGTTTCTCTCTATCACTATCCGTCACCACCGTCAGAACTCCTGGGTCGTTTTCAACCCGCGCAGAGCTACTTGATGGTTCAATGTTGTCGGTTCCGGCAATGAACCGCATCACTGTGAGAGTGTTCCCTGGATGGCTAGACATACGCCAAGCAAACGCTAAAGCTTCTCTGTCATCTAGCCCGCCAATGAATACCACTGCAATATGATGCGCGATCTGATTTCCGGCGATCCTAGTGGTGCCGAATCCTCGGTCCACTAGGATGCCGACAGAGCAAGGTGAGTTGGCTAAAACATTTTGGTTAATTACACGATACGCGGAGTTAGTGGCTTCCATTCCACCGTCCACGGTTTGTTGCTTGTGAAATGGAAGGATGATAAATGCCACACGTTTGTCCTCGGCAACGCTACAAATATCCTCGTGCATGGTTGAATACGGGGAGATCGCGGTTAGCGGTTGAACCGATACGTATCCCGTGTGTTGCTCAAAGTTCTCGAAAGCATTAATGATGTGATCAGACTGGGCTTGTGTTCTGTTTGCCGCTGGCCGGCCGGACTTGCGACTATTGTGGACAATTAGCATGGCGGAGGCCCGACCAGTGAGCTCGACTAGGTGGAGGACGTAGACGCTGAGTGGAGATTTCTTGGTTGGGTTTGAAGCTTCAAGAAGATTAATGAGGGTGGGCACATTTCTTGGTGTGTGGATGCAAACAAGGGTTCTCAAATCATTATCTGGTTTCGTTTTCAGGATTGTTCTTCGTTTATAGGGCGCGAATCTTCTCGCGGGTTTGTAAAATACGGTCACAGCAGGAGTGATTATCGCAGTCATCACCAATGCTACCATCACCATAATTGCGAAAGATTTGTCATCCAGCACCTAGGCATATTCATGTTGACGGAAGTTAGAAAAAACACTACCGAAAAACTGTCGGTAAATGTTGACGAAATCAATTATGACGAATATGTGATGGAGATAACTTAAAAACCAGAGTATGAATAATATCGGTAATTCGCCAGCATAAGTAAATTTTAATTAAAATATAGAATACAAAATAAACGCTAGCAATAGATATTAAATAAACATTGAATACTTTTTTACAATGATCATCAAGCCGTCGGTAAAACCGTGGAAACAAAAAGTTATGTTGTTATCTGAATTTAAACTCATCGTTTTGTTTTGTAAATTAATGGTTTATGAAATCAAGGTTAGATCTAGAAGTTGTAGGAAAAGGAAAATATAACTTTTCCAATTGTCATTACAGTTGACAACTGTTGCTATGTGGTCTCTAAATCAGTTTTTTGTGACAAAAAGAATAATTTTGTTGCATGATTATCCTATTGTAATTTTTGAAACACCTTATCTTTGTTAAAAACTAGGAAAGCTAGAGTAAAGGAGAGATGAAATTACCTTTTGATCCTTGCCAACATTGAGGACAATCATCTCAACAAGGCCTTTGGTGTTCATGAGGAATCCGAGCGCAACTCCATCGTAGAACGGCATCTGGTAGAGTAGAGCAACAAGCAAAGTTCCGGCGACTTTCCCGGCACAGGCTAATACTATTACAAGCGCTAAAATACCCCACGTGTCAGCTCCATCTATCGCTGCGATTGACGTTTTAAGTCCACTTATGGCGAAAAAAAGCGGCAACAAAAGCCCTGATACGAAATCCTCCAATTTTTCAATAAGTGTAACTCCTAACGGTCCATTCGGGATCACCAACCCGAAAATGAACGCACCAAACACCGAGTGAGTACCAATCGCATCCGTTATGAAGCCCGAGATCATAACTCCAGTCAAGATTATTCCAATGTAGAAATCACTAACAGTTTCGCCTTCAGGGGTCTTTCGAATGATCCACGAAATCAACGGACGGACAACAAAAACGCAAAACACAATAAACCCGGCACTTGATAAAATCACCCATAGAGTAGATAAATTAATAGTGTCGTTTTCGGCTAACGCGATAGCTAAGGCTAGTAGAATCCACGCACACATATCGTTCACCAGCGCAGATGACATGGCAATCCGGCCAATCTCGGTGTTAAGTAACTTGAGCTCAGCTAGGACTCGAGCTAGTACCGGGAACGCGGTTACAGAGAGGGCTACTCCAAGGAACAATATAAAGGTGCCTTGTTTAACTACTTGTGTTCTTTGGTGTAAGAGGAAGGAGAAGGAGATTCCGATGAGGAAAGGGAGCACCATTCCGGCGAACGCAATAAAGATGGCTTTCCGGCCCGTTCGCCGGATCACATCAATGTCCATTTCTACTCCAACAAGGAAAAGGAAGTAAAGAAGGCCAAGGTTGGCCATTGTTTCAAGAAGCGTAACGCTTCTTAATGGGAAAACTGCATTTGCGAAGACTGAACTTCGTCCCATCACTGACGGACCTAATATCACCCCACCCTGCATGCATGCATATTAACTAAGGCCTTTTTTTTGTAAATTAGCTATAGAAATTGAAAAATAATTAATGCACTTGCTAGTGCAAAAAATATGTTATAGCTATATATATATATATTATTTGCGTTACTACTCTTTACGTCTTTGTTTGCCAACAATATTTTTTCAAAGATATGATTTTGTATTTAAATTTGAGATAGTTTCAAATTTAGATGATAATTCGATGAAACCGGCCTATCAATTTCTCTACAGTTTATTGATATCCTGAAATTCCAATACAATTTCTTGAAATATTATGTTTTCGCGAAATAAAATGTGCAAAAATGTAGTGATCAAGAAGACTTACAAGGATCTCCGAAATAACACGAGGCTGGCGAAAGGGTTTCAAGACGAACACGAGGATACGAGTGGTAATGATGACGAGAATTAGCTGCAAAAGGAAAAGAGGGAGCGAGTAATTCAAAGGATTATCTCCTTGCCATATCCCATGGGTTGTGATCATCAATGGAGCATAGCAAACGATGGTATCCTGAGAAGCATTTTGGGGCGGCATTTTAATTTCTCAATCAATTGCAGCTAGCTTCTGAAATTGCAGATAGATAGATAGATAATACGAAGCAATCACGCATGGATTCAAATTACTCCTTAAATTTTACGTATATGTTGATAAAAAATTCCTGTAAAAACCATCGAATTGAATTCAGATTTACAAAAATTGCATGGGGAAAGAGGAGTTCCAAGCTATGCGGAACTTGCTAAGTGAAAACCATCCGATAAATTAGAACCTTTGGCTTTTTTAAATATTTAATTACATGTTCCATTTTGTTTTCATTTTTTTGGGTTAAAGTTATACTTTGTAAATAATTTGTGTGAAACAACTTTTTTTCTATATCTATATTTTTGTTTTCTAATAATTAAGTAAAAGGAATGGCACGTGTTCCTATATATTCTATCACCAAACCCACTGATTCTATTATTGCTTTTCTGATCCCGATTTCCGATCAACCTCCTCTTTCATCCGTCATTTAGGGTTTTCTCGATCAGGAAGAAACTATATTTGTAACGCCTCAAAGTTTGAAAGTTACATATTTTGTGTTTATGTTAAGTTATTGATAAATATTTTGTATGTTTAGCAAGTTGCCTTTATGTGCTATGTGTTTTATATGTTAAGTAAAGTTGAGGGACTAAAGATGTTAATTCCGAGACTTGATTAAGTCCAGGGGCCTTTGTGTCAATTTATGAAATATATATATATATATATATATATATATATATATATATGTTTTGGTTTTTGACTTTGTTAGTCAAAGAGTTCATTCTACACAAACACACATACGTACAACACTTCTGGCCATTTTCCCTTACTGATTTCAATCACAATTCAGAGGTTATTGTAGCTGTAGTTGATCCGTTAGTGAATTGGTGGCTCAAGGTATAAGTTATAGATTTATTTTTAAAGTTTATGGGTCAAAGAGATATTCATGGTGAATCAATAATCTCTAGATGTTGTTTATGTGTTTTTTTTTTTGTTGTTTTATTGTTGGTTAATGTTGTATAGTGTTAAACAAGTGCAGGAAAGCATTTGTAGTGTGTTTTGTGTTGATTATGGGTAAAAGCAGCAAGTAGTCGTGAGGTACTGCTGCTGTAGTTCATAAGGCACGGTCGTGCCCTTGAAGGGTACGGGTGTGCCTTGTGGCCGTGGCAAACCCTAGTTCGATCATGAGGTCCGGGCGTGACTGCTAAGGTGAGTATACTTGCCTTTGTTGTGATTAGCATGCATATGTGCACAAAGTGAATAGTATATCAATTGTATGTATGATATGTGATATGTTCATGTGATATTAAAGACTGTTGTTCAAGGTACGGTAGCACCGTATTATGGTATTAAGTACATAGATGAGGTATATTGAGATCCTTATACCCAAGCAGGTGTCAGGGGTTGCTTAAATGTTGTGTAGCCATGCCCTGGAACCTGTTAACAGTTGATCAGTTTTGCAAGTTACAGCTGGGATGCGAAACATCCCTATAAGCTAGAGTCCTCTCATGCTATGTTTAATTGTATTCAGTTAGCATGCTCACTAAGCGTTAGCTTATATTCAGTGTTTTGTTCTTACATGTGCATCTAGTTCCAGCAAGGGGAAGGCCCCAACAGTTTGACTGGCATGATAGCTCATGGTTTTGTAATAGAAATGTTTTTAACACTGCTTTTGCGAAACATGTAGCACCTATGTAAATAGTAACAGTATTTTGTAAAACTCTGATCCTTTTGAGGTATTGATATGTAATATATATATATATATATATATATATATATATATATATATATATATATATATATATATATATATATATATATATATATATGCTTAATAGTCTTTTTGAAAAAGTGATGTTACAACTTCTTGCATCTAAAATGAAATTCCATCTCTTTTGTTAATCAATTCATATGTATATTAGATCATAATCAGGTGTTTTTTTTATCATAGATTAGAGGGTATTTCAGTTCCACTCTAGGTGCAAGAAAATGATTTGAACAAAATTTATCCTTCTCAGTGAAGAAGGACGCAAACTTAGATGGAATGAAGAAGTTCAGCGTTGAAAACAACCAGCAAAACCGCAATTGAAAGCACAAAAAAGGTTGTAATGTCGAATTCACTAAAAAAATTAGCTATGAGGTAAAGAAAAAAATGAGAAAATGAGAAAATGGCGGATGGCTAAACCTAGGCTTCTTGTCATCTTTAGTAAGCTCATCTCTTTTTTTTCCCATTATTTGTTATTGAAATGAAAATTTGCCAACACTATTACTTCATTAATAGTGGTTCTACATTAATTACTATATTCAATCTGAAGCAACTTATATGGTTACTCATTTGTGAGCATCTTTTTATATGTCCGCAAACTGTTCAATGAAATGTAGAATTATATCTCTTTCTATCTGTGTCCTTTTCACGATGTGATCATCACTATATAATTTTTATTTGTGTGTTCTTTAAAAGGTTTGATAACCGGAGTATAATAACACATCTCCACAAGTTGAAAATGATTACTTATGCTAAGGATGTGATAAAGAATATGAAGGTGTTATGAGCATGATGCCAATCATAAAACAGAATAACAAACGACTGATAAACTATTTAGCTATTTCCCTTTCTATGTATTACTTATTTTTAAGTTTTGATGTATATGTAGGAACATGAATACAGTTAGCTCTAAAAAGCACTGTTGATTAACTGAAAAATATAGCTCTCTTTACGCCCTCGTGTTTTTAACTAAGTGATTTTGTAGCTTGACATCTTATAGTTACATATAATTGAACGTGGCTATTCACTTTGCATTGAACTTAGACTGCATTAAATTTATAATGAAATTTGAAGTATGAACAGAGTACAATTCGTAGCTCTGGAATTGTATTATTAACTTAGAGAAGAAAGATACAAGCTGACTTATATACAAGAGGAAGAAAAGGCTAGAGACTAACACTAACTTCTTGTTGGTCCCGAATTGATACTACAACAACAAATGTTTGTAGAAGGGGGGTTGAATACAAGCTTTAGCAATTTAAAATTTAAGTGACACACGGTTTACTTTTATATAAGTCTTATTGATGTAAATCAAGAATTACATGAACTAGATGCGAAAAATCTAAGTTCAATAAAAGGTGGCAACTAAATTTGTCTAACACATAGACTAAGCTAATCCTAAGCAACTTATGTTTAAGATGTTCAACATATGAACAAGTTTGTTACACTGAAAGTAAAATTGCTAACTCTTCTAATTCTCAACAGATGAGATTTCAGTGTTCAACTCTATCTATTCGCATACTTAGCATGTTTCCATGCATGAGTATATATATGCAAAGTGGTGTCCGGGTTGATGAGGAGAGAAGGAGATAAAGTACTTGGTTTAATAATATTATAATAGATAAAGGTAGTGGGTGGAAGGTAGGTTAACTTTACAAGCAAAGTGTGTAAAGTAAACATACTTTTCAGTAAGGAGTTTACCCACTATCTATTATTATATTATTAAAGTATACCTTTATGTCTTGGGAGAGTACACTTCTCTTTCCATGCTTGTACTTTTATCAACACCATGCTTTCTAAAGATTTGACTTTACCAAGTATAGAGTTGCCAGCCATACTTAGTTGAAGCAACATATCTTTGAGATCTTCTCTTCAAAAGTATCTTTCTCCTTTTCCAGGGGATAAAGATCTATCTTTTTTGTCTCTTTGCAGATACAAAAAGTGCTAAATACTTTTACAAAGAAAGATCTAAGGCATAATAAGAACAACACATGTTCTGTCTTTGACTAAAGAAAATATTACATAGAAAAGCTATTATCTGAGTTTTAGAATAATAACTCAGCTAACAGACACTGAACTGCAAATGTAATTTTGCTCAGCTAAGGATAAATGTGAAAGATTCAGCTGACTAGATTTGCTCAGCTGATCGAAAAGCTCAGCTAATAATACAAATCATAGTACAACTAATAAACTAGTCAAACTAAAGAATCAGCTGATCCCAAGGGCTCAGCTAACCATTTGTGTATGATCAGCTTATAAAGGAAAGATTGAATAAGTAATAAATACCTTATCTGACAGATGGGAGGCATCAGCTGATCAATGTGATTGTGTCATCTGATCCTTGATAGCTCAGCTGATCTTGAAACTTTCCTCAGCTGATGGTTTTGGACCATCAGCTGATCCATTGTAGATCCTCAGCTGATGCTTTTTAACTGTTCTTTTCCTCTCAGCTGATCTTCCTGAAGCTTGTCCTTTAGCTGATACTCAGTGTTTAGCTGACACTTGTTTTCTTCAGCTGACACTTCTTACTTACAATTTTCTTTAAGTCTAACATGAAAAACAACACATGTTTTTTCATTTATCTAAGTCTAAACTGAATAAGTGTTTTTGTTAACATCAAATCCTATTTTAAATAACAGACATGTTTGATTTAGGTTTGATATTGCTATCTCCCCAACAATCTCCCCCTATTTGATGATGACAAAACCTTATCTTGTTTAAGAAGAATCAGTTTGACTCGGATTTGTAAAGATAAAACTTTTAAGTGCAATTTGGTTACCTAGCTATCTGTTTTTGGTAACTCTTTAATATATGTTCCCTGATATTCTGTTTTTGGGAATCTTTTCATTTATGAAGTACCATTGTTCTGTTTTTGTGGTATCTTTTCTATCCTTTTTCTGTTTTTAGGATTTTTGATTTTCTATATTTACACTAGGTGAGCTATCTACTGAGAGTCATCTATACTAGCATTTTAGCTAAGTAGTCCATGATCAAAGTTTCAAGCTTGATTACAAAACAAATATTTACAGAGAGTTTGTACAGAGTAATCTAACTAAGAGTTAAACTAAGTACAGAAGCTGAACTATTCTAGGAATTGAAAAATACAACTAGTCTAGTTATGAAGTGTGGTCTTCATTCCCACCAGGGTTCTTCTTTGACTTCAAGAGTTCTGATCTGAGGATTTTCAGCTAGAAGTTGATCAGCTCTTGATCTTATCAATTGTTCAAAGTGCTCATTTCCTGTCAAATCTCTAGTAGCTATTGCAGCATGAAATATCAGTTCTTTTTTAGCTTTCCCTATCTCAGATTCTCTCAGAAATCTCCAATTACCAGCTCTGTTCATGAAGAACATTTCTATTTCAGGTTCAGTTATATACCTGAACATTTCAGGATGAGTATTGGGAGGAAGAGCAATATTCAGATTCTCATAAGCAGGAAGATAGGGATGATCAGGATTGAGAATGATTTGTTCAGCAGCAACAAAGGCTTTTGAAGTCTTCTTGAAGGCATCCTCAATTGCTTGAACATGAGCAACAAATTGATCATGAGTGAATAGTCTGTTGTATACTGACATTCTGATACAGTATTCAAATTTAGCAATGAACCTCTGGACTATCTCACTCTTGGACTTAAGGAGATGGTACAGGATCTCAATCATCTCAAAGAAGGATAGCAGTTTCCAGTGATGTAGATAAGTATCTTCATAAGTTTTTCTTTCATCTCTTCTCACTACTCTGAGATAAGGACCTTCATCTGTACCTTTGTAAGGAGTAACCCTAGAAATGATGTCTGCATATCTTCTATTTACCAAGTTTTCTCTATTTTCCAATAACTCCTTGGATTGCCTTTCAGTTTGTTGAGTAGTGCTTCCAAATTTGAAGTTGAGCAAAGCTTGAATGGCTTCCTTGTGAGTCTTTCCTCTTTTAAGTACTTGCTTGGTGGAAGGGTCATCTTGCTGTGGTGCAGCTTGTACTTGATGTGTTTGAAAGGACATCATGATTAGTTCTTCTTCTTGTAATTCTCTCAATTCATCATCAGTAACACCAGTAATTGCAGCAAGATCTTCAGGAGTAGTGAAATCCTAATGTCTTTCCTTGGTTTTCAACACTTCTTCAATAGATGTACCAAGTGCAGCAGCTAAGTCACTAAGCTCTCTGAGACTCTCATCTTCTTTATGAAGTTCTTCTTCTCTTCTTTCTTCAGCTTCAATCTCCTCAGCAGACATGATTTTCTTTCCTTTTCTCCTTGAAGTACTGCTGGGAGTTGGTTAACTTAATTGAGCTGGAGAGGAAGCTTGGACTGTTGAAGCTTGAGTAGAGAGGCTCTGCTTTTTCAAGTTTAGCAGATAGGACAGAGGTAACCTATCTTCATCATCATCATCATCATCATCAGAATCTTCTGATGGCACATTGATTGGTGCACAGGATTCACCTTATCTAGGCTTTTTGGCACTCTTCTTTCTGGCCATTTGTTTTAATCTTCTTTTTAGCCTCTGCTCATCTTGAGCAGGTTGCTCCCCCTCAGATGGATTTTCCCTCTTAGCAGTTGATTGATTTAGAGTTTCTGCTTCATTGAGGTCTGCTTGATCCGCTGCTGCCTTATCAGCTTCTACTGCTTGAATAGGATCTGGTGAAGAGCTTGATTTAGTAGAATCCGAGGCTGACTTCTCCCCCTTTTTGTCATCAACAAATTAAAAAGAAAAGTTGTCAGAAGTCTTGGCAACAGAAGGTGGGATAGAAGAATAAGGAGATGGAGAGGAAGGGGAGGTAGAGGGAGGGATAGTTGAAGGTGAAGGAGAGGTAGTAGGAATAGGAGGTGGGGTGAAAGATGGAGGTTGTCTTAGCCTTAGGATAGGATCAGTGATTTTGGTGAATTCTTGAATGATTTCACTATGCCTTTGTCTGGAGGAGTGGCTTAAGTGTGTGACCTCATCAGCTATGGTTTTTAGAAGAGAAGAGACTCCAAGAAGAGAGTCAGGAATGTTTACAGAAATGTTAGGAGGGGAAGGTCTTAGAGTGTGAAGTTGATAAAGAAGATTGGAAATTGTTTGGTTTAGAGAAGAGATGGTGTGGTTGGATATAGGAGGTGAGGGAGTAGGAGGTGGGATAGAGGATTGAGATAGCAGCTGATCCAATTTATGAAGAATTGGGGATAAATCAACTGGGGCAGGGGTGGGTTAGGGTTGGGATTGAGTGGCTTTAAGTGACTCAACTTCTTGGGTTAGATGAGAGAGTTGAGTTTCTGTTTGGGTTTGGAAAGGGGTGAAGGAGGCTTGAAGACTATCCATCTTTTGAGAGATGGACAGAAGGCTTTGAAGTAATTGAGGGGAGGGTTCAGAAGAGAGAGAGGGGGGAGGGGTTGAATTGGAGTTGATTGAGAGATTGTGCTTATAATAGGAATAGATTGAGGTCCCTCACTTAGACCTTGGTGTATAGGTCTAAGATCACTGGGAGCAGAAATTGTACCCTGTACCAATGGCTGGTTTATGCCACTAGTATTGACAGGTAGTGCAATAGTATGTGTTAGAAGTGAATCAAACATAGGTGCAAGTATGTGAGTGTGAGTGAGGGTTGCACTCATTGGGGTATCCCTTATTTCTGTTGTAAGATGTTGTGAACTTACCAAGGGTATGGGTAGACTCAATGTGGGTGTAGACACCGTGTGACCTTGGGAGAAGGTCTGTCTATCAATGGCATCACCCTATTGGGAGGGTGATCCAGATTGCAGGAGTCCCATATTTACGAATGTGACTTGTTGTGAGGGCACATCCACTGGAAGTTGGGTGAATGCAACATCCATAAGCTCCCCCTCAATATAAGAGGTAGCTATAGGAGTTGAGGTCAGAGGTGTGGATAACACTACCTCAGAGACTTGTGAAAAATGCACAAGCTCTTGTGACCTTGATTCAGTGTGGGTGTAGATGGGAGTAGAACTAGTGACTGATGGGAGTGCACTAGAGCTTGGCTGTTGTGGGGGTGTTACAACTGGAGGAGAGGTTAGGTTCTCATTGGTGGGGTTACCAAATGAGTGTCCTCAAGGGTGGCAGAAATTATACCTGAGATGTGCTGAGTCTTGTTGATCTCAATCAGTTGAATGAGATTGTCAGATATTGTATCCTCTTCAGCATCATCATCATCAGCTACACCTCCACTTTGTTGATTCTGTGGTGTGCTAGAACTGGAATTGACAGGGAATTCAGTAATTGGCATCCCAATTTGAGAAGATGAAGTGGTGGAATCTTGAACATTTTCAGCATGAACATAACCAGCATCACCACCATAAAAGTCATCATCTCCTTCATCATTGTCACCTCCACTATTGTCAGCACCACTATCATATGCAGCATCATCCTCAGCATCAGGATTAACAGGCTTATCTTGTGCTGGTGCATCATATGATCTTTCTTCTCTAAAACTGGCTTCATCATGAGTACGAGCAGTAGAGTGCTCAGAATTTTCAGTAACCACATCTGGGGACTCAGAATCATTAGCCATTGTTTCATCAACAGGTTGAGCAGCACCTTCTTTTTCAACAACTACATCTTCTTCATCTACTGCAATATCAATCGGCTCTTGCATTTGTGCAGTGATGGAAGGACCTTGATCTTCCCTTATTAAATGAAATATCTTTTGACCCATTTGAGGAATGGTCATTGCATCTAACACAGCAGCTATCCCAGTATATTGTTCCCATTGAAGATGATGAAGTACAAGAAAACTTAAGTACCTTATGTAGGGAACAATAGTTCTTGTTGATCTCTTTGCTATGCCAAGAGTGATCTTATCCACCATCTCTGAGAATATGACTTGAGCGAAGTCAATATTCCTCCCTGTGACTAAGGCATGTAGAATCATAAGTTCAGTTTGATTCATTTGGTCAAAACTTCCAGATTTATGACCAAAACACCGAGTGATTACACTTGCTAAATACTTCCATGGGTGTCCCAGCACAGACAACTTATACTGACCATGGGTAACTGCCTCATTGTAGCCAATCATGGGTAAAACTTCTAGAACTTGATCCATTTGAGCAAATGGTTGATACGGGGACAAGTTAGGCAGAGAGATGGCTTGTCGAAGAGGATTGACAGTGATGATGATGTTGATGGTGCCATTGAGACAAGTGCAGGTGATTAGTTCTTGATCAGTGTGGTACCTTGCAGTGTACCACATCTCACCAATGATTTTTGGAAAGATGAAGAAAGGATGAGCAGAGAGACAGGGAAACAGGGGATGAGCAGTAATGAATGCTACCATAGGTTCGTAACCCTGGTTTGCCTTATTCGCGGGAATTTCAGTGTTGATTAGAAAGTTGTTTGGACGAATGGTGATTTCTGAATTTTCAGTAATGTTCTCACCAGCAACAGCATTTGGAGTAGAAACAGGGTTGAAGGACACCATGATTACAGAGTGAAGAAACTGTGAGTAGAGAGAGCTTAGGGTTTGAAGAGAAGAAGAGTGTTTGGAAATTTTGAAAGCATAAGAAATGAAGAACCGCTCAAAACACCTTTATATCTTCTTTGGAAACCTAAACTGTCACAGAAATATATTTTGCAAAAAGTAACTGTCACTTATGCAAAAAGATGATAAACGGAATCGTTAATAAATACACATACAACTAACGGATAATTAAATGAAATTAAATACTACCTAGTAACATATTAAATACAAATGATAAATTAATACCATAAGTGTGGGGATACAAGAATTTTAATTCCGAGAATCATCAGCTGACTGAATAAAGTGTCAGCTGATCCTTGTTGAGCTAAAACAAGTATCAGATAATGAATGCAATTAGCTGAGCATCTAAGTCTTAGCTAATGGTTGATCAGCTGAGGTATAGTATCAGCTGATGGTTGTCAGCTGACAGAATACTACTAGCTGATTCACCATTAATAAGACATGAAGAAGCTTAGATAAGTACTTCATTTCACACACAACTGGAATTAATTTCTCACACTAAATTAACTACCTAAGAAAGGAACATATTACAAATTTAACATGCCAAGTTTGAATATTAGGAAGTTAAATCGAGACTCATCTAAAGGTTTTGTCAAAAGATCAGCTAATTGAACATCAGTACTTATATAGTGCATTGAAACTTTCTTTTTTCGCACATTATCTCTAAGAAAATGATATCTGATTTCAATATGCTTGGTTTTAGAATGCAAAACCGGATTGTTAGAGATAGAAATGGCACTAGTGTTGTCACACAGAATTGGTGAGTTTTCAAACTGTATGTCATAATCAAGTAGTTGATTTTGCAGCCATAATAGTTGAGTACAACAGCTTCCAGCAGCAATGTATTCTGCCTCAGCTGTTGAAGTTGAAACAGAGTTCTAATTCTTGCTTGACCAGCTGACTAACCTTCCACCTAACAATTGACAACCACCAGATGTACTCTTTCCGTCTAGTGTGCAACCTGCAAAATCAGAATCAGTGTATCCAACTAACTCAAAGTCAGAGTCTTTGGGGTACCAAAGACCTAGATTAGGAGTTTCTTTGAGATACCTGAAAATCCTTTTAACTGCAGCTAAGTGAGATTCTTTGGGATCTGCTTGATATCTAGCACAGAGACATGTTGAAAACATAATATCTGGCCTACTTGCAGTGAGGTATAAAAGTGACCCTATCATACCCCTATAAGCTGTAATGTTCACTGATTTACCATCAGTGTCCTTTCCAAGCTTTAAGGCAGTGGACATGGGTGTTTTCATTGAAGAACAATTTTCAAACTCAAATTTCTTAAGTAAGTCATTTACATATTTTGTTTGATGAATGAAAATTCCATCAGCCTCTTGTCTAATTTGAAGTCTAAGAAAATAGTTTAGTTCACCCATCATGCTCATCTGATTGTTATCAGACATGAGTTTTGAAAACTTTTTATAAAGATCCAAATTTGTAGACCCAAATATTATATCATCTACATATATTTGCACTAGTATCACACCACCCTTGAATTTTCTTATGAATACTGTGCTATCTATGCTTCCTCTAGTAAATCCTTTTGTGGTTAGAAAAGAAGAGAGGGTATCATACCAGGCTCTTGGAGCTTGCTTTAGACCATACAAAGCTTTGTTCAAGAAGTATACATGGTCTGGCTTGCTTGCATCCTCAAAACCTGGAGGTTGTTTGACATACACCTCTTCCTTTAATTCACCATTGAGGAAAGCACTCTTAACATCCATTTGGAAAACTTTAAAGTCTTTGAAGGTAGCATAAGCTAGAAACAGTCTTATGGCTTCAAGTCTTGCAACAGGGGCAAAGGTTTCATCATAATCAATACCTTCTTCTTGGCAATACCCCTGTGCAACTAACCTTGCTTTGTTTATGATGATCAGCCCTTGTTCATCCATTTTGTTTCTGAACACCCACTTAGTACCAATGATGGATTTTTCCTTTGGTCTTGGCACCAAAGTTCATACATTGTTTCTTGTGAATTCTGCCAATTCTTCTTGCATGGTATTAATCCAGTGAGGATCATTTAGAGCTTCATCCCCCTTCTAAGGTTCAATAATAGAAACAAAACCTGTGTATAAACAGAAATTACAAGCTTTTGATCTTGTTAGTACAGGTGCTTCTATGTTACCTATGACCTGATCTATAGGATGATCCCTGTGGTCCTTATAGGCATTTTGGATTCTGGGAGAGTTTGAATTATTTTGGATTGTTGGAGTGAAAATTCTTTGGTTTGGATCAGCTGATGAGACTTCTGGTTGATCAGCTGACAGAATTTCATGAATGTTATATGTTGGAACTTCTACTGATGAGGGAATGTTTGATATGGAATTAGAGTCCATTGATGTTGAATCATGATTCTCATCATTCAGTAAAAGTGTGGGTTGGTTTAAAATAGGATGTGCATTGGTTTGATGTATATTTGGAACAGTTTCATCTAAATCCTCTACATCAGCTGATGGGAGTGGATCAGCTAATACTGGAATGTTGTTTTCAGTATGCAGCAGATCATTAAATTCCTCACCTGTAGATGGATTAGTAGAACAGGAAGCAACAAAGTCATTTTCATTAAAACTTACATTGATTGATTCTTCTATGACCTTTGTTCTGAGATTGTAGATTCTGTAAGCTTTGGAGATCACAAAATATCCAACAAAAACACCTTCATCAGCTTTTGGTGCAAACTTTTGCAATTGATCTCTCTGATTCAGAATGAAACACTGACACCCAAAGATATGCAGAAAGCTGATGTTGGGCTTCCTTCCCTTGAGCACTTCATAAGGAGTCTTGTTGTGTCTCTTGATAACTAGGGATCTATTCTGAGTGAAACATGCACAGCTGACAGCTTCAGCCCAATAATTTAATCCTAACCCACTCTCACACAACATGGTTCTTGCAGCTTCTATTAATGTTCTGTTTCTTCTTTCAGCTACACCATTTTTTTGTGGAGTCCTTAGTGCAGAGAAGTTTTGAGATATGCCTTTATCATCACAGAACCCTTCTAGAGTTTGATTTCTAAACTCAGTTCCATGATCACTTCTGAGCATCCTTACCAGATTTTCATTTAGCACTTCCATCTTCTTAATAAAGCTTATTATTTCTTCAGCAGCCTCACTCTTTGTTTTTAGGAAGATGACCCAAGTGTATCTTGATAATTCATCAACCATTACTAATGCATACTTACTTCCATCAATACTAGCAGTAGCAACAGGACCAAATAGATCCATGTGCAACATGTAGAAAGGTTCAGTAATGGAGAAGGCTTGCTTAGATGGAAAAGAAGTCTTGTGCTGCTTTCCCTTCTCACAGGCAGAGCAAGGTTTAGGCTTAACATACGTCAGTGAAGGTAGTCCTGACACTAGTTCACCCTTGCTCAACTTGTTTATATTTTTGAAGTTTTAGTGAGAAAGCCTTTTGTGCCATAACCAGTTTGTGTCAGTTACAGATTTTGTATACAAACAGGTTAACTTGGATGGATCACCAGAGGACATATCAAGAGTATATACATCCTTGGTTCTCTTTGCAAAAATTATTATTTTACCCTCTTGATCTAAAATGGAACCACCTGTCTTTGTAAAGAGGACTTTGTGATCACCATCACATAATTGACTTATGCTGATTAGGTTGTACTTGAGTCCTTTAACATATGAAACTTTAGACAGAGTTAAGTTTCCATTATGAAGTTCACCGTAGCCTTTAGTTTGCCCACAATTGTTATCACCAAAGGTCACTCTTGGACCTTTTTCCTTCTTGTAGTTACTAAGCAAAGCTTTACAACCTGTCATGGTCCTTGAACATCCACTGTCAAGATACCATGTGTTCAGACCCTGCATAGTTGAGATTGAAAGAAGGTTAGTGACACTTGGGCATCCACTGTTAAGTGGATCCCTGTGGATTGCACCTAGCCATCCACTTCATATTAGGTTGTTTATAAATGATTGGAACCACAGTGTTATTAAAATCAGTCCGCTGTCTTGAGTTACTTTCAAGAGAACAATCACTTGCCTTATGCCCTTTGCTCCCACATTTATAACATTTTTGACTTTTGGAGCCTTTGACATGTTTTAGTGATTGCCCAGGAGATGTCTTAACTATCTTCTGATGACTATGGGTCATCAGCTGACAGATTTCACCATTTAGCTGTTGCAGCTGATTCTGTAAACTAATTAGGTCTTTGTTCAGTCACCTTAAATTGATCCATAGGAAAAAAGAGTTTTTGATCAACCTTAGATGTGGCAGACTTAGACTTCATGTGAACATTTAGTCCTTTTCTCTTGGTTTCTTTTAATGAAAGTGTTTGAAGTGATACTAAATCAACTAAACAGTTTACAGAGAATTTTTGATCAGCTGACAGGGTATCAGCTGAGCGACTATCATCTGTTCTCTGATCAGCTGATTGAGGATCATCAGCTAATGAAATGTCAGTCAGCTGAGCACTTATATTTAATGTATCAGCTTTTAAGGTTTGACAACATAATGTCTGTTTGGTATCAACAAATGATTCCATTCCTTTACTGACTTCCATTACAATTAAATTTTTAGTACTTTTGCTTTCTGTCAAGACAATAGAACTGGAACCAACTTTTGAAATGGTTGAGTCTTTCAGCTGAGTATTTTTACTTTTGACAAATCTGTTAGTGATAATACTTTTTCCTTTTACAATCTTTTGAAAAGTAAGAGGTAAAATATCAGCCTTTTCTAAGATATTTATGTCCTTGCTAAAATCAGCACAATTAGCAGCTTCGAAGTAATTTCCACCAATAATAGCTTGAACTTGTTTTGGAATCTGCTCATTGACACACTGAGTGGTCTTAGCAGCAGAAACACGCCAAGATTTAACTACTTTTTGAAGGTCATTAAACTTCGTGGTTGCTTCATTGTTTTCTTTTACCAAGATCTGATTAAGTATCTTTTGATTAGCTAAATCATCTTCCAGTTTTGTCATTAGTTTCAGTTTCTCATTTTTAAGACTTAATCTCTCATTTAGCGATTCTATTTCTAATTTTAGCTTCTTTTCTCTTTGAATATTTGATTGAAACTCAACATACAGATAATCAAACATAGTGTTCTTTTCATTATCTTCATAGTTAATAAATTTTCCAACCTGATACATAGAAGAAGGATCCCAGTCAGGAGAAGTAAAAGCTTTGGCAACTTTCTTCATGTCTTCATCAAAGAAACTTGTACTCCCTGTGTTGGCCATCAAACTGAGCTGAGCTGTGAGGACCTCATCTTCATCACTTGAGAGATCTTCCTCAGCCCAATCTTCTTCTTCAGCTACCAACACCCTATTCTGAGCTTTCTTATTTTTCTTGTCAAGGACTGCAGCAAGAAGCTTCTTATACTTAGCTTCATAATCAATCTTGCTGTACGAGCTTGAGGAACCCTTGAAGCCTGTGTTTCCTCTGGACTTACACTCACTGGCGTAGTGACCAGTCTTGCCACAAGAGAAACAACCTTCAGAAGCCTTTGGTTTTGACATGGCTCTTTCTCCTTTGAAGGGTTTCTTCTCAAACCTCTTGACACCCTTTCTTTTCAAGAAAGGTTTGAACCTTGGCAGCCTGCTCAATAGCAGCTTCAATGCTGTCCATGTTCTCCAGAACTTCATCCCCATCAGCCACTTGCTCGTCATCAAAAGACTCCTCCTCTTCTTCCTCATCACTGGACTCATCCACCACTGCAGCAAAACTCCTAGATCTTATATCCTTAGACACAAGGGCAGTAGATGGAGCTTTTGCAGCCTCCTTCATATCCTTGGTAGAGAGTTTCCTTTGTTTCACTGATTGTTCATGATTCATAAGGTTTCCATATAAACCAACTAGTGTAAGACCCTTGATTTTCTCACCATGTTTAAGCACAATGATAAAATGATCCCAAGATTCTAGGAGAGAGTCTAGAAACTTGTTTACAAGCTCCTTATTGCTCTTGGGAACTTTTGCCCTTCTTAAGTCATTAATAAGGCAGTAGAACCTGGTGAAGGTCTGAGTAAGACTTTCACCTTTATGAGCAAAGAAGAACTCATATTCTCTTACCAGAAGGAGTTTCTTATTCTCCTGCACTTCTTCAGTGCCTTCATATGCAACAGTCAAAGTGTCTAGCATCTCCTTTGCAGATTTGCAGTTAAGAACTTGATGATAGACATCATTTGGTAGTGTAGAGACTAAGGCTGTTCTTGCTTTAACATCAAGATTAACAAGCCTTTTGTCTTCATCATACCACTGATTTATAGGCTTTATTATCAGTCTTTCAACAGCAGGAACTTCATCAGTTGCTTCAGTCACTTGAATTGTTGAGGAAGGAACATAAGGACCTTCAGTAACAGTCTTGAGCATCACATCATCAAGGCTTGACATATAGAGAAGAACTCTACTCTTCCAGAGAGAAAAGTTTTCTCCATCAAACATTGGACACCTTGTGAGTGAGCCATTGTTGGAAGAACCGTTAGAAACAGCAACGGGAGTGGCCATTTTGTAGTGTGGAGTAGAAGCAGTTGAAGAGTAAGCAAAACAGATCTTAGATATGAATTATCTAGCTGCTCTGATACTAGTTGTTGGTCCCGAATGGATACTACAACAACAAATGTTTGTAGAAAGGGGTTGAATACAAACTTTAGCAATTTAAAATTTAAGAGACACACGGTTTACTTTTATATAATTCTTATTGATGTAAATAAATAATTACATGAACTAGATGCGGAAAATCTAAGTTCAATAAAAGGTGACAACTAAATTTATCTAACACATAGACTAAGCTAATCTTAAACAACTTATGTTTAAGATGTTCAACACATGAACAAGTTTGTTACACTGAAAGTAAAATTGCTAACTCTTCTAATTCTCAACAGATGAGATTTCAGTGTTCAACTCTATCTATTCGCATACTTAGCATGTTTCCATGCATGAGTATATATAACCAAAGTGGTGTCCGGGTTGATGAGGAGAGAAGGAGACAAAGTACTTCGTTTAATAATATTATAATAGATAAAGGTAGTGGGTGGAAGGTAGGTTAACTTTACAAGAAAAGTGTGTAAAGTAAACATACTTTTCAGTAATGAGTTTACCCACTATCTATTATTATATTATTAAAGTACTACCTTTATGTCTTGGGAGAGTACACTTCTCTTTCCATGCTTGTACTTTTATCAACACCATGCTTTCTGAAGATTTGACTTTACCAAGTATAGAGTTGTCTGCCATACTTAGTTGAAGCAGCATATCTTTGAGATCTTCTCTTCAAAAGTATCTTTCTCCTTTTCCAGGGGATAAAGATCTATCCTTTTTGTCTCTTTGCAGATACAAAAAGTGTTAAATACTTTTACAAAGAAAGATCTAAGGCATAATAAGAACAACACATGTTCTGCCTTTGACTAAAGAAAATATTACATAGAAAAACTATTATCTGAGTTTTAGAATAATAACTCAGCTAACAGACGCTGAACTGCAAATGTAATTTTGCTCAGCTAAGGATAAATGTGAAAGACTCAGATGACTAGATTTGCCAGCTGATCGAAAAGCTCAGCTAATAATACAAATCATAGTACAGCTAATAAACTAGTCAAACTAAAGAATCAGCTAATCCCAAGGGCTCAGCTAACCATTTGTGTATGATCAGCTTATAAAGGAAAGATTGAATAAGTAATAAATACCTTATCTGACAGATGGGAGGCATCAGCTGATCAATGTGATTGTGTCAGCTGATCCTTGATAGCTCAACTGATCTTGAAACTTTCCTCAGTTGATGGTTTTGGACCATCAGCTGATCCATTGTAGATCCTCAGCTGATGCTTTTTAACTGTTCTTTTCCTTTCAGCTGATCTTCCTGAAGCTTATCTTTTAGCTGATACTCAGTGTTCAGCTGACACTTATTTTCTTCATCTGACACTTCTTACTTACAATTTTCTTTAAGTCTAACATGAAAAACAACACAAGTTTTTTCATTTATCTAAGTCTAAACTGAATAAGTGTTTTTGTTAACATCAAATCCTATTGTAAATAACAGACATGTTTGATTTAGATTTGATATTGCTATCTCCCCAACACTTCTCCCCCTATTTGATGATGACAAAACCTTATCTTGTTTAAGAAGAATCGATTTGACTCGGATTTGTAAAGATAAAACTTTTAAGTCCAATTTGGTTACCTAGCTATCTGTTTTTGGTAACTCTTTAATATATGTTCCCTGATATTCTGTTTTTGGGAATCTTTTCATTTATGAAGTACCATTGTTCTGTTTTTGTGGTATCTTTTCTATCCTTTTTCTGTTTTTACCATTGTGCTATCAGCAAGTGCCCTGTACTCTACCTCAGTGGAAGATCTAGAAACCACAGTTTGTTTCTTTGATTGCCAGGAAATAAGACTTGCACCGAAGAACATAGCATAGCCAGAAACAGATTTCCTTGATTGAGGGCATCCTGCCCAGTCACTATCACAAAAAGTTTGTAATGTGAGAGTGGTGTCTTTGGGATAGAAAAGACCTTGACCTGGACAGCCTTTAATGTATCTCAGAGTCCGAAGTAATGCTTTCATTTGAGTTGTGGTTGGACTTTGAGAAAATTGACTAAGAGTTTGAGCTGCATAGGATAGATCAGGTCTAGTAATGGTTAGGTAAATGAGTTTACCAACCAGAGTACGATATTGAGCTGGATCTTCTAAAGGTTCTCCATCAGAATGAGTAAGTTTGATTGTATGATCAAGTGGAGTTGCAGCAGGTTTTGCATCAAGTATATTTGCTGCTTTTAGTAACTCAAGGGCATATTTTCGTTGACTGAGAGTAAGACTAGTGTTATTTCTCAAGAACTCTATACCTAAGTAGTAGTGTAATGGTCCAAGATCTTTGATACTGAATGTGGTGTGAAGTTGATGCTTGATGGATTCTATGTGAGTTTTGTTGTTTCCTATAATGAGAATGTCATCTACATAGACAAGGAGAGAAGTGAAGGTAGTATTAGAGGTGAAGGTGAACAAAGAGGTGTCTACATAGCTTTGCTTGAAACCCAAAGAAAGTAGGAGATATGTTAATTTGACAAACCACTGTCTGTTTGCCTGTTTGAGTCCATAGAGGGACTTGGTGAGTTTGCAAACAGTGTTGGTGTCTGTTGGTTTGTTGTAGCCTTGTGGAACTTTCATGTAAACATCTTCATTAAGATCACCTTGTAAGAAGGCGTTATTGACATCTAGTTGTTCAATAAGACATTCTTTTTGTACAGCAGTAGCAAGAATAGTTCGAAGAGTGGTCATTTTTGCAACAGGTGCAAATGTTTCAGTGTAGTCAACTCCTTCTTTCTGAGTAAACCCTTTGGCTACCAATCTTTCTTTGAATCTTTCAATGGAACCATCTGCTTTGTATTTAACTCTAAAAACCAATTTGCAACCAATTGGTTGCTTTCCTTCTGGAAGAGTAGTTAAAACCCAAGTATTGTTTTGTTCAAGGGCAACTATCTCTTTAGTCATAGCCTCAACCCATCTAGGGGTCCTTAGATGCTTGGATAAAAGACTATGGTTCAGATACACTATCTATAGAATTAATGAAATGTGCAGTGGTGGGATGAAGGTTAGAGTAATTGATATAATTTGAGTGATGGTGCTTAGATGTAGTGGTGTGTGCAAAGGATTTAGGAAGTGTGCATGTGAAGTCTTTTAAGTGAGATGGAAGGTGTTTAGGACGGGTTGATGTTCTGACAGTGGGTTGAGGGTGTGATTGAATTTGATCTGGATTGATAGGATGAGTGGTGTTAGTGGGTAAAGGGGAGTTGGTGGTTTGATCAGAGGTAGAAATAGGACTGTGGTTGGATGTGGATGTGGAGGTAAGGTTAGGAGCAGAAAGAGGATTTGAGTGTTCAACAGGAGATGGGTTAGGTTTAGACATAGAGTCTAGGTATGTATTGGAAATAGGTGGGGTAGGAGGGATGGGAGGTGGGTCAAAGATAAGGTAAAGATGTGGGTCAGTAGTAGGTATAAAGGATTTTGTAGGAGTAAGTGAAGGAGAGTGAAAAGGAAATTTGGTTTCATCGAAGAGTACATGTCTGCTGGTTAAAATCTTGTGAGTTGACTGGTCATATAGAAGATATCCTTTTTGGGTAGTTGGATAACCTAAAAGGACAACAAGTATTGACCTTGGTACAAACTTGTCATTTGTGTGATGAAAGACATATGCTTGACAGCCAATTATTTGAAGGTGATCAAGGGAAGGTGGGGCTTTGTGTAAAAGTTCATAAGGACTTTGGTTTTTGAGAAGTGGAGTGGGTAATATGTTTATTAAGTAGGTTGATGCAAGAATACAGTATCCCCAAAAATGTTTAGGAAAGTTTGTTTGAAATTGGATTGATCTTGCAACTTCAAGTAAATGTCTGTGTTTCCTTTCTACTCTGCTATTTTGTTGATGGGTGTAGGGACAAGAGGTTTGGTATACAATGCCATTGGATAGAAAGAAATCAGTTAGGGTGTGGTTTAAGAACTCTTTGCCATTATCACTTCTAACTGTTTTAATGGTTGTTTGAAATTGATTTCGAACATAGAAGTGAAAATTCTTAATGGTTGAGATAGCATGATGTTTGTCAGGGATTAAAAATGTCCATATGGCTCGTGAGAAATCATCAACAACGGTTAGGAAATATTTGCAATTATGTAGTGTTGTGTGATTATATAGACCCCATACATCAACATGAATAAGATCAAAAGCAGATTTGGCATGTGATGTACTGATATTAAAAGGTAAAGCATGCTGTTTTGAAAGAGGACAAATGGAACATTTAATGTCTTGATTACAACACAATGTGGGAATGGTTTTTATTGACTTGAGTACAGAAAATGAAGGATATCCTAATCTAGAATGCCAAAGTTGAAAGGTACTAGTGCTTGAAAGTATGGTTGACTGTGTGGAATGGATGATCTTCTTGTCTTGTGGAAGAACATAAAGGCCATTACAGAGAATGCCATGAGCAATCTTCTGGTTATGGTCCTGAAAAATGCATGAGTCATGAGTGAAAGTGACAGAGGAGTAGGATGATTGTAGCAGCTTACTAAGAGAGATCAAATTGTATGTGAATGTAGGTATTAGTATAACATTATGAAGTGTAATGTGGTCATTTAGGGTGACCGAGCCACATATGGTAACAGTGGTGTGATGGCCATTAGGTAGGGAAACAGAGGGTAAGGGCATAGGTGTGTGTTGTGCATTTTGGTAGTGGAATTACAGATGTGATATGTGGCTCCACTATCAATTATCCAAACATCTTTGTTGCTAGATAGGCATGAAGCAATGAATTTTAATTGAGATAGATTTGAAGAGTTAATGGAGTGTATACCTGCCATAGGAGTAGAATCCTTTAAATTTTGTATCATGAGCATCATCTGGTTCAATTGATTTTGGAGTTGGTCAATTCGTGTGAACATAAATGCTTCATTGTTGTTGGATTGAGTTGTTTTTGAAACTTCAAAATCCAGTGGGTTGTTCATTAGAGGAAGACCATCAGATGTTGTAATTTCTTGTCCTTGAACCATATTAACCTTTATGTTTTGAGTTTGTCTAGAGGGTTGATACTTGTTGTGTAGGGGATGGCCTATGGGGTAGCCAACCAACTTGTAGCATTCTGTCTTCACATGCCCTTCTTTTGAACAATTGGTGCAGAAGATTCCCTTCTTAAAGGAACTTTTCCTTTCAAAGTTTAGTGTGCCCAGTGGTTTAGAGTTTCTTGATGGTTCATATTGATTCTTGTAAGAGGACATTGAGTTTAGAGCTATAGGGTTAGACTGTGATGTTTTTGGGTTTTCTCTTTGTTTCTCTTCCTGTCTAAGCATGTTATATGCTTTTGCAACTATAGGAAGGGGTTGCATGAGCAGAATCTGTCCCCTAGTGTTTGTGTAGCTCTCATCAAGTCCCATTAAGAATTGAATTAAACGTTTTCTTTGTTCTCTTTCACCATTTTCTTTTCCATTGTCACAGGTACAACTGCATGTACATGAGTATGGAGCTTCAAGTGCATCCAACTCATCCCACAGACCTTTCAGTTTGTGATAGTAAATTTCAATGCTGCAATTGGCTTGTTTGTGTTGAACAATTTCATTAGTGATCTGGAAAATACGATGACCATCTAGTTGTGAATAATGGTCATGTAGTTCCTTCCAAAGTGCCATCGCAGTGTGGATATATGTCAAATTGTTGCTAATTTGATCAGATACAGTGTTTAGGATCCAAGAAAATACCATATCATTGGCCTGTTCCCAGTGAGGCATGAGCACTGAGTCATCACCAGGTTCAGAGTAATCCCCGTTGATGAGCTTGAGCTTATTTTTCGCACTTAGGGCAATCATAATCGAACGCTTCCATGAGCTGTAGTTCTCAGATCCAATAAGCTTCTTCGTGATTAAGATCATTCCAGGATGATCATTGTGGTGAAGATACAATGGATGATGGATCGAATCAATGTTTTCTTGATGATTGTTGTTTTCTTCACTCATGATTCTTCAATTTTGAGAAGATGATGAATTAAGCCAGATCTTTTGAACGATCTGAGAAGAGCGGAAGACTGGATCGATTAAAGCAGATGATCTTGAAGGATTCGATCAACTGCTCTGATACCATATAACGAAATGTGAAGTATGAACAAAGTACAATTCGTAGCTTTGGAATTGTATTATTAACTTAGAGAAGAAAGATACAAGCTGACTTATATACAAGAGGAAGAAAAGGCTAGAGACTAACTAACTTCTCAACTAACTTGCTAAAGTTTGTTACAGTTGACAAAGCAATGTTCAAGTAGAGTCCTTGTTTTGTGTTGCTTGTTTCTTATTGGATTGCAGCTGACTTGATGAACTTGATGTGGTTCCATAAAATTATTCAAAAAATAGACTTTCTTTGGATATTAATAGTTTTTGGGTCCAAATTATATCCATATTTTAGTGATAAAATAATTGAATTGTTATTGTGCTCATAATTTTTGGCCTGTAGGTAGGAAGTTATATGTTGATCGTTTTCATACACATCTTTTGTCATTTGATTTGGTACTTATCCTTTTGTCCGAGTTTGTTTTAGTAGAATTGCTCTTGTTAGACAACAATTGATTAGATGTAGAAGTACATTCTCTAATCTGTTATGAGTTAAAATGTTCAGATGGCCTATATTCTTACGCTTATGCACAATTTTCATTTTATAAAATTATTATATTTAATATAATGTTCATATTTGTGGTTTGGATCAAATGCTTCATGTTTAATAGGATTCTACATATTGCACTATAGATTTTCCTTTATCAGTACTAGCATAGTACCCGCATCAATGCAGCGGTAACAAATAATTTAGCTCCGCAACTTATCCACTTTAATTAATATTTCATAAACGTTAATGAATTTATGTTATAGGTTATTCAAATTAATGAGTTCTATTTATACACATTTTCTAATAATTAAGTTCAACTATTTATTATGTGATAAGATACTTATAATGAAATGTTTAGTTGTTAAAATATTTTTTAATAGTTAAGTTAATTGGTATTGACTTGATGTTTTATATATTTTCTTATTATGGAAGATTTCTTCACTAAAATGATATATATGAATTTCATTAAATCTATCTTTTAGTTACTTCATTTAACAATTTCTATTTAGTTTTATTTGAGGGTAAAGTAGTTATTTTAAATTACTTAAAATTTAAAGATTAAGAAAAAGACCTAATTGCTTGGTAGAGATAGTTATAGAGAATATGATGAAAATACTAAAGTTTAACTAGGTGCTTATAAGAATGATTTTGTGTTTCTATTCTATCATTCATTATGAAAAACAATTCAATCCATATATTTGGATCCTAGCATAACAATCTGTTTTTATATTTGTTATATGTTGGTGGCTAAACCTTTAGTACTCTGGTTTATTAATGTTTTTGCTTCTCAATTGGTTGCATTTCCAACTATACATTTAACATTTCTTAAAAAGTTAGAATGAATTTTACAATGTTTTTGCTTCCTACTCTTTGCCAACAAAAAGTGATTATGTTTTATTTATTTTTACGATAAATGAGAGTGATGTAAATCAGATAATACTCTTAGGATTGTAATATATGGTACTTTTGTGGAGCAAAGGCATTGAAATCATTGGGTAGGTCCGTTTGTATCTTATACGTAAGTTAATTACTTTCAGTACTATCGTAGCAAGTGTGTAATCTTCAAGTTTGTCGATTTCGGTTGTCGTTGCAATTGTTCAATTTTGAACAATTGTAAGATCAAAAACACTATTATAGTGCGCACTTCTCATAATTGTATCATTATTTAAAAAGGAAGTGTCTCTTTATAAGTAACACATAGTCAAATTGCATCTCCTCAATTTTGATATACACGGAGGGTATATATTTGAAGTTATGTTAAGGCAAACTAATTATACTTATAAATAATATCATTATGCACCGCATTTAAGAAAAATTGCTACATTAAATCTTGTAGATACAAATATTACCTCCGTCTCATTTTTATTTTCCACTTTTTACTTTTCAAAGTCTTTTTTTTCAACTTTGACTTTATTTATTTTTGTTTATGTTATATAATACTTGATAAAAATTATATCAATGAAAATAAATTTAAAACACAATCCATTCATATATTTTGTATCAAATATTATATAACACAAACAAAATATTTAAGGTCAAAGTTAAAAAAGAAAGACTTTAAAAAGTCAAAAGTGGACAATAAAAATGGGATGGAGTGACTATTTGGTTTTAGAAACTAGATG
This sequence comes from Pulicaria dysenterica, assembly GCA_947179395.2. Classification (NCBI taxonomy): domain Eukaryota; kingdom Viridiplantae; phylum Streptophyta; class Magnoliopsida; order Asterales; family Asteraceae; genus Pulicaria; species Pulicaria dysenterica. The sequence goes on along the minus strand of OX359290.1, from coordinate 115,603,836 downwards.
AATTAATTATATCCCCTTTTTTTTAAAACACATATCTGATTTCGAAAGTCTGAACATGACTGTGTGGATAATGATTAGAAAACCAAGAAATTTTCATACAACGCTCTTATTATTGATGTTCATTTTATATCATCTTATTGTTTATGTGTGTATGTACGGATCAAAATGGCTTGATGTTCCTTTCTTTTGTAACATACTCATTAATTATGCAAGTTTCTAATGTGAAGAAATATTTAGAAACCATCCATTCGCAGATTGGCGAGATATTATCATGTTGCTAGCTAGCCGATTCCTATTCATCAAGGTAAGGTTAGCAATGATATTAATCTTAAATTTGTTGGTCGATTGATATATGTTACGCATTCGATCTTGAGTCATTCATGGTAACATATTGATAGAAGACGATTTAAAATGACTAATCTCTCTAAAATATAAATAAGAGCAATTAAAATAATTTTCTTCTTATTTCATTCATAAAATCAAACACTACAATTCCTTTTATACTACTCCTAGTATTAACTAAAGAAGATAAAGATAACTGACATTTGAAACAACTGAGAAAATAAGAGAAAACATGTACCACTTTTAAAACACACTAACTACCAAACAATTAGACTAATTCCTCAACTTCATGAGAAGTAGGCTCATTATATATGTACTATACACATATTTTCTTGTATTTCTATTTGAGAAACAACAATCATGGCCATGTGCTTATTATATATGTTGAAATGGCTTAAAGCAAGGTGCCTTCCTTTAATGTTTCCTTTCTATGTTATAGGTTTTTACTGCCATATGGGCATCATATATAAATTATTATTGGAATATATATATATATATATATATATATATATATATATATATATATATATATATATATATATATATATATATATATATATATATATATATATGTGAGAGGGTTCATGCGAGAACCGTTGTTAGTGGGAGAACCGACAGAACAAATCTCGGCCGTTACTTAGATATGGGAATTTTCATGGATGGTGAGCGTGGAGAGATAGAGTGTGGCAGGGTGCATGTGAGGAATTCATGGATGGGCAATGACATTGAAAGAGGGGGAATTGGACGGCTCAGATTGGTTCTCGCGGTTCTCGCATTAATAATGGTTCTCGCATGAACTTTTTCATATATATATATATATATATATATATATATATATATATATATATATATATATATATATATATATATATATATATATGGTAAGGTTATATAAAGAACATCTCTTAAACATAGAACCTAAAGAACTATGCTGGAGATGACACGTGGCATAATGTTTAAGGGCAAAAATAGAAAATGAAAAAAAAAACTCTTGGCGCCTACAGCAACCAAGACATTAAAAAAAACCCCACTAAACTTTAAATGATCATAACTCGTTCGTTTTTAAGATTTTTAACAAAAAAAATTATATCACTAGATTCGGTTTTTCGTACTTTTTCAAACAAGATCAGTCTTAATATACTTCAAAAAAAAAAAAAATTTTTTGAAATGCAAATTTTTTTCAAAATTTGCATTTTGAGTTAGGTTTCATTCCTAAATGCAAAATGCAAAAATACAAAATGCAAAATATCAAAAATGCAGGTCATGCACAAGCTTCCAAAATGCAAAATGCAAACCCTCAACTCTCATTTGTATTTTCACAATTTGATTCAATGAAATGCAGCCGAAAATGCAAAATATATACTGAAACCCAAAATGCAAATTTATATAATCAAAACCACCACCTTTATTGAACTGTGTTTCATTCAAAAATGCAAAATATAAAAAGACAAAAAGACAAAAAATCAAAGTTACAGGTCATGCAAGCTTTCAAAATGCAAAATACAAACCCACAACTTAATATTTGCATTTTCACGATCATAAATATAGCCGTACATCATGTTCTGGAAAGTGTTTGCCAAAATATCTATGAGATATATAAAATAATTAAATGGAACGACTCACGGCCATCTCAAAAATATCTTCCATCACTCATTTTTCCATTTAATTTAGGCTAACAAAAGAAAACGTTTTTTGTAGACTGTAAGTTTAAACTCGTCAAGTAGTAATCATATATTCATATTAGATCAGAGGCTACCCCATAAAAGGGAATTTCAAGATCGATTTTCATTAAAAATTAAAATAAATTAAGCAACCTTTTTCCTAACTGTTTTTTAACCCCTTTGTTGATATGTTTTTGTTTCAAGAACCCTCCCTATAACATTTGCATTTTCACGATCATTTAGTGAAAATACAGCCCAAAATGCAAAGTATATATTGAAACACAAGGTTTTTACAGTTGACAAAACTTGTGTTTTGCAGCCCAAAATGCAAATTACATATTTAAAACCAAAATGCAAAATACATACACAAAACTACAATACAGCCCAAAATGCAAACAAATTTTGCATTTCAAAAAAAAATTTAGAAAAATATGGGAAGAGTGGTCTTGATTGAAAGAAGATTAAAAAACTAAAAGATTGGTATAATTTTTTAATTTAAATTCACAAAACTTAAATAATTATGATTATTTAAAGATTTGAGGGAATTTTTTTTTAACTTGAATTTGGAAAGTGTTGTAGCATTCGTGAGTTATGGGGTGGGAGAAAGGGATTTTTCATGTTTACCCTTTTCATTCTTAATTAATATATGATAATTACAATTTTGTCACAAATTAATATGAGTCATTGATCAAGTTAATCTAAAAGCCCGGATTGGTTCTTTAAGTTCTTTGTTTAACACATGGTTCTTTATTGATGCTATATATATATATATATATATATATATATATATATATATATATATATATATATATATATATATATGTTAATCATATACATAACGGCTCAATAATTTTCCTAAATTTTGATAACACCTACATTACTATATATATCAATGGGCAAAGAAGATTGCCATTTTCTCATGAGAATGTTAAGGGCACTTTAGAAAATTTATTATTTTATCATGAGATGTGAATTTATCATGAGATATATGCATGTGATGATGTCATGGCATCTACATGTATATTAAAATTTTAGTCTTTCAATGAAACACATTAGGCATACATACATACACAAATATGCATAACTTCATATTCTATATAACATTATTTAGCAAATTAAAAAAAAGAGATTAGTATATATAATTTGAAGCAATTACTCAATAATCTATCTATTTTTTGAAGCAATTACTCAATAATCTATCTATTTTCTTCCCAATTTGAATTAATGTTGCATTATTTTACGGGTATTTTTTTACGGTGACTAATAAAATTTCATGTAAAGTGTAGTTTAAGTCTGGTGCATACACCTGTTACCATGCCAAATGTGCTTAGATGACAATGAGCAAAATGTAAAAGAGGGTGAAAAATTGACCCCAATCTGAGATGTCAAAAGAAATAGATACATTGATCTATCAATGTTGAATTGTCAAAGAGCATAAAATGCAGTGACAAAAGCTACATTGATCTATTAGTGGTGAATTGTCAAAGAGCATAAAATGCATTGACAAAAGCTCAGCAAGAAAAATGTCTAGAGAGGTGAAAAATTGACCTCCATGTCAAAGAGCATAAAATGCGTTGACAAAATCACAAAGCACATAAGCATGGTGGCTGGGTAATCAAGTTGTGCATTCAACTGAGTATGTCAAAACACTGTGAGATTTTAAAAGGAGATAGTCTTAACCATGTACTCAGTTCTAGATAATCTGAAAATGTTGAAACAAAATCTGCCATTATCTGAGGAAAGTTAGGTTGACAGACAGAGTTTGAGAGAATATGTCTATGCCCAAGGTTCTGAAATGAATGACTACTGAGTATTGATGAGCTGGTACTGATTCCATACTGGAACCTTCTCACAAAAAGATTTAATTTCAGTAATTTAATTTCTGCAATTCCTTTTGTTTTGGTTATTTTGTTCGTTAGGATTTACTTCGTTAATAGTCTTTTTCTGCATTCTTATTTTCCTTTTAATCAGAAAAATACAAAAAGATTTTTGGTGTGTTTCTTATTTCTGTTGGTTTGTTTATTTTCTATATATATATAATTTCCTGTGTCTGCATGTGCTTAAATGTTTTTATCTGCATTGAAGTTACTAACAGCTGTGTGCTGAGTACAGGATCATTGAGAAAAAGGCTAACTCTATGTGAAGAAGTGAGCTCACACGAAGTGAATCAATCAGTGCGGAGTGAATGAGCAGGCCGTGCGAAATGGATTGATGTGTGCGAAGTGAGATTGAACTCGCACGAGGTAAGCACCACTACGTGCGAAATGGTGAGCCACTTCGTATGGCCTTGTTGGATAACGTCATGCGAAGTGAACGCACTTCGCACGAAGTGGAACAGGGTATATATACTCGTCTCGTGCGTGTTATTCAGTACGCGTTCATATTCACTACAGTATACTTGCATTCTCTCTCGTTTGTGATTTTGATTCCTGTGAGAAAAGAGTTTTTCGATCCACGATTGTTGAACGCCTTTGCTTTGTGATCAATTTGGTATAATTTTCATCTCAATCCAACGGTTAGATCTGGAGTTATAGTCGATTTTGTGTTAGAAAGTCAAATAACTTTTAAAACTGAGATTTGAGATCTACACGTGTTAATTTGTTAGATTTAAGTAAAAAGGAACCTTAGTGGACTTAGTTAGATGACTTCTAGCCACTTAATCGAGACAAATACACTGAAAATCGAGGGTTTTGAGTCAAACACATCGTCAAACTGTTCTTCGTTGTTGATGATTGGCCGTGCGAAGTGAAGTCCAGCTCGCACGAACTGGGATTCACCTCGCACGTACTCAACTGTGGGGACGATGAAGCCGATGAGTTTCAGCCGCACAAAGTGAATTGCAATCCGTGCGTGGTGCGTCTATCACGTGCGAAGTGAATTGTTTTTCAATTAAATTTAAAGTTTTTTACCTCCAACCACTTCGCACGTAGGCTTCTCATCACGTGCGTGGTGGTGCTCAGTTCGCACGTGATAGAATGATAATTTTTTATATGAACGTTTATGTTAATCTGCAGATTTTAACTGTGTGTTACGATCAGTGGATGTGTCTCTAATGTGCATAATGTTTATTCTGCAGGATTTAAGTAATGGAACCTGCTCAAATTGAAAGTTCATCGACTCAAAGTGCGGCTCAGACCGCATCTGGCAGTCAGGCGAAGGCAGATCTGAAAGCAGGGGATATGCACAACATCCGGGCCTGTGTGACAAAAAGTAAACTGACCAGGGATTGTGACGAAATCATTGATTACCTGACAAGGTCGCGGATCTATAAAGCCATTACAACAGCCTGCACGGCATATGCTCCACATCAGCAAGAATTCTGGAGTACTGCTGTATATGATGAATCCCTGGGTGGGATTCGAGGGAAGGTGCAAAATAATGATGTGTTTGTGTCGGAAGGTATTCTGAATGAGCTGCTTGAGCTCGGGGATGATATTACAGACCCAATTCTGCTGAACAGTTGCCGAGTGAAGGGATGTTTGTTAAGGTGTGGATATACGGGGGAGATCCGTAATGAATCGGTTTACAAAACCAAGCTCTGCCCCCCGTATCGTTATTTGATGCATGTGATATCTCACTGTCTGGGCCCAAGGAGAACCGGACACGATCAGCTTAACCAAACGTTCGCCCATCTGTTTGTAGCCCTTGTGCTTAATGTCAAGTTTAACATCTCCAGGGCTATCTTCAACGGCTTAAAGGAGAATCTGACAAAGAAAGAGGGGCAATTCCTGATGTACCCCAGATTCCTACAAATAGTTATTGATGCTCAAGTGGAGGGTCTGGTGAAAGAGGACGGTGATCGAATCAAGCTGAAGCACATGAATGAGCAGACCGTGCGACAAATGAGCCGGTACATTGGCACCTCCATCCCTCCGAAAAGACGGTTGATTTGCCATCTGGGCAACCCAGACTACAAGGCTCCAGAAAGGAAACATCTCTGGAGGAACGAGGGCTCCACATCCCAGGTGGAAAACATCGCGATAATTTCGGATGATGAGGAGCCTGATGTTCAGAGTCAGGAAGTCCGGGATCCCACTGGGGGAGAGGCTATCCCTGGGAGCTTAGATGACATTAACGTTGATGATTTTTTTGAAGAAGATGATGAGGAGGCAAGTCGCAAGAGGAAAGAAAAGGGGGTGGTTGACGAGCCAGAGAAGAAAAAGAAGAAGGTTTACAAGTTTAAGCCGCTGGTGGCTTCGTCTGAACTAATTGTCCAACCATCCTCCGCCACAGCTGCTCCAGTCATCACTCCTGCTCCAGGTGCTGAAGGATCATCTCAGACCAGGTCCCAGCTGCCTTCCCTAACCATGGAAGCAAACCTAAACAGACTCCAAGGCTACATGCTGGAGATGATCAAAGATGAAAGTAAAAGAAAGCTGGAGCTGGCAGAAGTCAAGCAGAGACTGATCGAGAAGGATGCTCAAATAGAAAATCTGCTAAAAAGGGATGCGCAGATGGAGGACTTGTTGAAAAGAGATGCTGAGAGGATTGAAAGCTTAGAGAAGAGTAATGAGGAAAGAGCATTGATAATCAGCGAGCTTGTCAAGAAAAACGAGACAATGGAGCAGATCCTGCTTGAATATACCTCTGAGTTTAAACGGCTGAAAGATCATGTTGAAAAACAGGATGAGGAGGTGTTCAGATTGAAAGAAGCCGCTGAATCTGAACAGGCTGGTACTTATTCTGGCGATGAGCAAGGTTGATTATAGTCTGTGTGACTGTGTAATAAATTTTTATTGATGTATTCTGTGTGACGATTAATCTTTTGTAATGAAATATTTATTCCTTCTATGTGAAATGAAATGTTTAATCTTAACTTACACATGTTTATGATTTCTTATTTCTGTGTGAAGATCCGTTAATCGTCCAGCCATTGAAGGCTGAGATTCCTCAATCGTCGCGCCTGTTGAATGTTGAAGAGCGAATTGTTCCTCAGTATGAATATGATGCAGAGGAAGGGGAGATTCTTCCATTCCTGACCAAGGAACAAATCGCTGAACTTCTGCAAATTCCAATTGAGGATGTAATTTTGGAAGAGGTGGATGAAAGCTGTGTGCCACCACCTCGGGCTGAACAGGAACCAATGTTTGATACTGATGAAATCGAAGTTGAGGACGAAACAGATCAACACTATCCTAGCCCACAAGAGGAGGATGATGTACCTGATTTTGCCGATCTATTCAGAAATGCCAATGTTGAGGAAGTTGATCGGAGAGCAGAAGTGCGTGAACAAGCAAAAGTGGACTTCGACTTGGAAAAATATCTTGGTGATAGAAAGTCCAAGGAAGAAGAGCGAACAGAAAGGAGAAGAAAGTACCAGAGATACCTGGCACGTCAAGCTGGGAAAGCCAAGAAATCCGAGAGTTCTCCAGAGTATTCAAAGTTTTATCAAACACTGGGGAAGCAAACGGATGGCGAAATAGTTGGTTGGTGTTTCATGCCAGAATTTAATGTTTATGCAGTCAAAAGAGAAAGGGGAGTTGAGTACTTCCAAAGGGCAAACGACATTCAAACATTGCCATTCTATGATATACGACAACTCGCTCGCCTGCCTATTCTGGATTGTGACGATAATAGCATGGCAAAATGGTTCGAGACGCTGGTAAAGCGTGAGGCTCAATTTGGATGGAAAAACATAAAGCCTTACATACCAGGGGTCAAGATCCATCCAACCAGGATTGATCCACTGACAGGGAGGAGATTCAAGATACTCAACTGTAAAGCTCCCCGTTGTATGAAAAAGTTGTCATTAAGGACCATGCCGACTGGGTGGAACGCTAGGTTCAAGTGGTGGTACTTCAACGAGAAGACAACGGAGGCAGTGATTGTTTTAGACGACAACCTGTCAGGTGGAGAAACTGTAAAGGTATTCGATCCTATGTGGATCAGAAATTTTGGTAAAGACGACATCACTGTTCTGTACTACAACCCAATTCTGTACAAGCATCAATATATGGAGTTAGCGTTGCAGTTTCAGAAAGTCGTCAGAATTTGTTTTACATTTGACATCTATGCTGGATCTGAAGAAGTAAAGTCTACAACTGTGTGATAGCTAGATTGTCAGTTTTGTTTACTTTGTGTAAATTTTGCTTAGTGCAAGTTTTATTGATAGAACTAGGTCTTAGGGGGAGTTTGTTGGTGCATAATTGTAAATCCCTAGTTCTTATCAATCGAATACATACATGAAATATTAATTCAAATGTGTTTTGATTAATTGTTTGCATGTGTATATATCCTTAGTGATTCTATGTGATTATCTTAAGCTTACAAGTACTTAATCATGTGTTGATGTATGTTTGGAAGTTTAAGTCTGTGTGAGAAATCACCACGTGCGAAGTCAGTCCACTACGTGCGTAGTGGAGCTCACTACGCACGTAGTGAGTAGGTCGGTTTAAATCTAATTAATTATTATTAAATTAACCAGTACGCACGTACTGGACTAGCTACGTGCGCAGTGAAAAGCATCACGTGCGTACTGAAGTTAATTACTCTATAAATACTTCCTAACCCTGCATTAGCGCGGGAATTGAGCGAGTAACCTACGTAATCGACGAATCAATCAAGTACTTTACGGAAGCCTTTGTAATCGACCTCATAAGACCTTAAGCCTTACTAAATCGCGACTTTAAGCCTCGTTAACGAATACTGTGTGTTTAATCCGAATCCAAGGGCAGCCTTAAGCATCTCTGTGTGAGTTCTTAGAGTGTGTTCTTGTTTCTACTCTGTGTGTTACTGTGTGCCGGACACCTAAGCAGATCTTAGAATCCTTATGAGGTTTGGGAAATAGAATTCCGCGCTATTTTTCATCCTAGATCAGTCCTAGCATTAGGGTGTTTTAGTTTAGTTTAGAACCCCGTCCCCCAGCCGGTCCTACAAATCGCATACCTTTGAATCGTGGATCCTTTCCAGATTTTGAAACCATTGAGTACGTACTCGTAGATTTAGAAACCGTGAAGAAGAAGAAGAAGAAAAAGAAGAATATTGATCTGAAACGATGTTGAAAAAAAAAGGTTCACTTTCTCTACTAAAACACCACATAGATTCTCTCGTTGTGTGTCTCTGTTAGAGGCGAGGTGATTCGTACCACGGCTTTATAGCGCGCACTTGCTATCCTCTCTACCATTGCTCAGTGGTTGGCCAATTTTGGAACTTCTCATCTCTAAAAGTGTTGTGTTACTAGGAAATTATGGGGTAAGTGACCATCTTTCTATCTTTGTGTTTTGTTAGTGAAGTCTTAAAATTTGTTAGGCCATGCATAGTGGTTCACTTCAACCCAAACGTCGCATCACCTGTCACATATTTTTTCTTTCTTTTTTCTTTCTTATCTGAAACCCAAGTAGCACCCAAGTCAAATACTTTCTCTCTCCTTACTCTCTCTACCAAAAAAATAATGCTTTTGGGTGAGCTCCGGTGTATGAAGCCAAAGAGGGAAAAAGGAAGGGAACTAGAAGCACTATATGGTAGTGAGGAACCCAAATTTACCCGAGGCCTCCCGAAGCATTCGACTTGACTACTACGGATGGTCTTATAGTAACATATTATTATAAAAGTAGTGATCAACCGAACATTATAAAAGCTCGTGTGCATTAAAAGTAACGACTATCAATATTTTAGGGTGATTCTATTAAGCCCCCTTGATAGTTTAGATGACATTTTTAATATGACATGTGTAAAGAATGTAACATATATTAAAAGTTATAATTAAATAATTTAATATTTCTGTAATGTGATATTAGGGGTGTCAAATAATAACATCCTGTTCAAATAGGTTTCAACTAAGCCTCCCACATCTATTATTTATTATTTATTTATTTAATCTTAACGTCCCTTTCAGTAGAATTTAAAATCCCGATGCGCACATGAAAGAAATTCTAGCAAATCTTGCTCATACTTTAAGAAATAAACTAATTAATTTTTTAATCAAGTTAGTATATACAAACCCACATGATTCCAAAATAGTATGAGGTGTCGTGCGCACTAGAATTTCTTCCCAAGAAGCCAAATATTAGTCACGGAATTCGTTTCAACCTCTTGATTAACAAATAAATTAATTGAAAATATATATAAATATAGGGAAGGGTTACTACTGTGAGAATAAATATTGAGGTAAAAATATGAGAAAATATTATTCATCAGTTAGATGTTGATTTATTAGATTTAACGATAATAATTACCCGTCGCAATTCATAGTCATCGCTATTAATGGTTGTGTTATGAATTAAATAAGAGGACAATTGTAAAACATCCGATCAAATCAAATGGAGGGCAAGATTGAGTCTCTCGTTCTCATATAAATATATATTCTCATTTGAACCTTTCAACTCATTATATATATATATATATATATATATATATATATATATATATATATATATATATATATATATATATATATATATATATATATATATATATATATATATATATATATGATAATGTATATATTAAGTCCATTAGTTTAGGGTTTTGGGCTTAAATCCCATTAGGGTTTTACCATTTATACTCTGTTTATATGTTCTTACGAAATGTAATTAGTTAGGGAGTTATCTATTCCAACATATTTAAATTTAAATCAATAATAAACGAAGAAAGCCTAATATTGTTAAGTGATTCCTACAACAATTTAAGATGATATTAACTGACATATATAATTAACTAATCAACTTGATCATAAATTGGATAGTGTTGCAAGTTTGCTTGGCAGGTCCCATATATATGCCAAATTTTGTCAGGATTAAATCTTTAACTAGTTAGTAATTACTTTTATTAAGGTTATGATGTACATGAAGGTAAAAATGTATATTATAAAAATACTAGAGTTTAATCCAAGTTCTTCGTTAAAATATTATAGGAAAGGTACAGGTGTCTGCAAAATAAAATATGATAGATGTGGTGGAGCTCACTTGAAGTATATATATTGTACTGGACAAGATTACTTCATGTATTTAGTCACGGATCGTACTAATAATGGCTTAAAATGTTTATTTAAGAACAAATTAACCAGACCATCTTCAAGAGCTGTAATTTGTATTGTGGTTTATACAGGAAATAGAAAGTAAGCATGCTATGAATTTAATATCATTGCTAAACAGATCTTAATCACGTACGAATTGAGCAGCAGGTCCTCGATCCTAGCTAGCTAAGAATCAATTAGTACATAAGAATATAGTTTTTCTTATTTATGTTATTTTTATTGTATAATATATATGATTAATTAATTTATTTTATGCATGTATATATATACTACTTGCATTATTTTGTCATCAATTTAAAGTAAATAAAGCTTTTCTTACAAATATAGAATCGCTTTACATATTGAGGTAAACTTAGTTTAATAACCTCATGGTCTTGATTGACTATAATGTGATGACTTTTGCGTGTTATGGATAAAATCATCCAATGTTCATTTTTTAGGTCAACATTGTCATTAATCAAGGTGGAGATTGTTAATTGATTAGCGATTAAAGTCAAAGGAGTTAGTTAACAGGTGTTGACAAGAAGCGTAACTGTGGTTACTATGAGTTAACTGGGGTTAATCGTTGGTTATTAGAGTTTGTTAAAGGTTGTTTAGGTGTTGATATAAACGAGTTTTCTTTTGCCCGAGCATTACTTCGGGAAGAAAATAAAATAATACATTAGTTTTATACGTGCATTTTATGTGTTTTCTTAAATATAATGTAATAATATAGTAGTAATGATTTTATTTGTTGTTGCATAAAAATCATTAAATTCTTTTTTCTAACTATTATGCAACTTAAGTTATATATTATTTATATCAAACAATTTTTCTTATAAATAATTACACATAATTATCAAAAATTAAGATTAGTAATATATTTTAAAAGTTATGTATCCTCAAACATTTATTCTTTGTTATACAACACAAATAAAATATAATAAATATGATTAAATAGATACTCATGAATGGAAAATATGTATTCCACACCTTCTAGTCACATCAATATAATTAGAAACAAAATATCATGTATTGTCAAATTCTCATGAGATTTTGATAAATTACCAAATTTCCCTTTATTATCTCATGATAATTTGCATAAAAAGTTTATGAATTGATATATAAGATAATAGCCATTAATGTTGTAAATACTTCTAATTCTTTCCGTTTAATTTGATCAATAAGAAATCATATTATCATCTTGTCTAGTATTCTAACTTTGTATTCTGTAAACTTGTTGTTGATTAACTCTCAACAATAAGAGAGGTTAATTATATATAATCATAACTGAACTCGTGAATAGAACAAATATTTCTTTTTTATCTCGGGATAAAACAAGTAAAATCTAAAAAACTGTTATTTGTAGAAATATTATATATATATATATATATATATATATATATATATATATATATATATATATATATATATATAACAAGGGGCCTAATACGATGATAGATTAGATTAAAAAACCATTGATTTAGATGAGGTACAAATAAAAATGGTTTATAGTATAATAGCTAAGCGATCCATGTGTCAACACGGGGATAACATAAGTCAAATTTAAATTTATATAGTTTTAAAAAGTACTAACACACATAATTAAAATAATTACAAAACATATATAGGAATATAAAATCTCGTAACAAATGAATAAGTATTACAGAATTTTAAAACTCATACATAAGATTATCATTAGATTTTCTGTAGAACTTCTTTATAAACAACAGTCATAGTTTTATTAGTTGGGTTGCCTTCATCATCGCAATTTAAAAATTTTAACCACTCCTTACTCTTCACTCGAGAAACCGTCACATATAACTGTCAAATAGATAATAACATCATAATTATTTTCTTTCCATTATAGTATAGATTGGATAACATTTAGAATATCAAGAGATAACAACAATCTTCTAAAAATATTAGAAATGTTTACTTGATATCACTCCTTCACGGCTAAAAAGTAAATTTGAACAAATGAAATAATAAAATACGTTAAACCTGTTTTTAATTTCATGTTTGACAAATCCAAATTAGTATATATTATATGAAGACATCTTAAATAAATGTCGTTTGAATCTTTAGTTGTTTGTAATATTTTTATTATTTTCTTTTGATAAAATTATTGTAATAGATGATAAATATTATGATATTTCTAGAAAATATTTGTTTATGTATAAATATAAAATCGAAAAACCAGTATGAAAAACCGACGGACCGTATCAAAATTCACATTAATTGGACTGATATTTATATTTTGACATTTTTTTGTTTGGTTAACCGAACTAAAATTGATTTCGTTCAGTTACGGTTTACGACTTTAATGATGTATGGTTAACTTATACCGACTTTTTGATAATCATCTTTGATATAATTAAGTAAATATGTTAGAAATAGAAGGTTGTGATTAATAATTATCGGAGGGTTTTTTAAGAAAAATTATGAAATATAAGGTTATAATTGTAAACTTTTTTCCTATAAACAAGGATGATTACATAATTTGTCATTATTTTCGATTTTTTAATTTTTTTTTATTAAATAGAATATTTTGATTGATGTAAGCTTAATTTTAAAATGATAATGTCATAAATTCTTTTCTTTTAATAAAGTTATAAAATTATTTATGATGTGTAACCATATTTGTTTTTTTATGTAAAAGTGAAAAATAGAAAAAATAGAAGTTTTGGAATTCAGTATGATAACATTAATAGCCCCTTACCACGATTGACGTCTTTTCTATGTTATTGTGGTTATTTACTTTCCTAATCCTCCAGTTTTGCTTTATGTAGCGATAATGAGTAAATATACCCGCGCTTTGCCGCGAGATTGATAAAATTACTATTTTGCCTGCTTTGAATTTATATTTCTTCAATTACTTTATTAAATATATTTAAACGACTCTATAAATAATAATCTAAAAGTTCTTAGAATTTCACTATGAACTTACATAACTAATGTGCTAAAACTAAATTGTTTTTCATATAATAAAAATAAAAAATAAAAAATATTGTTTCATAAAAAATGATAAAAGTTGCTATTCATTTAACTTTTTATATAGTCGTATAAGACGTTTGATTTTTTTCTTTATGAATAAAGAAAAAAAAGATTTTAGATTTTATAACATTATGTTGTTGAGTTTTGAAAGAAAATATATAATTTTTTCAATAAAATTTAGTGAAATCACATATTTATTTTTATAAATTTGTTTTTAGTACCTAATATAAATTTGTTGTTGTTAAGCCTTCAAACCTTTATATATATGTGTAAGCTATTGATATTAATAAAATAAAAAAGTAAGAAAAAAAGAAGAAAAACATATCATATAATAAAATAAACCGTAACTATGTAGAAAAAAAAAGAAAAAGGAAAAAAAAGGTAAAGAGGAAAAGGAAATTGCAAGAAGAATAACATAAGAGACAGTAAATGTAGGATAAGGACAAAATAAGTAGGTAAAAAGGAAGTAAAACTGGAAATAAAAAAAATCCTTTGGCAGCAGGGGTGGAACTCACTATCTCTTACATAAGGGAAAAGGTGTTTACCAACTCCTCTATAGTGAAATAGCTTCTCTTTCTTCAAACAACTAAAATGTAAATAATAAATCTGCGCAAGTTAGAAATTCCCATAAGGGAACAGTAGTTATGGCGCATCTTAAGTTCTTGTCAATTGTAGTATATATATAATAAGCAATATTGCCTTTGAATTAGTTTAGCTTATATGTCCGATTATTTATAAAACCCTTTAATTATATTTAAGGAATCAATTGATTCCACATATGTAGCGAAAATCAATTTAAATATACTAACATGGTATTTGCGCAATATGGTATCGGCGAATAATTCTTAGTCGATAACACATTAGTTTTCAATAATGTAGAGACATTATATTCACACACTATGTTGACATTGAATAATTTTCAATTTATATGTCGATTTATATTTCATGGTATTTTCAATTTTCTGATTTGAAAGTCGAACCATATATAAGATATTGTTAGCATTATAGTTTCAAAATTATTTTCTACTCTAATTATGACATTACTATCAAGTATATTTTGTGATGTTGGAGTACTAAAATAATTTTAACTTGCTTAAAAATTAAGATAATTAAAATGTGTAAATGATTTATAGATAACTAGCATGGTACCCGCATCAATGTGGCGGCAACAAATAGTTTTGTTCAACAATTTGTCTTTTTTTAATTATTGAGTCATTTAAATTTCATAAATGTTTATAAATTTAGGTTATAGTTTATTCAAATTCATGAGTCTGTTTATATATGTTTTCTAGTTATTAAGTTCAACTATTTACAGAACATTATAATGAAATTTCTAGTTTTTAAAATATTCTATAATAATTAAGTTAATTGACATCGACTTGATATTTTAAATATTTTATTATTATGGAATGTTTATTAACTAAAATGGTATATATGAATCTTATAAAATTCATAGTTACTTCATTTAACAATTTTCAATTACTTTGATCTGAGGATAGATTAGTACTTTCAAATTACTTAAAAATTAAGAGTTTAAAAGTTGTAAATACTTTATAAAGAAGTAAGATATAGATATATATGCTCCCAAAATATATTTAAAGCAAGTTCGTTGCTATTTATAGAAAATTCATATATATATATATATATATATATATGTATAGGAAAAAGTTCATTTGAGAAACATTCTTATTCCGAGAACCGCAAGAACCAATCTGAGCCGTTCAATTCTCCCTCCTTCAATGTGATTGCCCATCTATGAATTTCTTACATGCACCCTGCCACACTCTATCTCTCCACGTTCTCCATCCATAAACTTCTCATTTCCTTAGAACGGTTGAAATTGATTCTTGCGGTTATCGCGCTAACAACAGTTCTCAAATGAACCATCCGGCCCCTATATGTATATATGTATATGTCAAATAACATTATCTTGATCCATTTATGCGCGCATTTGTAAATAGCAAGGGACCTTTGCCGGCTTTTCATTGACCGATCATTCGTGTTCACTCACGTGACAATATAAAAACAAAAGTCCAACCTAAGACTCAGGATGATATATACGAAATTGTACAAAAACTTCAAATATAAATTTTTTATTCCCACAAATAATTAATTCTTCAAACCACCATTACAAAGAAATTCAAATGCTTTCTCCTATTCAGAGATCAAATAGTAAAAACTCTCACAATCCGAACACACACACACATAGCTGGTTTACATACCGAAACACGTACATACGTACATGGTTTATGATACGTTAAATTAAGCACATACGAAGCCCTTTGGAACTTTCTTGCTACATACATTAAGAAGCAAACTGAGAGACAGTGGGACATTCAGATTGATTCCAAGAATGTTAGCCTTGATGGCAGTACAAAGGCAGACGGCAGCTTCGAGATCAACAAGGCCTTCGATGAGGCTGCAACACGGCTTAACTGGTGGGTTTCCAATAACTAGACCAAGTAAACTGCCAAGCACATTGGCGCACACACCTAGTTTAAGTGTGTCCCTTGGACAAGTTCCGCTTGATGGAGTTGGCTTAGGTTTCGGGGTAGGGGTAGGGCAAGTGGTACATCCACTAGCTAGTGCAAAAAACACAAGGTTAAGTGCTAGAAAGAGAGCTATTGGAGCATTGGATTTTGAAGCCATCACTTCGTGTAATGTGTGTGCCCGTATATGAATAATGAGAAGGTTGAATTATGAGAGGATGTATTAAGTGTTAAGGGAGTACTAGGTATATATAGTGGAAATCGGGGAATTAATTAGTATTCTTCTCATACTTATTAAATTAAAAAATATTATATTGCATATCTTTATTTTAAAATTTTGTTTTTTTCGATCTGTTATTTTTTGGGAAACTTTTATTTCTTTTGCCTTTTTAAATATGTTTTCAAGATTATAATTTTTTATATTAACCCATTTTTCTCGCATTCTCTTTAACATTTTTTTCTTTTTGTGTTTTATTCTTTGGCGTCCTTTTATTTTTCTAATTACCATTTTGTAAATGTAAATATGGTGGAGTGTTAATCTATTATTTCTTAATATCAATTATTATGTTTTTCTTATATAAATGCTTTTATTCTATAGTTTAAAATTGTTATATGTTGAAAAAAATTTATAGTTATACGAAAGGTTTTCCTTTTTTTCATATAAACTTTTTTTGTTTGTAAATACTAAAAATACTAAATGTTAATTTTAAATATAACACAAAAAATTAAATTTCATATATTTTAATATGAAGCAAATTTGTTAAAGGATGCCAATTTCTTAATAGATAATTTCATTATATTTTCAATTTTTAGAATTTATCAACATTACTTAATTAGTCTTTGCGTTAGTTCAATATATAACAAGAGGGGCAGGCTATTACTATGATAGATTAGATTAAAAAAATTAAAATAGATTAAGAAATAAGTAAAAATGTTTTATAATATATTATTTACGGTGTGTGAGAAGATGTTTTTTATGTAAAAGTGAGAAATAGAAAAAATGGATACGTTTTGAAATTCAAATATTGTGATTATTAAATGAAAAGGTCCTCGTTTCGAAATTCAAATATTGTGATTATATGCATGTGATGAGAGTGATAGCTCCTTCTATCGACGTAGGCAATACCCCGTGTATAAACAAGGGAATTGTTTTAAATATTTATGGGGTGAAATCTTAAATTTATAATAAATACATATATCAATAACAAATAAAAAAACATTTATGAAAATCGGATGATGATTAAGAAAGAAAATTGACATACTCACAGATTTATACCGATAGTTGTTACCTTTTAAAAAAACATAGTTGATTAGTAGATAAAAATTCCAAAAATATTTTAAAGTCGTTTTAAAATAGGGGATTTTGATTGGTAAAAATATTCTAAATATAATTTAACGATCACATAAGCCTAGTCTTTTTAATATATAATGGGTTGGTTCAAAAACTGATAAAAACTAATCTTGGTTAAAGATGAATTTGGTTTCACGATGATGATGATGAAAACGAAAAATGATGAAGTTGGAGTCTTTCTTTTATTCGTCATTTTTTTAGTTGATCGAGCGTAGGTTTAGTTTTAGGTATCGTTTTTGAACTCATTTTAGTAATTGAGTTAGCATACAGATTTGAGACTCACGCTGGTATTAATAGATATATATGTTGATATAATGATGATTGTTGCTGATTATCTATTTCTATTATTGTTATATTTTAATGATGAAGTTTATTAGTGGTTCGTACATCAAATTTATTCGATGAATAGGGTTGTAGAATCAAATTTACAGATGTGTAAATGTGATTTCTCCTCTTCATCAATTTTACTCTTGACTCGCTAAATTGGTTGTCAATTTCACTCGTTTCGGGAAAGTGTAACCGTGCTCAATAGTGTTCATCAATTTGTAAATGACTATGCTTTCGTTCTTGTTTGTATATGCATTCTCATCAATTTTGGTAGAGAACTCAGCAATAATTTTGTTATAATGATGCAAATTATATTTGTAAAACATTTATGTATCTTGTTAATTAATATGACATATCAAATTTGTTTTTAAAAAGTACTGCTTTGTGAGAATTTAATTTTCAAAAATTGATGAATATTCAAGAAGATCAGGCACCGTTTTTAGCAATTTACGACTATTGAAAGATTTATTCACGAAAGTTTAATTTATAAATGCATTTAATAAGGAATTTTTAAAAGGTCTATAATGCTCTTAATTGACTTTTTTTATTAAATACATTTTAAGAAAATAAACCCTTTATTCAAATTGTAGATTATAAAAATGGATGGTCTAGATTGCCTCTTACCCATCTTACTTACAATAATTTACCTCTTACAATATCATCACCCTATATATATATATATATATATATATATATATATATATATATATATATATATATATATATATATATATATATATATATATATATATATAGACAAAAGTTCATGCGAGAACCGTTGTTAGCGCGAGAACCGCGAGAACCAATATAAGCCGTCCAATTCCCCCTCCTTCAATGTCATTGTCCACCCATTAATTCCTCACATGCACCCTGCCACACTATATCCCTCCACGCTCTCCATCCATGATACTTCTCATATCCAAGGAACGGCTGAGATTGTTTCTCGCGGTTCTCGCGCTAACAACGGTTCTCGCATGAACCCTCCCCTATATATATATATATATATATATATATATATATATATATATATATAGGAAAAAGTTCATGCGAGAACCACTCTTAGTGCGAGAACCGCGAGAACCAATCTGAGCCGTCCAATTCCCCATTCTTCAATATCATTGCCCACCCATGAATTTCTCACATGCACCCTACAACACTTTATCCCTCCACGCTCTCCATCCGTTTAACTTCTCATATACAAGGAACGGCTGTCGGCTAAGATTGGTTCTCACGGTTCTCGCACTAACGCTTCTCGAATGAACCCTCCCCTATATATATATATATATATATATATATATATATATATATATATATATATATATATATAGGAATAAGTTAATTTGAGAACCATTCTTAGTACGATAACCGTGAGAACTAATCTGAGCCGTCCAATTTCCCCTCCTTCAATGTCATTGCCCACCCATGAATTCCTTACATGCATCCTGCCACACTCTATCCCTCCACGCTCTCCATCCATGAACTTCCCATATCCAACGAACGGTTGACATTGGTTCTCGCACTAACAACGGTTCTCGAATAAACCCTCTTCTCTCTCTCTCTCTCTCTCTATATATATATATATATATATATATATATATATATATAGGATCAATACATAACCATCTATTAAACATGGAACATAAAAAATCAATCTGAGCCTTTAGATGAACTTAATCAATGGCTCATATTAATTTGTGGTAAAATTGTGATTATCATATATTAATTATTAACTAAAAAGACAAAGAGAAGCGTAGACTATTAATCTTGTAATTTTTATTATTTTATATATAATAACATTATAATATATATTTTAATTAGTATAAAAATATAAAAAATAAAAATGATTAAGGATCGGGTACATGGGACGGGTAATTAGGTGGGTAGTGACTAAAACCATAATTGTCCCATGCCCGCGAAATTTTTTGGAAGAAATCCCATACCCGATCCCATGACAATTTTCCCATCCCAAATCCCGTCTCAAAAGTTTCGGTTTCGGATATTCCCGGCGGGATCTGGTATTTTTGCCATCCCTATGCTACAGCTATCATTCTTTCCCCCGTCTAAACTTAAAAAGGTTTAGCCCTCAAAACTTTAATTTGTCATAAATATTCAAGTTTTGTAAACTTAAGTAAAAAAACTATAACAATTTACTAGTATTTTTAATCATGTTTAAATTAAGACCACTCTTTTCATATTTTTTCTAAATTTTTTTTAAAAATGCAAATTTTAAAAATCCAACGTAGATGGAAATACAGATTTAAAATTACAAATATGTACAGTTGAAAAATGCAGATGAAAATGTAGAATTTGAAATTACAAATATGCATAGAAAAATGCAGATTTAAACTTAAAATATGTACAGTATAAAGATGCAGATCAAAATCCAGATTTTCATAATTACAAATATGTACAGATAAAAATGAAGATTTAAAATTACAAGATGCAGATTTTGAAAATGCGGATTTATGTACAGATGAAAATGCATATTTGAAATTACAAATATGCAGATTTTGAAAATGCGGATTTGAATTTACAAATATATATACAGTTGAAATGCATATAACCAAACTTTTGCATTTTCGCTGTGTGTTCATATATCTGATGTGAGACTATCTGCATTTTCATATATTTGCACTTTCGAACAATCTGCATTTAAAAAAAATTTAGAAATATATTAAGCCTAGTTTTGTTTAAGAAAGGATGAAAAACTGAATGTAATTCTATAATTTTTTTGCTATAATTTTTAAAAATGAATGAGTTAGTACCATTTAAATGTTGAGTGAGTTGTTTTTTAAATTTGATTTCCTGGGAAGAAGGGTGTTGTATGCTGGTAGTTTTTCTTTTAATTTTCTAGTTTTGCTCCTAATTATAATACCACGTGTCATCTTCAGATTAATTTTTTAAGTTTTATATTTAAGGAAATTTTATATATAATTTATTACTAAAACTCTTGATCTCACTCAAATGATAAAATCTGATCTTGTACATGGTATTAAGAAACTTATTACAATATATCAAAACTCTGTTTTTCTAAACTACTCAAAGGGTTAAAGAAACTATCTCACTAAAAAACAAAAGCAATATACACTAGTAAATCGCTGATTAAAGTACAAGATCTTAAAATGTATACAGCCTACAAAAATCACCAACTCTTAAATTATAGGATGTGAATAGCCGATGATCGGATTATTTAATAAGAAATCGCCTACGGTGTTTCAGAAGGACCAAATATTGTATTGGATGATTAATAATTGTGGGTTTTTGTTGCATTTCATTATTTACAAAGAACAAAAGGGTGAATGGAGAACCAATTACTGCGACATGATTTTGCTTTTTTTCCTTTACGAGGTTTCTATGCATCTATGATTTACAAGCTAATTGCAATTTTAATTTTTAAGTATGTGTTTAAGATATCGAGCCTAAGAAATTGGGGATTATGTCTGTACATTTTAGCTCAATAAACTTTGTCATATATATATATATATATATATATATAATAGTATAATACTAGCTATACTAATTTTGGGACCTCTTTAGTCATGGGTCCTGAACGGTTGCCCGGATAACCTCCCTTTAAGACGGTCCTGGATACAATCTATACAACTGAGAGATATTTATAGAAAAAGTTCATGCGAGAACCATTCTTAGTGCGAGAACCACGAGAACCAATCTAAGCTGTTCAATTCCCCCTCCTTCAATATTATTGCCCACTCATGAATTCCTCACATGCACCCTGCCACACTCTATCCCTCCACACTCTCCATCCATGATCATTCCCATATCCAAGGAACGGCTGAGATTGATTCTCACGGTTCTCGCATAAACCCTCCCCTATATATATATATATATATATATATATATATATATATATATATATATATATATAATGTATTTATTAGATGTGAAATGATAACGAATCAGCCATGCAAATTTCTTTTTTTGTTTTCCTTTAACAAAGTTATCTTATTTTTTTCAGTTTTAGTTCACTATCTCAAGCCAATTGTATAATTGAATAAGATCAAATATTGTTTTTTATCTTAGGTTGTGTGATTATTTTTAGAGCGGAACCTTAAACATAATGATGATAATATTCGAAGCAAAACATAATTTAGTATCCATGTTAAAAAAATAAGAACTTTATTTATTTTAACTTCTATTAGAGATGCTATATGTTGCTTGGTATATCATTATTGTTAGATGAGTACTAACTGTTATGATTTCGTATAACATTACCCAAACTATATCCAATTGTGAACCTGAAAAATTTAGCTGGGCGGTGTGGCGTAAAATCGTTTATGACAACAATATATGTTATTAAATAAAGAACTAAAAGGAAAAGAAAAGGAAAAAGAAGGTGAAATGTAACGGTAACCTAATTAGGGCCGTCAATGGATTGGATCATGATCTAGATCCGATCCGATCTGCTCCATTTAAATGATCCAACGGGTCAAAAAATCCGATCCATTAATCCAATAAGAGATCCAATGGGCCAATCCATTTAATTAGATCACTACATTGATCGATCCAAGATCTGTCTGGGTCGATCCATTTAATATCAAAAATTCCGCCACCACCGTCACCACCGCCGCGGCCGACTACCACCAACCGCCACAGCCATCACCGTAACCACCGCCGCCGACCACCACCAACCGCCTCCGCGACCACCGTCACCATCGCCACCGACCACCACAGCCGCCGACAACCACCAACCTTCACAGCCATCAATGTAACCACCGCCGCCGACTACCACCAACCGTCACCGCCACTACCGCCGCCGACCACAGTCACCACCGCCGCCGACCACCACCAACCGCCACCGCCATCACCGTCACTACCACCGCCGACCAGCGCCACCACCGCCGCCGACCAACGCCGCCGACCACCACCACCGCCGACCAACGCCACCACCGCCGCCGACCACCACCGCCGCCGACCACCGCCACCACCGCCGCCGACCACCACCAACCGTCACCGCCACCACCGCCATCGTCACCACCATTGGTGGGGTGAGGTAGGGTGGGTTAGGGGTAGGTAGGGTGGGGTAGGGTAGGGTAGGGTAGGATAGGGTAGGGTAGGGGTAGGTAGGGTGGGGTATGGTAGGGTAGGATAGGGTGAGGTAGGGTGGGGTAGGTAGGGGTAAGGTAGGGTGGGGTAGGGTAGGGTAGTGGTAGGGGTAGGGTAGGGTAGGGTAGGGTGGGATAGGGTGGGATAGGGGCAGGGTAGGGGGCAGGGTAGGGTAGGGTAGGATGGGGTGGGGGTAGGGTAGGGTAGGGTGGGGTGGGGTGGGGTGGGGTAGGTAGGGTAGGGGTAGGGTGGGGTGGGGTGGGGTGGGGTGGGGGTAAGGTAGGGTGGGGTGGGGGTAGGGTAGGGTGGGGTATGGATATGGTAGGGTAAGGGTAGGTAGGGTAGGGTGTGGGTAGGGTAGGTAGGTAGGGTAAGGTGGGTAGGGTGGGGTGGGGTGGGGTAGGTTGGGGTAGGGTGGGGTAGGGTAGGGTGGTGTGGGGTAGGGGTGGGAGTGTTATTTGATATATTTATTACATAAATAAAATTAAATTAGTAATATTAAATGGGTCGTTCCGGGTCATGATCTATTAATTATTGATCCGATCCAAATCCAACTAAATAGATCTCAATGTTATTGGATCATATCCAAATCCAATTAAATGGAGCAGCGGGTAAAATCAGATATTTAACCGATCCGATCCAATCCAACCCATTGACAGCCGTAAACCTAATGACTTGCATTTGTTTTTTTGAACAACCATGAAAGCCTTTTCATTACTCAATAAACACGTTTAATTACACTTTAACTGCCACATATAATCACTAACATATACCAATCACACATAACTAAGATAGCAAAACAAATTGCTCTCTCACAATATCCACAAAACACCTCAATATAGCCTCGAACAATCATCCTAGTTTCACCACCGACCTCTGACCTCAAGTACCGCAGCTACCAACACATCGACGAAGATCATAGCAACATGCTAGGGTAACATAACCATACAACACCTAGAAGGTTTAGAAGGTTTTATAATTATTCACTTAGATAAAATAAGGGTATATACAATAATGTTGAAATTTGATATTCTCGAAGTTGATCAAATTAGACCGTCCGCATCCGTCGCGCAGGAGGCTCGTGAGGCCTTTGTGAGGCTCGCTCACGATCGCGAAGACCATCGCTACGTACCCATGGTGAGGGCTCCCTCACGGTCATGAACATGACCACGGTCGCGAGATGTTTGTGAGTTTTGGTGATTTTATTTTAAAAACTATGTGATGAGATGTGATGGATGCAGGGGTTTGTGTAATGGGATGAATGAATGGTGGCGGAATGATGTGGCGCTGATGTGGCAGACAAAAAAATATGTAAAACATGTAATGGATGCTGATTGTCTAGTTTGATTTTGAACAAAACTCCTACGCGCGATCAAGATCTTGTGTCGATGTTAATAGGTTGTGAATATAACATGCAACTTGATCCTTTCACGATTTTAGGGAAGAATTGTTCTTTATATTTATTATTATCAATTTCAAACCAAACAAACATCACATACGATATGATGTTGACAGGAATTAATGAAGAATTTAGCAACTATTTAATTTGAATGATTTGTGGTGAATAAATAAATTCAAAAGAAGCAAATTTCATGGATACCATGATGGTGCACAACAAGACAAACTTTTGCTAAATTTCATAAAATGTAGGAGGAACCGAAAAAAAATCATCTTTCTCATGTTCATATCTTTGATAGTAAGCTCCAACTCAAGCCAGCATCACCGCATATTTATTCATCTAGAATTTTGACTTTCAGAAACGTCATAAATTGAAGATATATATAGCTAGCGATCGAGTCAATCAGATTTTATAACTTAAATCCTTCGATGCATACAGAATTTCATCCGATCATGACAGCCGAAAATCATTGCCATATCGGTGTATTTATTTGAGATAAGTTATATTAGGATTCAGTGTAAAGTAATTTGGTCGAATTGAAAAAATGGGTTAGGGACTCTTAATTAGTATTAGGGGTTTCTGGTTAAGGTCTATATCATTCTTATTGCTATCAATAAATAATATAAAATAAATATTACCCATTTTCATTATTCTAAAGAGGGTATCATATCACGGGTTAAGATTAATTAGATCATCATGTTTTATTAGAACACAAAATGAATTAAGCCATGGGCGCTTGTCTTTAGCGAACACCGTTTTCTTAAGATTCACACTAGCCCACGGCGTTTTCTGTTAAAAATCCTTTTTGTATCTTGTGAAGCTCCATTTTCAAAGAATTGGAGGTGGGTCCATGTGTTGTCTCTTTCGCATCAAGCTGGCTAAATTGGATTTTTTTTTTCTTTTTTTTTTTTTGTTTTGGCGATGGAGCTGAATGAATTACAGGAATTCGTATCTATGCACATTGCAAAACTTGTACTTCCAATGAATAAAATTATTCTTTCAGCTTATAACGTTATATGCATGGGTCCCTAACCAGAAATGGAGACGCCTTTCAATAATTAATATCAATCATGAATTAATATGCTTAAAAATAATAATACAGCAGCACTTAATTACATGTAGATCACGATGCTAGCTAGCTAGCTTTGATCGAATATATATATATTTATATATTGATTTCTTTTCAGTCTAGTTGTAATTCGTTTTTATGTGCCAATTCTAGCTTATTCGTTATGATTTAATTAAGAAACTACGTACAAGATGATCAAATTGTAGTTGAACGCTTAAAGTAGCTAGCTGTCAATAACTAGTAACCAATTAAGTTACGATGGCCACTAAGTTAATTATGACAGCAGTTTTTTAATCATTAAGTTGATCGACAAAAAGAATAAGGTAGAGAGATTAATTACGTACTAGCTTTTGAGCTTTGGGTAAGGTAACTAAAGGTATGTTTTAGCAAAACTTGATAGTTTTTATGCTTATTAATTGATAATCTCAAACTAAGCCATAAATTACTTGAATAGGCTTTTAGTTTAGGGGCTTTTATAGGGGATTATGTGGGCTTATATTTTTAATAATCCTCTCACCCAAACGAGGCTAAAGGGCTGGAGATTATAAAAACTACAATCTCAAACCCCTATAATTTCCTATAAACACGTCGCCAAACATACCCTAATATTGCAATAGTCGGATCAATTATAATAGGACATTTTTTGGTAACTAAGGCAGATTTGTCAGTCACTATTTGATCACCATATTTTTTAATTTTGGCAGTAATAAGCTTAAACTTGGACTTTTGCTTAAATATGGCTGCACATATAAGCATAATCCACAGACAAAACTCGAAGGTACATACGTATAATGCACATGTTGAAGGAACATTTGAATTGAAATGCAGATCGATCGACTTTTAATATCTCGTTATTATTAAAAATATAATATTCAAAGATAATTCATTTATGAAACTACTACCGATCGAACGATCTTGAAAAGATATAGTTATATACTGTCGATGCAGCAAGAACATAAAATTTTTGCTGACTAGAAAATTTTCGTAGCTATAATTTACTATTAGCCACAACAAGCAATCATTGCTATATCTCTCCCTGCTAAGACTTATGTTGTTGCTAAATATTTAAAGTGGTTATTAATTAACATTTAAAGTTTTATATCGTTACAGATTTCAGATCATTCTAAAGTTGTTGATTTAAGCAGGAGTTCTTGCTAAAGTCGCTACCAGACAAACCATGCTCCGCTGTCGTAGATTTGAAAAAAACTAAAATAGCTTTTACCGAGGACTTTGTCGTCACTGAAAGTTGTAAAAAGTTAATGGCGCGCTTTTCTACCGCGTAAAGCTCTTTTACACCGCGAGAAAAAATCTAAATAAATTATTAATTAGTCCTCGCCAAACATTGTCGAATGTGACTTCATTCATAATTGAACTTATACGTTGTGTTAATAACTTATATATAAAGGTCAAATATACAAAAATTAATTTCATACCGACGAACACTTAGGTCGATGCTAATTAATACAAACGAATACGTTGTTGCAAATTTTCTCAATATATAATTGTACATTGTTAATGTATATTAATGATTTGTTTTATAAGCAAATCAAGAAGTTGCCAATTTTTAAGGCTTACTTAGCGACGGATTTATTGCGATAAGTCATTGCAGGGAAAAGTTCTCTTCAAATTAATTAGCTACGAATTGGCAACAAACAATGCGTGGGTAAACTAAAAACCTTAATTTTGGGAATAATTCACGATCCATACATCGTTGCGAAAAATAGGGTTGCTATTAGCACCGTTTCTAACTTTGCATATGTAAATACAATATGGCCGGACCTATATCTTTGGCAGTGACACGGACTACCAGTAAAATTTTATAGAAAAAGTGAAAAAATTTAACGCTTTCAAGCTATTATCACCATTCAAATTATGGGATATCACCAGAGATATTTTAGCACCAACAAAATCTAATAAAAATAAAATATATTTAAAAAAAATAAGACATTGTTTAATTTTCGATTTATAACTTTTAAATACTTTTGTTTATCTTAAAAACAACATTTTAATTAACATAAATTTATATAAATTGTGATTTGTTTTAAATTTTAGCACTAATACTGGAAACCCGAAAAATAACCGAACAATACTCTCAAATTTAATCTAATTTTATTTTTACCATTATATGATGCTAGTTAACATAAATTCTAAGTCCACCATATATATATATATATATATATGCAAAAGTTCAAACGCAAAATATTTTTCGTGCGAGAATCGCGAGAATTAATCTGAGCCGTCAAATTCTCCCTCCTTCAATGTCATTGTCCACCCATGAATTCCTCACATGCACCATTCCATACTCTATCCCTTCACGCTCACCATCCATGAAACTTCTCATATCCAAGGAACGACTGAGATTGGTTCTCGCATTTATCGCACTAACAACGATTCTCAAATGAACCTTCCAATATATATATATATATTTTACACCAGTTTTATATATTCTTTCCTTTTTCAACAAAGATTACCAAAATATACTGATTTAATTTACCCCATCATATCGACCATATAAAAAATAACAACACTAGCTTGATAACTGTACGTTGATGTTGGTGCATATTTTGTGAATCCCTAGTTCGTATCAATAAAGTATATTCATGTGGTATTAATTAAATGTGTTTTGATTAATGGTTTGCATGTTTATACATTCTAAGTGATACTATGTGTTTATGAAAAGCTTACAAGTATTTAATCATGGTTTGGTTTGTATTTGGAAGTTTAGTCATAAGGAAATTCACTTCGCAAGAAGTGAAAGTCACTTCGCAAGAAGTGAAAGTCACTTCGCAAGAAGTGGATGTCACTTCGCGCGAAGTGAATGTCAGTTCGCGCGAAGTGAACTGTGTCATTCGAAAACGCGTAAAACTCACTATAAATAGTGATTAACCCCTCATTAACGAAAAACAATCGTCCAGGACACTTCGTGAGCCTTCGTAATCGTACATATACCCTTGAAACTCGCGAACTAAGTGATAATTCTCGAATTCCAAGGCAGCCAAAGCATCTCTGTGTGGTACTGTGTGTCAGTTTTTCTACTCTTTCTTTGTGTCACTTCTGTGTGCCGGACACCTAAGCAGATCATAGATCCTTAGGAGGTTCGTGAAATATAATTCCGCAATATTTCACGTCCTAGATCAGTCCTAGCATCAGGGTGTGTTTAGTAATAGACCCCCGCCCCCGGTCCTACAGTTGAACATGTGATTAGGAAATGCATGTCAAAGTGCATACAAGTCCCAATTCGTTGACATGCATGGCAATTAAGCAAATATGAGGTGTCGGTGCTTAAATTCATATATTACAACTGCAAGATGCTTTCCCCGTGCACCCAATACACACCATGAAAGGCATCTCTAAACCACGGTAGGTCATTAAAAATATTCCAAACAATATCAACCACAACCAATAATAATAAATAATTTTAATAATTATAATTAATAACTAGATATATAAGATTTATTAGTTTTTATTTGCAACAAATTAATTGGTTGCCTAGTAGCTTCCCTAAATGGCAAAAAAAGTCTTATTAAATGATTTCAAAAGGTATACCCTTGCTTTTACAAAGATACCACCCTAAACTAGCTACTTTAAATCTCTAAGATCGTGTAGTAAATAAGGTTATCCAATTCAAACGTTAACTGAGTTTCATATTACTTTTTACTTTTCTTTTCTTTGTTAACAAAAAGTGAAGTATATCAACAAAATCTTCCTCTTCTTATATATTAATTAATTAATAATATTTTATTATTTTACATATACATAAGAGAGAAGAGGGAAGAGAGAGGGATGGTACGATCAGGTTGGGGGAGCTGGATGGCTCACCAGATCAGCTTGCATTTGCTCTCACCCAGGTCAGGTACGATCAGGTCGGGGGAGCCGAAAGGCTCACCAGATTGGCTTGCATTGTAGGTCATATGCAAGCTCTAATACAACAAGTATATATATAATGCTATTATTCTTGTTAATTGTATCAATTGGTTTCACTATTTGTCTCGATATCTACCTTGATATATAAAGATTGGTCATATATTATACTTATAGCGGTAAAATATTAAAACTCCGTGAGTCTTACGTGTTACAATACTAGTAATACTAAATTAAATATCTGTGTAATATATGAGCAGTGGAAAAATTTATAAACATTAAACGTTAATAAGAAGATATTAAATAATTATAAAATACGAGAGAAGTGAGAATTCAAAAAATGATTAAGTCCACCAAAATGTTAAGAGGTATCCTAATTTTGCGTATAACGAACTAAAAACTATTGACATTAATACATAAAAGTATCCGAATGTCATATTTTATGTAACATTCATTTAACAACAAATTAAGCATGTCACTTATAATTTATTTATAATATATGATTACAATTATTATTATTATTATTATTATTATTATTATTATTATTATTATTATTATTATTATTATTATTATCATTGTTATTATTATTATTATTGTATTTATTATTATTGTTATTGTTAATATTATAATTATTATTGCTATTATTATTATTATTATTATTATTATTATTATTATTATTATTATTATTATTATTGTATTTAACTTTATATTATGTATCACATATTTTCCCTATTATTATATAAATATAGTTATTAATGATTTTTTCTTAATTTAGTTATTTTAGGGTCTGTGTTTTACTTATTTTTTCTATTAATTATACAAAATATTGTTTTCCTTTCAATAATTTTATTTAATTCTTATTGATATAAACACATTCATGAATTTAAAATATTATATAAAAGAATGATAGGAATATTAAAAACAATAATTTAACATCTTTTAATATAAATAAAGGACTAACATGTATCAAACTTATTAAATAGTTCTAACTCTTCATCTAATAAAATAAACTTAATTTTTTAATTTACCATCTATTTAATTAAAATGGAATTTTAATTTTGATTTAGTATCAAAATTGTTTGAAAATATTCATAAGCTCTTTTTAAACTTAAAACTATCATATTTGCTTACTAAAAATTACAAATATTATATTTATCCATAGTATGATATCAAAATTTCTATTTAAGCAGTTCACCATTTTAAATTCATCTTAAATATAACCAATATAGACTTGACAATTGTTGTCATGATTGTAACAATAATGATCTGGTTGTACAAAAATTACAATCATTTCATTCCGTATCATACAATTATTGCCTATTAACCTAACTGTAACTATTTTGACTTTACGCGTCGAAGCTTCCAGCACGCGCTGGTATGACCGAGTGTTGAAGCTGTATTTCTAATTAACTTATATAATCAGTTTGTTATTAGGAGCTTGCATATGCACAATACAGAGGATTCCATGATAAATTTGCATGATATGTTAAAAACTGTTCAGTCTAACATTGTCAAGGACAACCTGACCTCAACACCCATAACATTGTGAATACTCTTGTAACATATATATTTTATACTAAATCCGCTAAAAAAAGTCAATTAGTAAACCACCTAACTATAGTTTCTCTAAACTTCTTGGACATCATGTACATGTTGTACTTGTTTATCCGAGTATGGAGTTTATTTTGTTTTCCATAGTGGATATAGAAGCTAGTGAGATGGTAGCACGAAGTATATATTAAGGTTAGTACGTTGATCTCAAAAGCACTTATATAAAAGTCAACATGAAATATATAATCTTTCAATTTCCACAAACGGTTACAAATATAGACCAATATTTAATACAATCTGATTCACAATATCATTAATTAATAGAAAGCAAGAAATAAGGTTTTAGCACACGAGCCTTGAGACCTAAGCTCTTAAGTATGAAAGGAGTTTGACTCGGAATCACTAGGCATCCTGGGTAACTTAGGCACATTTGAAGCCACTTGGGACTTTCTTGCCACAGACATTCAGAAGCAAGCTAAGAGTGACGGGCACGTTAAGATTGATCCCCAAAACATTAGCTTTGATGGCGGTGCATAGGCAAACCGCAGCCTCGAGATCAGCAAGGCCTCCGATGAGGGTGCAGCATGGTTTCACTGGTGGCGAACCCACTTCGACTCCAACCAACCCACCAAGCAGATTGGCACACACCCCAAGTTTCAAGGTGTCTTTAGGGCAGGTAGCCTTGGTTGGCTTTGGTTGTGGTTGTGGTTTTGGTTGTGGTTGTGGTTTTGGTTTGGGAGGAGGGGTACCGCAGGTCCCGCAACCACTCACCATGGTAAAAAAGAGAAGATTTAGTGCTAGGAAGAGAACCATTGAAGCATTGCTATTAGAAGCCATCTCTGATTAAGTGAGCAACAAATTAAAATCCTATTATGATTAGGTAGAAGAGAATGAAGTTGATAATGATTTGTGAATGTAGAGGAAGGGGGTCGAGGGCTTTATATAGGTGATGAGAAAGCTTGGGTCCAGATGTTTGATGGCATGTGGAGAGGTACAGTGGCCATGTTATCTAATAATGGAGTAATCTATATATCTTAATCTCTACCAAAGATCCAATATAATGCTGTATTAATATTACTCGATCTAGATAAATTGCTACTGTTAAATTTGTGTTAATTTGCAATCATATACATATATAACCAATTAGCATGGTGATAATGATGATGGACATGCAGTTTTGAGTAATCAGGATATTAAGTGATGAAGACGTACACAAATGTCATACACAAGAGTAGGACAATTAACCAGAATGTTGGTGTGGTACGTCGTCGACATGCATGTACGAACGTACGTTTGTTGAAAATTTTGAAATTAATGTTGCGAACAGAAAAGAACAAAGTGAATTATAAAATTCGTCCAATAAATAGCAACTTCGATGGTCCCATTAATTCTTGAAATGAAAATTGTGACAGAAATAAATTAAAAAAACATTAGTTTATTTATTTGTTTAAAGTTATATTTCAAAACGGCAATTCAAGGTAAACTAATACATCAAATAAAATTAATAGAATAACTCAACAACTAAAACATATCCTTGACAGCCGAACTCCTCCACAAAGCTACTTTTCTAACTTTAACTCAAATTATATTTATTTGTGTTGTAAAATACTTGATATAAAAAAAGATATATAAATGAATTGTATTTTAAATATATTTTGATGGTCTAATATTCATCAAATATTATACAATACAAACGATAATAATTAAGATCAAATTTGACAAAAGATTTTAAAAAGTCAAAATCACTACTACCAAATACCCTTTTAGGCTCCCATATCTAGACGGATTTAAAAAAAATACACCAAAGGGGGCTAAAAAGGGCAAATACGTGTGTTTTAGGATTTAGGCCTGGGTCTTTGTTTAAAAACTCGTGTTTCAAACTCTGAAAACAATTTAGGCACGTTATTTTTTTTTTGGCAAATTGAGTCTGAAAGTCTAAATTCATTCGGATCCTATTTATTATAATAAGACCGGGTCCAATTTTACTCCTCCCGTATTCACCTAAATTAATTCTAACATAGTCGCTCGACACATTATTCCAAACGACTACAGTCGTCTTCTTCTCAACCCTTCACCTAATTCATGCTAAGGATTTCAGTCAACTTTTTCCAAGCCATTGCCCTAATTCTCCCTAACGATTTTAATCTCCAAGTTGTAGGTTTTGCTGTGCTATAATTAAAGGTTTTTTCAATTGTTAATGTTCAATCCGTTCGAACAAGAATTGATGGTTTCCAGATCTGCAATTGATCGATAGGCTCTTCATCATCATCGGCGATTTGAATTCTTGTTCGGGGCGGGTCGCTGCTAATCGGGCCGCTCCATATGTTCTCCATTAGTTTTCTTAAAAAGTTGCATGTGAAGAAGAACTCATCTATCAATTTGAGAGATCATATATGCTGCTCGGGTAGCTGAATCAACATCAAGTTTAAATTTTCCTCATCTCCTTTTTTCTCTTATTGAATTTTGGTCCTTTTTTTCAATCAAAGTTGTTTGTGAAGAATCAATCATCTAGTTTTGTTTACCCATTAACTTTTTTATTATTAGAGGTAATCACTCAAAACCTCTAATTGAAAATTTAAAATTGTTTCATCAATTTTTCTGATTTGGTTCTTCATGGATGAAGAAGAAGATGACGATGATGATTAAAACATTTTAATGTTAAAAATTATATAAAAATTCATATAATTACCTGCTATTCAAACAACAAGTTTTCTGATACATCGTTTGTTACTTTAGAAAGTTGAGTACATCAAACAACTACAGTCGTCCTCTTCTCAGACCTTCGCTTAATTCATCCTAAGGATTTCAGTCAACTTCTTCCAAGCCATTGCCCTTATTATCCCTAACGATTTTAATCTCCAAGTTGTAAGTTTTGTTGTGCTATAATTAAAGTTTTTTTAAACTTCTTCCCATTAATAGTTGTCCTAATTGTTGTGATACAATCGAAGTTTGTTCAGGGTCAAACTCGAACTGATTTTAGTTCGGAGCTTCTCTATTTGCTACGAAGGTTTGTGTTTTTCGGTCCGAAGCTTCTCCTGAATTTAGTTCAAACTCAATTTGGCTTGTTTGAACATCTATGCCTCCTTCAAGTAACATTTTGGTTCGGATATATTTTATAGCAAGGTAAGGCGCCATTTCCAAATACTATAAAATATGTCTTCTAAATAATATTATGAGTCATATTTTATTCCAATTATTGGTTATAAGAAGATTTATTTGCTTTTGGGCTTGTATTGGGCCTGTGTTGGTTATAAACTCTAATAAAAAGGGTTAAAACTACTTGGGCTTTCACTTAAATTGGACTTAAGATATTGGGCTTGGGTTGCTAAGAAAGAGTATATATAGAGGCCCATTAATGGAACAAAACCTAAATAAGCATCTTATGGTAGCCACTTGTGGGTCTAGACAACCCTACGTTTTTGTGTGTGTGGGGGAGGGGGGCATCGTGTACACAGCCGAGAGGGGAGAGCATGAATCACATTACTTCTTCACCAAATCTATAGGAGACTATTAGGTAATGTTAGAAACCATTTACAAGTTAAATTTTGTGGTTTGGTGAAGAATGGTTTGATGTGTGATTGGTTCAAGTTGAAAAAACAATGTGTGTGTTGATTCTTAGTTGGACAAGTAATTGCATATTAACTATTGAATTTGAAACACAAACCTATTCTTGTGGTAGAATCACATTGGGTTATATGTTTGAACCATAAAAAGGGGTATTGCTTTGAATCATAAACTAGTTAGTGAGGTTGAACCATAAATGGATTAATGATTTTGAATCACAAAATGGATTGTTACATTTGAATCACAAATTTCTTTTAAAATTGAATTGCAAATTAGTTATTGTCATTGAATCATAAACTAGTTGATTAAGTTGAATTGAAATTTGGTTATCATGTTAGAATCACAAACTAGTTGATTAAGTTGAATTGAAAATTGGCTATGGGGATTGAATCAAAAATTAGATCATGTAGACGAATCACAAATTGTAATGGCACATGGATTGCAAATTAGACTTGTATACTTGAGTTACTAGAACTTGAAGTTTTATAAATTAAATGAACATTTGAAAATTGATAGATATTCTAATTGATCTTAGCACCGTTATAAAGGTTATTTGTAAGGTAATACTTTTGGAAATGTTTATGAATGCAAAAGATTGGTAGATTGTTTATTT
Organism: Pulicaria dysenterica; assembly: GCA_947179395.2. NCBI lineage: Eukaryota > Viridiplantae > Streptophyta > Magnoliopsida > Asterales > Asteraceae > Pulicaria > Pulicaria dysenterica. Next base: position 115,568,595 of record OX359290.1, on the reverse strand, counting down.
ATGTGAGTTTTCTTGAAACGGGTCATATGCATGTACGTTAAGTAAATAAATGTATGAATTAAATAAACGAACGGATTTTTAACTATCCAATGACCCTAAAAATGTTTTTTTAACTGGAACGATAAAACTGCAAATGATACAACCCAGTTTCTGGCTAAAATGGTGAAAATGCCGATATATTAGTAGTTGACTTTTGTTGACTGTTGTCTTCTTTTCGAGTTATGAACCTCAAATTTTACATTTGAACTCCTCATGATAATAGGAACAAACTGTTTTTAGAAAGTTATCTTCAAATCTTCGTTTTGGGCTCAATTCGTTAGAGTCAAAGTTGTGAATTTTTTGCCCATTTGGTACTTAAAGAGCTTTAAGCTTGTTTTCACCTTTTGAGCACATTTCTTGGAAGAGTACTTTCATTTCTACTATGTCTTTAGTGATATAAGTAGAAGGTAAAGTTTTGGTACAAGTGATTAGTAGTCAAAGGCCTTAAGTGAGACATTTTGTAGCAAGTATTAAGTGTATTTTATTAAAGTTCCTTGATTAATGATAGTATCAGTTTAAATGTTTGATTATATATTTTCAAGATTTAATTTAAGTTTCAAGAGAATGTGAATTTGATGAGTAAAGGACCTCAGTGAGCTACCTTAACTTACTCCTTGTACCGAGATGTATGATATGGTATGCATATTATTGAACTATGACTTATAGGTAGTGTTACATGACAAGTTGTTATGGTGTTATTTGTTTATTTGTGTGAAAGTTATCCGACTGAGCATGTGTAGTTGGTCGGGGAAGATAAAATCATCTAAAGGTAGGACCTATGATGAGTCAACGCGAGCGAGGCCCGAGTTTGACATCAAATGGGTGTGACCCGATGTGACAACGGGCGAGGCCCAGTTGTAGTATGTGTTGCTCTACTATGTCTAACTTTTGTGGTGAAGTATAAGTACAGTGTAACTCACTAGGCTTTGTGCTTAGCCGTTGTTAACTATGTTTTCGGATTCGTTGGGTATCGATAATGGCAAGGCTCCGGCGTATTAGCAGCGACGGCGGTGAATTAAATGTTTTAGTACTTTAGTTTGATGTCTGCAATCAAAGATTTTGCTAATGGTATATATATATATATATATATATATATATATATATATATATATATATATATATATATATATATATATATATATATAGGAGAGATCTAGAGAGAACACCTCTTAATTAGAGAATGGTGAGAACACTTATCTACCAATCAACAAAAAGGACAAAGTAGTAATTTTAAACAATTTGTCTCTCTTCTAGTAAACTTTCCCCAAATAACATTTTTTTGTCTTATTGATTTTGTAATCTATATATCTTTAACATATAAATTTATTAAATTAAAAAAATTATACCATTAAATCCATGTTTAAATCCTCTTTAATATGATATCAATTTTAATATATTTCACTACAAGCAATTTAGATGCAATCACAATCGTTTTGATGCAATCAACCAAAAAAGTTTATGTTATAAAAAGACATAGAAGGAGAACACGTTGATGCAAAACATAGATAACTTGAAAATCAAAACAGATGCAACACATAAATAATTTTTATATGTCCACAAATGCAAATAAATATATAGATGCAATATACACTAAACATGTACTTTTGCGTACATAAAATTTTGTACAAAGACTAAAATAGTGAGATGCAAACATCTAAATGCGACAAATATTCTTGTTTTCATCTTCATCAAACCTAGATGCGGGTGTAGTGTCCAAATGTATAAACACAACAATCTACGTATAAATCGGAATTTTGGCTACAATATTAAGTTATTAACAAAACACGACACAAATAAAATAAAAATAGGCAAGTTCATAGAAAATAAAAAACAATTGGAAATTGATCCACGTGCAACGCTCCTATATCATTCATTTTTGAAATTAAACATTTTTTCTTATTATTATCTTATACATTAAAATGTAAAACAATTGTTACCTTTTTTTAAAAAACATGAATGATAAATGAGTGTAGAAGAGAGATAAATATGAGAGAGAACTTTATTTCTCCTTACCAAAATGCCCTTGTAACCCTATAAATTAATTTAAGAAAATGACATATTAGGAAATTAATAAGAGTCATTGATTGGGAGATCCAAGGGCTACTAATTGTTCTTACGGTTCTCCAAATAAGAATTGTTCTCATTTGATCCTACCTCTATATATATATATAGGGGAGGGTTCATGCGAAAAGCTTCTTATTTGCGAAAAGTACGAGAAACAATATCAACCATTGATTTGCTTTAGATCTTATGGTTCACATTAATTATAATTATTATTTTTATTTAATTCAATAGTAAATAAATTTTATTTCTCTTTCCTTTAATTAGTTTTTTCTCTCCTTTAATTAATATTTTCTCTCTCTAATTAACTATTTTCCAGATTTACGAAACTTACTTTTACTTTATTATTAATACGGTGTTCAACAAAGAACACTGTGTTCAGCATTGAACACGGTCAAAGACAAATTATTTTAACCATTTACAATTAAAAAAACAAACAATATCATCGTTCAGCATTTACGAGTCTTCCATCCTTGCTATGTTTAGTATTGGACGTAAAGAATTTTAAAAATGAATTCTATAATATTGAATACTGTTGATTGACTAAATACAGGGCCGGCCCTGGGCCTGGGCCACAAGGGCAGCCGCCCAGGGCCCACAAAATTTAGGGGCCCATTTTGAGAAAGTTAGTCTATATACTTACTTATGTGTAAGACAGTAAAATTGAAGATATAAGCCTGTTAAGAAGCCCAAAAGGATGAAAGGAAGCCCTGTGAAGTGAAAAAGGCGGAAGCCCCAAACTCGAAGCCGTGGAAAATGGAAGCGGCGGAAGTCCCAAACGGCCAAATCCAGTCATCGCTCCTTATCGAGATTTCCAATTCTCGATTTTGGTACTTTATCTCTTCATCTCCAATCTCCTCCGGTCTTCCTCTTCTTCGTCACTCTCTTCTCCTTTTTCTGATCTTTTGATAGTCAAGTGCAAAAACCAAATTGTTCATCGAGATTACGAGAAGTCAGAAGGGACGACTCAACTGTCGACGAGAAGTCAAGAACACAATCAGAAGACACTCGAATCAGAAATTCAGAAGTTTAGAATCGAAATCAAAAATCAAGATCATAAGTTTGTAAGTAATTTAACTTTTAAGTTGTTGTTCTGGTTCTTCAATTCTATTAGATACTTGTGCTCATTTAGTTCCTACTTATCATCCTACTCATTTGACATGTGTACACATGTCATCTTGTGGTGAGTAGGAGGATGAAGTAGAAAGAAAAAGTAGTAGGATATTTAATTTCTCAATATATAATAGTTCTCAACTTTTCTGTCAATCTTATAAAGTTGAAATCATTTGAATTATTTGCCTAAAAAATGAGTGAATAATTTGGTTGTATCTTTAAGATGAAAATAACTGTTTCAGGTCATTGGCAAACAGTAATCATTATTATCTGCAAAAGATAGTGGATTTGTAATACATACTAGCCAATGTATAATTTGAGAATTATCCTAATGACGAGGAAGAAATAAATCAAAGCAACAACAATAACGTGTTTTGGAATGGCGATACTTGCACCTTTTTCAGCTTTTCTTTGAAGGTTTGTGATCATACCTCACCATTATGTTTGCTATTATCCATCACGTTCTGGTGTTTAAAAATAATTTTTACTTTTAGGCACTGTTAAGAGAATAGTTGCTTGTTTTATGGTGTTTATGCCATTGATGATTGATCATCTTGGTTTTGGGCTCTCTAAAGGGCTGCATGACTATGTTTCCTATTTCAATGATATAGTTATCAATGTGATTGAACAACACACAAATTAAAAGTATGACCTTAGTTTAAATGTTCATGCTTCCCTGGGATCTTTTAATCACATGGTGTCATTTTTGTTTACAAGAAGACTGGAAGTGAGAGGTATGCTTCGGTTTCTGTTGGCTAATTACTTGTTTCTTCGTAGTGTTCATTCAGGGGTATATAGATTCTATGTGAAGTTTACTTAGTTGAAAAATATTTACTTTAAGGGGCCCCTTTTAAGATCCTGTCCAGGGCCCAGAGAACGATTGGACCGGCCCTGACTAAATAACACTCTCCAGTACTAAAATCTTGTTTGAAACAAACACAAATTTTATCTAATGTCAAATTGCCATTACTGTGATACAGAAGAACAGATATACATTGTTGAATACAAAAAGAAAAACAGATAAGATAAAATATACATCATTGAATACAAGAAAAAAGCAGAAAAAATAAAAAGAAAAAAAAGATGAAAAGAACAGACTTTTGAGTTTTGAATAGAAGAAAAAAAAATCACAAAGGAAATATACTTACGATTCAATATTGTTTAATCCATAGTCAAAGTGCAAACAAAACTGTCCCTTATGGTAATCCGCCGATAAAATCAAACAAAATGATTCTCCAACATTGAACAAGAAGACCAATAATGTCAAAATACAAAAAGAAAATATTGCTATTTGATGAACTTACGAAATAGCTCTGTAAACCCACAATGACAAATCTCGGTTTGATTAAGTCGAAAGAATATGATGCTGGGCTGCGGCGGCAGCGATTAAGTTCCTAGTGTCGGCGACGGTTGGCGGCGGTGATTAAAATCCTAGTGTCGATAAAGGTGGTGCTGGTAGGCGGTGATTAAGATCCTAGTGTCGATGGGCCGTGGTGCTGGGCGGCGGCGGTTGGCTGTCGCTGGCTGAGATCTATGGTTCAGTCATTTTTTCTTCTGTTCCGGCTTCATTCACCGCCTCCGGTCGCCATCTTTACACCATATTCACCTGCCGTGTCGGCTCATGTAAAGAACATAGAGATGGTGGGCGCTGGTCGGAAGAACGGTAAGCTGATGGTGGCCGGAAAAGGGAGTGGGTGGGGGATGGGAGTTACGACACATAAGAAATATAGAAAGAGAAGGATGGGTGTAGGGGTGTTCACTCATTGGATAAAACCGAATAACCGAACCGAAAATATTGGATCGGACTATTTGGTTTTGATATTTCGGATTTTTGGATCGGATTGGATCAAAACCGAATAATTACTATGGATTCCGGTTTGGTTCTGGTTACTATAATTTAAACCGAATAAACCGAACAAACCGAATATGAATATATATATATATATATATATATATATATATATATATATATATATATGTGTGTGTGTGTGTGTGTGTGTGTGTAAATAACACTAGTGTAACAAAGTGATCAATACGTGTCATGTCTATTATTTTTAATTATATATTTATAAAGACACTACTCTCACCAGTTATTGTTTGGATAACTATATTTTAATCTTATTATTATATGTATCGAATCTAGTTTTTAAAATATCTTGACTCTTTAAACATTATTTGTGTTATAATGAAAATCGAATTGTAAAAACCGATCCAACCTAATTGTAATTTGGATGGATTGGTTCGGATCTTAAGATTGTTTGGATGGATCAGATCACACTTTTCAAAACCGAAATCCAATTGGATTTACTCAATCGGATTGGATCAAACCGATCCATCCGAACGTACACCCCTAGATGGGTGGGGGTGGGAGCGTTGGGGAATTTAAGGGGAATTAGTTGAGGTTTGGATTAAAAAGTCCATTTTAACCTTATTTATTTAGTTAAATGTCTTTAAATTTTAATATAATTACATTAATGCCATAGCTAATCTCAGCCCTTAATTAGATGATCTAACGGTTTTAAATACTTTTCTTACTTTTCGCAAATAAGGAGTTTTTTGCATGACTTATTTAAAAAAAAATATAGGACGTTACATTTACTCACATATGTGTTATGATTATCGATTTTTTAGCTATTTCATGATGATTAATTCATTAAGAATGCTTGATTTGATGCTTAGAATGTTCCGCTATTTAAAGATTAAAGGTTTTAGAGATTGATTCACATTTTTGGAAGCTTGATGTTGAACGATTAGGTTTCAATCTCATTGCAAATTAACGAAAATGGTTGCTAAAATGATATTTCAAAAAGATCCCTATGCAAAAATCTAAGTTTAATAAATATTAAACTGAATAATAAGCAATTAAGACTTGGATGCGGAGATTTGTGGTTTTGGTATTTTTGTTCATGAGCCGCTACATAGGGGTGGATTCAATTTAATGGTTTTTGATACTTTTAGCTGTGTTCTTGACTTGGTTAACATATTGGTTTAATCGATTTTCATAAATAGCTACTTCAAGTAATGATTTACTGGTGTTTACTAGATGAGGTCGTTCGGCTCTATGTATTCCACCTCAAGTGTTTATATGTTAATAACTTGATATAAAAGCTAATAATTTACCACATTATTTCTTTGTTCTGGAAATTAGAAGAGGTGTCGTGGTGAGATTTTTTAGTTCAATCATAGCTGTTTTTTTTCATGTAATAGTTAAAAGAAGGAATTTATGCTAAGTTTTCATGTTCAGTTAGAGTTGTTTTGTTGAATATATGATGTAGTAAACTGTAATCTAAGAGCTGGTGATGTGGGAGATAGCTAATATTAGGGATATTTGTCCCATGTGAAAAAAAATGAGGATTATCAAACCATACTTGTTCCATGTGATATAATCAACATTAACTCAAAGATATTGACTAGACTTCTTGAGGATGATATTCTAAATGTAGACCAGGTTTTTTATTGTTATTATAATGATCATGTTCATTTTATACTGAATTTCTTTTATTCATCCTTTATTTCTTGTACAATTAAATCTTCCATTAATAATCACTTGAAAGACACCTATTCGAGTTGCGGATAAGTCTGCATGAATTGTTTAGGGGCGTTACAATAGTTTTATAAGAGTGTAATGAGTGGAGGGTGGTGGAGGGTGTGGTGGGGTGACCACTTGGGGGATGGGTATGGTATCACTCCCTTAAGGTGTGGTAGGAGGGAAGATGTGGTATTCACCACATGTGGTAGGGTGTGGGGTGGGTCAATTAGTTTTCTAACTTTTGATTTATTAAACTTTGATTAGTTAGTTAGGTAATATGTAGGTCTCATATTTTAGTGTGATGAGAAGTGACTATTACAAGACTAAGTGGTTGATTAAGTTGAAGGAGAAAAAAGCTGACATGACGGTGTGGTGAGTGTAGTTCTATGTAACCATTCCTTATACTCTAAGTATTTATTGTTACGGTTCCTTATGTTTTATCTAATATTTGTTTGCTTTGATATAACATATTTGTGTAATTCAGTTGGTTATTATTTACTAAGATACATATTTTTCTTGTTTGTGTAGAGCTTCTTTGAAATGACAAGAGATCGATGATCCATTTGTTCATGTTACAAGTAAAGAAATGTGTTCTTACAAATGTTATTATATGTGTAGATAATATATTCTTGATTATATTTCTTAGGTACATCTCTTATGAGCTTTGACACGTTCATAAATTGAGACAAGCCCGGTGGCAAAAACATATTGTTTAGACTTCGCATAAACATTTATTGGTTCAATAAATAACGGTCTCAAATTGTCCGAAGCTACGTAATTGAAATTCTTATTATGTCTGATTCACCAATTTGACTAAATTGGTTTTTATTTATTAGTGAGTAATTTTTGTATATTGCAATTGTTATTTGTGTGTTGGGTTGAATATTGTTGGTCAACAATAGCATAAAACATCAAAAAAAACAAATTAAATAACTTCTTAAAAAATATATAAACATTTAGACCCGGTTGTTTAACTAAGTAATAGGGCTTAAAAGCGATCATTTTGATGATATAAGAAAAAAATACCAACCGTGTTTTTTATGTACAATACCAAACCAAAAAATGACTTTCAGGCCCGGTTTTTCAAGCAGGCTTGAATCAACAGACTTTCAGAATCCCCTCTGAATCCCCTCTGTTAGGATCGCAACTAGGGAACAAACCAACGATATTGTCCGTTTTGGGTTTCACCTCACGGCTTTAAAACGCGTCAATTGGTAAGAGTAAGATTCACCCTCCCTATAAGGAGGAAGAATTTCCCTTGCCTCACCAATGTGGGATGCTCCTGCATTGATATAGGAGCGGTGGGTTTAAGAGTCGCGGATTTAACCGGCTCGAGGAAACGTTGAGCCCCATAAACCCAAAACCCTCTTTTTAGACCCCGCACTAGGATTGGGTCTAAAGGCGAAAATAACCAGATTAAAAGTCTTTTTCATAGTAGTGAATAGATACTATTTTTCGGACAAAACGGGCACATGTTTACAACTATGAGTCAAATTCACCACATTAAATTGATTTTGGGTGGGAAGAAAGTAAAAGTTATAAATATTATAATCATCATCTTGTGGTATAGTGGGTCTTTGGCGAAAAGTAAGCCTTTGGTGTTATAGTTGGTGTGGCGACAATCCATGTTGTCGCAATTGCAAAGCTATTTCTTTTTTTTATTTAATTTTCTTGTAGTCGTTGCAAAGCTATTCTAGAGTTTGAGTTAGTAGAGATAAGATTAAGTATCTTTGTTGCAACTTCAACAAGATTGGAAAGAGTCGTTTAAAGTAGCTAGATTACTTCTAAGTTGTTACATAGGACGGAGAGGATAAAAGAAAACATGGCCAACCGTGTTAAGGTTGGCTTTAGAACTAGCAAGCAACATCAAAATAATTATGTGACAAAAAAATTCCATTGAGGGTAAAAGAAATGTCTACAGAGTGGCTATCATGTCATCTATGTTTTATGGGTAAAAGTGTTGACCGTTAAAGAAGAAATGGGCGGAAAAGATCGAAAATGAGAATGTTAAGTTGGATTTGTGTGAAGATTCTGGATTCTTCAGAATCAAACTAGGAGTCGTGCCTAAGTTGAGAGAATGAAGTAGGCGATAGTTTAGACATGTTAAGAAGAGTTAATTTTATCGACACTTACATGAGTAAAAATTATCTTGGTGGATAGTATAAGGAGGTGAGGACGCTAATTTATGAGGTGGGAGGATAAACTGAAAACCGACATGAAATAATGTTTTCTCTCCGAAGACATGATTTCAGATATAGTTGTCTGGAGAGAAAAAAATAGGATAAAGGGCTAAAATCTTTTTTTAAATAAGAGGAAAGAAAAGGGTTACTGTTAGGTGTAAGGTTAAATAAGTATAATAAGATTAAAAATATCAATAATAAAGTAACCATAAATAATTTAACTAGCTTCTTATACATCCAAAAAATAATAATAATAATAATAATAATAATAATAATAATAATAATAATAATAATAATAATAATAATAATAATAATAATAAAAATAAAAATAATAACCAATATACAAACGCTATTATCTAAACGAATAGTCGAGTAAAAAGAATATTATATCATTGTGTTTGTGTAAATAAATCTGATTAATATTTAATAATAAAATAACTAAATAAAAATGTCCATCAGTTTTTTTTATTAAAAATATTGGTATAATTTTTTTGTTTAAATTCATAAAACTTAAAAAGTTATGACAATTTAAAGTTTTTTGAGGTTTAATCGTGGGTTGTTGGGGGGGGGGCGGATTTTCCATGTTTGCCCTTTTCTTCCTATACTAATACATGATAATTACAATTTTGCTATCGTGAAATCTCATTCATTGATTTTGATAATCTAATTGTTCAGATTGGTTCTTTGGATTCTTTGTTTAAGATAAGGTTCTATGTTGATGCAATTTCTATATAAATATGTGTGTATATAAATATATATATATATATATATATATATATATATATATATATATATATATATATATATATACACATTACTTCAATTTTTTATATATTATTAATTTTTATATCCTTTTTTATGTTGCATATGTCTTTCTAAAATTAGTCTCGCTATTCATAAAAATTGATACAACTAATATCTTTTTACGCTTTTAAGAAATGGGTACATTTGTTGTTGTTGGTTTTTTTTTCCTCATGCTTTATCTTATTAAGCAATTTTAATTTACTGAAAAAATTTAGTGACCAAAAAATGCTTAAGTTTGAATTCCTCCAGTAAAAACCTTTATTTCTATAGTTTAATTTTAACGCATTATAATTTACATTTTTAAAATAATGTATGTGCCGTGAGAAATTAAAGGTAACCACCACAAATTATCATCCAACTAGTCTATAGATTAAGCATAGAGAAATCTAAGAGTAGTTTTTGAAATTAATATTCATTTTTATGAATTAGAAAATTGTGTTATATATTCTAAAGTAGGTATTACACATTTGAATTACAACTATAGAAAGTTGTAATTCTAACTCATAATTATTACATTATAGTTGAAGCAAAATATTATGATTCGTTGTGAATAGGATGTACATGAATACACGACGATCAAAATGTATCTTAGCAAGACAATCAATGAAGGATTCCAAATTGCATAACAAAGTCAAAAATAATAAGTCAACCGTTGTAATTATTTCACAAATATTTCTTTTTATTCACACCGAGTGACTTTGATTGGTTTTGTTCTTTAGCCGATCATCAGGAATCTAATCCACTCAATTTGATCTCTAAAATTGTTATTTTCCCACTAGAAAGAAAGAGGTTATAATACGAATTTGCCTATCACCATCATAAATATATTATTTGTGGCATTGCATGTGCAATCTATAAAGATAATCGAAAATTGTGGTTCATGATGCTTGTGACTTTCAATAGAAATTGGTGTTCATTTGCTTCATCATATCCTTCTCGAAGTGCGTGAAATACAACAAATTTTGTCAACATTGAAATTTATTTTCTACCTAAAAATACAACTTAATTTTCATTTTGATTTTTTAAAAGGTTTCAAATATGATTCATATGATAAAAAAGGTTTCAAATATGATTCATATGCAATTAATGGCTTGCTTATCGGAATTATAGGTACTTTAATTTTGAATTTTTTATTACGTTTATTCATTAAGATAAACATATAAATGGTGGTTTATGCAAGAAACATTTTTTAAGTATGAGAAGCGTTATAGCTCCTAATATGATTAATTAAAGGCAGAGATTGATTGTGATTTTTTGGTAAATAAATAGAAAAGTAAGGAAATTAATCCATCCAACAAACGGGTAAAAAGAACATTTATATAACAAATCACCAATTAATTAAGGATGATAATTTGTACATAACTTTGTAACGTCATACATAACAAAACGTGATTGTTTGAATAATTATATTCTTACACTTGTGTATGAGAAGAATAGATAGTGGGTTGGTAAGGGTATAAAAGTCTTAATTGTTATATATGATAAAAAAAATTATGCCAAAATTATCACTTTTTAATTAATTGTCTCTCTTTCCTCTTATTATTAATATCGGATTATTTTCCCACTCATTCACCTCTCTCTCTTTCTACCTTAAAATGAAAATTCCTTGATCCCAATCCTTTGTCTCCTTTGTGTTTCCATGGCTTGCTATTTACCTCCAAATACAAAGTAGTCACCCGTGGCTACCCAACAAGTCTTGGGATTTTGTGACGGATGTAGCAGGTGGTACGACACTCATAAGAGCCATCCACCCTTAAACTCTCGACGGTCACTACATCTTTCCATCTCGATATTTCTCTTCTGTATCATTTCACCGCTAATCTCGATCTTTGATTATCCTTGGTCAATTGAACCATCTAATGTTACCCGTTATCTCAGCCACCACTACCCCCTGCTCAACAACCCTTCTCAACAATCGTTATTGACTGTATTATTGAGATCCTGATTCCTTTGTGGTTCCTTCATCATCATGATCATGACTTCTAAACGAGGATATGTGTGTTGTGGTTTATATGTATCTTTAGGTTGTTGGCTCATGGATCTTATTTGTGGCTTTGTAGATTTGCATCATCAAAGTCGATTTGCTGGTTGTTTTGCTTTTATTTCTTTGAACATGAACAAAAAGTGTTTAGGTTGAATCTTTTTAAGTTTTAATTATTATGTTAATTATTTTGCATCATCAAATTTGTAAGTTTAATTTTTTTTGTTTGGTTTTTGTACACTGCTCTCTCTCTCCACTCTCTTACTTGTTTTTCTCAAACAACTAGATTTGGATCAGACATGGCTCATCGTCTTCGAAAATTAGATGTGCAGCCAACATAAAAAGTAGGTTCTAGGGGTGAATGTGATGACGACAACGGAGATGGCAATTGTTATAGAGGCAATATTGTTCAGAGCGAGATGGCGACACAGATGGTAGCAATGGGTGATCAAAGTGAACATCGTGACGGTGATAATGGCATTGGCGTTTGAAGCAGCCACCGAAGATGGCTTTAGGGATTGTAGGTGATGAATGCTTAATCTCCTTCTCGAGGCTATACCCTTTTTGGCCTATATAATAATCGAGATGACAGAGATCGAGTTACTGTCGGTTTCGCTGAAACACATCATCCAAAAGGTGGGGTTGTGTAGAAGAACAAGTAAGAGAGGAGAGAGAGAGAGAGAGAGAGAGAGAAAGAGATTGATTGAGAAAGATTGAGTAATGTGAGAAGATTGGACGACTAGGTTTTAGGGTGAGAGATATTATGGGTTTTTCTTTTTCTAACTTAAGCAAACATTGAGTTGACCATTTTGCTCCATATAAGTTAAGGTTGTTTAGGTTAAATAGACTACTAGCGGAATTTCGCACCTTAAAGGACTAAATGTGAAATGAGTACAAGCCTAAATAACCGATGGTGTAATTAATTCTTTCAGATATGATTACTAGTGAACAAATGATAAAACGGTAAAAAAACATGTGTATACATCTATTTTATCAAGCGTACATTGATGAAGATAGGTTATCAAAAATAAATACGTGTGCATCTTTGTAACTCTTAGTAAATGTTTATTAATGAACATGAAAGGACATATAAGACGTAAAATGAGAATGAGGATAGATCAATTTATTGGAGAGTGAAAAACTTTTATATATATATATATATATATATATATATATATATATATATATATATATATATAGACACACACACACAAAACGGGTAAAGCTTAAAATGAATCAGATTTATTGTTCGTAACTACGGAATTCTATCTTATGCCTTTGTTACCGCATCATATTATATAACTACTGTTGTGATTATTTCACAAACTCTTTCCCAGATTGATTGGTAAGATCTTCAACCTCTATCCAAGAAGTCTTGGATACTATTCTTGATAGATGTATATTTTTTATTACCCATCATTATTCCATTTGAATAATATTTCCTTTTTTCTTTTCATTTATTTTGTTACTTTTTTTAACATTTTCATTTTACTTTTATTATTAAAAGACAACTACTCTATTTTATTTAAATCTTTTTATATCATTATTAATATGTACTAATATATAATAAGTGTTTAATATATCATTATTAATATGTACTAATATATAATAAGTGTTTAACTTTCTTGATTATAACAAACTATTTTCAATTTTTTTGACAAATTGAATGAAAATATATTTGTCTTATTTATCATTATATAATTGTTTTTTAAAATGATACAATCAACTATCATAGTCCTTTCATTGTATGCATACAAAAAAATCCGCATATGATATTTAGTTACCATTGTACACAATCAAATTTGACATAATTTTTGTTACGTTCAACAAGTTGCATACTTTCATATAATGAGAGGATTATAAATTTTATTTGTGTTTTCTTTTAAATAAAAAATTTATCCTATACACTAGTAACAAGAAATTAAGTATACGTATTCCGCAACGAAGAGCGGTTGTATCAACTTAGTTTTTATTATTATTAACCTTCTAATTAATTAAATATACAATAGGGTTTCTCTCATGGGTAGAGATCTTGTGAGAGATAAATTACTATAAGAGGTGTAAGAATAATTGTGAGTCATTAGAATTTATCAAAAGTTAACAAAATAAGTCAAAATTGTTGATTGATAATAGTCAATTAAATCATGTTTAAGGGTAAATCAAGAAATAAAAAAACATGCAACATCTATTAAAATTAATCTAGTTCCTAAAATTACGTTAGTTTCTAAAATTACGTCAGATCCTGAAATCCACTTTCTCTAAAATTCAAGATAATGATGAACAAACTAGAATCAAGTGATCACAGCTAGTTTTTATGAAGAAAAAATTGATTAACAACTAGCATTCATTAAAAGAGTTGATGAACTACCCTTAAAAAGACATGGCTCCTATACTTGCAAATTCAAACTTTCAACAGACTTTCACTTATGTTGATGAACATGATCACTAGAAAAAGGAGTAAACCTCAATGGACATAAAGAAAATACATAAACAAACAACAACCTTTACATTTGTTTTCAACACTTTTGTGTGTTTCGATTACTTTTTTTGAAATAATTGAACCAGTATATCATCGATAAAAAATTATGAACTACCTAATTCTAACTATATATACGTTTACATCCCTTGAATCATCAATAACCATTTCATTACCAAGCCATTTATGTGTTTACTATTTTTTTTTAATTTACTTTTAGTATTTACTTTCAATAACCATCTCATCACATAAGAATTACTTTCAAACATATGTATTTGGTATTTTTTTTAACCTTTTAATGTATATAAAAAACTAATCCTTATTAATTTAATTGTAAAATCTTAGCCATTTATTTATTTAAAATTAAATCTTGATCATTTATTTTGATCAAAATTAAAACTTGATTTTAACTTTAATTAGTCAAACTAATAACTTAACTTTGATCTTAATTAGTCAAACTTACAATTCTAATTTTGACTTTAAATTAATAACAAATATTCAAATAAAATGATTTAATGTAAAACTAATATAAAATTATTTAATTTTTAAGAAATACTTGGATTACAATCTTCTTTTTTTCATACAAGACAATAATATATTTAGTTAAGCCAATATAAAATTATACTTTCACTTATAGTTACCCGTATGTTTACACACGGACGTTTAAATTCCTTGTATATTCACTACAAGAAAAATGCATTTTAGGGACCACAAAAGTCGTCCTCAAAAAACTAAAAAGTCATTTTCAAACATTTTTAAGAACCACAGTCGTCCCAAAAGTATCTGTGTCTAAAGGCTCATCCATAAACTAAACCATGATTCTGCTAGGATGATATCAAACAACTTTTACAATCTCTCATTAAATTTGTTGTTGTTTACCATAAATGTACTAAACCTTTTTGTGTATAAAACATAAAGTAGAACAAAGATCCATTTAAAAACCTTTTTGTTCAGGTTATAATTTGCCTAAATTGATATTAAAAAGAAACATAATTGAATAAATTAGTAAAAAGTAGAGATAGTTGCAATAGGATAGTGTAAGTATGAAACATAGTTGCATATGAAATCAAAGCTTTTCGACTACAACAAGAACAAACATTGTAAGAGCCACCAAAAAGAAACTTAAAAATCAAAGCTATGAAATCAAATTCAAAGTTATTCTATATTGAAATAAAAAACAAGGTTAGAAATTCAAAATGTACCTAGTGGGTTATCCTCAAACTTTAAAATTGAAAACCCTAGCGAAGATGAAATGAACTAATCGACAGAGGGTCGGTGACCAGTGGGGGCAACGATGTACGTCAGCGAACTTAGATGGGAGCATCAACCTATGGCAACGGTAATGGTGGTAGTAGCTTATGGTGGGAGAAAGCAGAATGAGTACGTACTCATCAGAAAAATGAGTCGGGCTAGAGCGTGAATTAGGGAGCAGCGGTGGTTGTCGGCCAGTAAAAGGTTAACAATGTGAGCAGTAGTCTACCGATTTCAGAGTGACCATGGTGACTGGCGCCGGTGCGGCGGCTAGCAGTGGATGTCAACCGATATGAGACATAGATGCGGCAGTTGAGGTTGAATTCGGCGGTGGTCTGGTGGAAAAGGGAAAAGGAGAATGAGACAATGGTGTCGGGAAGAAATTGAATAAACGAGATGAAAATATGTTTAATTAAGTTGATTTTTTAATAATTTATTTATTATATGTTTGTTTTTAGAGAGTACTTGTCATCTCTACAGATTATTAATTAAAAAACTATATAAGTTTTTTTTCTTCTAACCTTTTAGACACCACTTCTCGTGTCTACATATAGAGGGAAAGTTTCTGCTCTATTTTAGGGAACACATGTTGTCTAAATCTTGAATAATTTTGGTTTCATAAAAATAGAATTAGGGATAACTTGTAGAGTATGTTTTAGAGACCATAATATGTTGTCCTTAATAGATTGATCCCTAAAAGTAACATTTCTTGTAGTGGTTTACGCTATTCAGTTTAGTCACCTAAATATATTATAAATAAGCTTAACCCCAATTTATGAAACAAATAGAGGGTTTCATATCTTTAACCAAAAAACAATACCAAATATATTTATCAAAAATTTATACAAATTAGTTGAACAAATAATATAAAAATTGAAATTAGAATATGATGAATGTTTATCAACTAGATAAAATAAGTCGCACTTTGATGCGGGCTCATGTCTTAGCTATATTCTATATTACGTACTTACGAAAGTTATTAAAGTTATAAGTTTTGATAGTAATACTTGTCAACTTGTAAAATTATTTATATATGTGATATGATATTAAATTTTATGTAAGTAAACTACTAAACTTGGTTATCTTTCGTTTTATTAATGTATTTGCATAGTATTTAGATAATTCAAACAATTTATAGCATTAAAAGTTTGGTTGTTTTACGAAACAAGTTAAAAAAAGATTGTATGCTTTTATCTTTTGTTTCAAAGACATATTTAAAGACTTATTTTAACAAAAAATGAGGTTTGGATATAAATCGAACTAATAATTCTTATTGAATTTTGAATCGATATATTATAAAAACAAAAAAATAAATTAAGAATACATTTGTACTAAAAAGGAACTTATTATTAAAAAAGGAGAAGTTAAAAAACATTGAAAATAAGAGGTATAAAGAGAGGTAAGAAAAGAAAGACAGGACAAATAAATGGCTAAAGGAAATAAAGAAAAATCAAATAAAGAAAAGAAAGGCACAATAAAAAATAAATGAAAAAGTGACATCTTGAAGGCTCTTACTCATGACTTTTAGAATAAAGGGTAAAACTTTACCCAACTCGGCTAGGAGATATTATAGTTAGAAGGACGCAAACATAACATATATTATGAAAAAAACGTAGGTTAGAAAAACCCACTAATAAACAGTAAATGGTGCAGAATAATGGCTTGACAATTGTAATATATTTATAATATTTGTTTAATTTAAAAAACAAAACAAAGCAAGAATTAGAAATGAAAAAAATTCTAAAAACATGAAACATGGTAAAAGGGAGTATGAATTTGGGTGGAGTATCTAAAAAACAATGTGCGAACTAATCATGTTGGACTCAACTTAAGTGATCTTTTAGAATGTTAGTATATAATGTAAATTGAATTCTAGAAAAAGACATATAAAACAATGTTATTATTCCTAATAACTAGCTAAGCACCTCGTGTATAAATACGGAGATAACATTGTCATCATATTATTTGTAGAACTATTTATAAACAGCATTTATGATGTTATTTATAGGATTTCTTCCTAGCAATTGAAGATTGTCCTAATAAAGATCTCTTAGAAGATGATGAAGATGGTGGCTTATTCTCTATAGTTGAAATGCAGCACCACAACACTTTTTATGCAATTGATGTTGGGTGTGACTTGATTAGCGGAAGGGTATTTGAAACTAGAATGGATGGTCGGCGTACACGACAAGATAAACGGGGTTTGGAATTCGGGAAACAACATGGAGTGAACTTTGATGGAATTAAGTCTTGCATGGAATTCAATTGCATGGCTTGGGATTAAAAGTTCATGCGTGGAGTTGTTTTGAAATTCAAAACATGAATTATCTTTGATACATGCACACGTGGAGTAATCAAATTACAAGTCGTGGGTGGAATTTGAAATTCAAAATAGGATCAATGTTTATCTAGTATTCGAATTAAGCATTATCATGTACGGCCGATAATTGTTTTTCCATGTTTATCTCTTGTATTAGAGTTAGTGTTGGATTCTAGTTTGTTGCCTATAAATATTAAGGCTAGGGGTCAAGTCGTATGTACATCGAAATATCTCTGGAGTCATAATAAAGAAGTCTATGTTCCTGCCCGTTGACGTAGGTCGTGTTTGGACCGAACCACGTTATATCTTGTGTTTGTTTATTTTCTATTTTCGCACTATTCTAACACTGGTTTTAGGTGTCTCGATCCTAACAAGTGGTATCAGAGCCACGGTTCTGTTCACCGGGCTCGCGTATTTGTTGATTGTGAAGATGTCATCTTTGAAGTTTGATTTGGAGAAATTCAATGGTTCAAACGATTTCACGTTGTGGAAGGTAAAGATGAAGTATCTTCTGGTTCAGCAGGGTTGTGCGGTGGCGTTAGAAGGAGAAGATAAACTTCCGAAGGAGATGAAGGAGGATGTTAAGAGAGACGTTCTAGCAAAAGCGTATTCGGCGATTTTGTTGTGCTTGGCTAATGAGGTATTGAGGGAGGTGGTGGATGAAACAACGGCTACATGTCTGTAGGAGAAGTTTTGTGAGAAGTATCAGAAGAATACCCTCACGAATAGGCTTTATCAGAAGCAGAGGTTGTATACCCTCCGGATGTCAGAAGGTACCCAGGTAAAAGATCATCTGGATAATTTTAACCGTATTACCCTTGATTTGAAGGCTGTGGGTGTTAAAATTGATGATGAAGATCTTGCCCTGATTTTGATGTGTTCACTACCGCATTCGTATGAGAATTTTGTTGATACCATGATGTATAGTAGGTCAACAATTTTTGTTGCTGAAGTAAAGGATGCTTTGTTGTCGAAGGAACTCAAGCTTAAGGTTTCATTGTAATGAGGGGGAGTCTGGTTCAGGTTTATACGTGGGTAGGGGAAGGACACATGGTGGAATGGGTGGACTGGGGGAGTCGCGTTCGAAAACAAAATCCACGAGAAAGGTATTGTGTTATTACTGTAAGGAGTTTGGTCACATCAGGAGAGACTGTCCTAAAAGGGGAGATGGTAATGTGGTTCAGGAAGATGACGACATAGGCGATGCTTTGCTGTATGCACGGATAGTAGTCCTGCAGATACCTGGATATTTGATACGGGTGCATCTCATCACATGACGTTCTCACGTGATCTGTTTACTTCCTTTAAGAAGTGGAACGGTAAGGTGAAGATGGGGGACGATGGGATTCGGAGTGTCAAAGGTAGTGGTACGGTGCAAATAAAGTTGCATGATGGAGCGATCAAGCGGTTTAATTGCTGGTATGTGCCGGATCTTCGGAAGAATCTGATTTCTCTTGGTACGTTGGCCAGGAATGGATACGAATATTCTGGTAAAGGGGATGGACTGAAGGTTTCTCGGGATGCTCGAATGATAATGCATGGCAGACTGCGACGTGGTATTTACGTTCTGGAAGGCAGTTCTGCAAGTGGAACGACGGCTGTACCGAACTTGGAGCAGAAAATTGACCTGACGAAGTCGAGACGACACGGGTGGAGTTGGTCTCCGGTTAAGTCGCGCGACGCGGTGTCGGACTTCGTGGCTCGGACAAGGAGGTAGTCCCTTCGGGGAGGTTGACAGATGAGAGACGGTTCTTTGGTGATGACGGTTGACGGTTGAGGAATCAAGTCGTGGGAGATTGTCGGATAAGGAGGTAGTCCATGTTTATCTCTTGTATTAGAGTTAGTGTTGGATTCTAGTTTGTTGCCTATAAATATCAAGGCTAGTGGTCAAGTCATATATACATCGAAATATCTCTGGAGTCATAATAAAAAAGTCTTTGTTCCTGCCCGTGGACGTAGGTCGTGTTTGGACCGAACCACGTTATATCTCGTGTTCGTTTATTTTCTGTTTTCCGTACTATTCTAACGCTGGTTTTAGGTGTCTCGATCCTAACAATTAAAACTGGAACCATTTTAAACTTCAATATAAACCATTTGAGATCATCAATGTCACCATTAGATTATAATATAATCAATATTTTGTATAGCTTGTTAGTATACAATTAAGTTATTTAAATAAAGTACGAAATGTTGGCATTATTTAAAATTTATTTGCAATTGGTTTAAATACTTTCAAATTTATCTTACCGACTTAAATTTGAATGTTTTAAAATCTGTTTTAACTAACCTAATATTTCTCCAAATTAGTTAGGATTATGTTTAGTTTTTAAATTATGTTTAGAAATTTAAATTTGAATGTTTTCAAATTAGTTTTAACTAATCTAATATTCCTCATAGTTAGTTAGTATTTAATGTTTTTAGATTCGTAATAACTAATATTCAAATTTAAGTTATGTATATAATAAATTACCTAATCTCCAAATTCAGTTCAATTTACTTTAGATATTATGTTGAAAATAAAATGTAAATTTTAACAAACTAACCTATTAATTTGGTTAGGAAAAACTTAGTCAATTAGTTATTAATTATAGAATAAAAAGTAAATTTTTAAACAAACTAATCTATTAAAATGTTTTGACTCTAATAATATCTCTTAACTTACTCACGTAATATTTGGTTATTTTTTAATTTTTTAAAGTTTTTAATTAAAAGGAGTGTTATAATTGGTGAAATCTTATTTTGATATGATAATGATATCATTATTCTTTTATTTTAATAAGGTTATAAGAAGATTGTATCCATATAAGATTAAACCATGTAATTGTGATCACTGTAGAGTTTTCTTGCCTTAATTGGTGGATAAGAAGTGAGATAAGAATTAGTATGTTGATATGAAAAACATTAATCTCGATCTTAATTACTACGTATAACTTAACATAACACAAATGTTCTTTTATTCTCCACCAACCGTTATACAAATATACACCAAGAGATAATACAATCAGATACACAATATCATTATTTAATAGAAAGCAAAGAAATAAGGTTTTAGCACACGAGCCTTGAGACCTAAGCTCTTAAGCATGAAAGGAGTTTGATGACACGGAATCATTAAGCATCCTGGTTAAATTAGGCACATTTGAAGCCACTTGGGACTTTCTTGCCACAAACATTGAGAAGCAAGCTAAGAGAGACCGGCACGTTAAGATTGATCCCCAAAACATTAGCTTTAATGGCGGTGCATAGGCAAACCGCAGCCTCGAGATCAGCAAGGCCTTCGATGAGGGTGCAGCATGGTTTCACTGGTGGCGAACCCACTTCGACTCCAACCAACCCACCAAGCAGATTGGCACACACCCCAAGTTTCAAGGTGTCTTTAGGGCAGGTAGCCTTAGTTGGCTTTGGTTTTGGTTGTGGTTGTGGTTTTGGTTTTGGTTTGGGGGTAGGGGTACCGCACGTCCCACAACCACTCACCATGGCAAAAAAGAGAAGATTGAGTACTAGGAAGAGAACTATTGAAGCATTGCTCTTAGAAGCCATCTCTAATTAAAAGCCCTAGCTAGCTAGCTTTATGATTAGGAAGAGGAATAGGGTTGAGGGGTTTATATAGGTGATGAGAAAGCTTGGGTATATATGTTTGGGTCCAGATTTAGCTGGCATGTGGAGAGGTACACATCAATGTGCAAATATAGCCAGTGGCCATGTTATCTAATAATGGAGTAATATATCTATATATATCTTATCTCTACCAATGATCCAATTGCCGTATGATCGTAACGCTAGATCGATATATACATTGCTATGGCTATATATATTGAATCTACGTGCTAGTTAATTTGAGATCAAATTAACTACGAGAAGATCAAATTAACTGTATAAATAAACAAACGTACACACTGATGATAATGATGATGGACATGATATATAAAATGGAATTTAACATGCAAATTTTGATTAAATAAGATAATAATTAAATAATGAAGACAGAAATTCTACGGACATCATCATTCTAAACAAGGAGACTAGGACAAACCAGAAATGTCGCGTACATTAGAGTATAACTAACTTGGCTCTAACGTATTAAAACAAAATTAAAATCCCTTATCATGGATTAATTTCAATGATTTTTAATTACCTTCGAAAAAGCTGTGTATAATTTCATATATTTGTATTATGCGATATGTGGATCCAAAATTTTGGATATCTTATTGAAATCCACTATCTTAGTGTTTAGATTGTGTTTAGCGGAATTTTTTTTCTCCTCTTCTATGAATCGATGGCTGGTCAAATCATGTTCAAATCAAGTCCCAACTCCTATGGTTGTTTGAATAGACCTACTCCAGTTAACAGAAACTTGTTCTTTTCAAATAGATCTCAACTCCATATACGTGATTCATACTATTCACGTGAATTAAGGCTTGCGAGTCTACTTCAATCGATTAGGGTTTCGTTGATCTTGTTTTCTGAGGATTTATGGTTTAGTTTTGGTTTTGTGTTTTTTTTCGGTGTGTAATTCTTGATCTGAGTTGTTGGGTATATATGTAGTCCTAAACTCTTCATCTTGTTTCCACATATCAAGGTTTTATGTTTTCACGTATTTTGTTCTCTACCAATTAAATACACGAGAACATAAAAATAAAGATATACAAGAATATACTTAAACACCGTTTATGATGCCAAAAGCTCGTCACCAAAACCACTTCGCAAACGGTACTCTTTTTAATGACAATTTTTAAAATTAGATTAGATTTTGCTACGAAATAATGTTTTATGTCGGAATACAAATAATATATTCAAAAGGATTTGCCGACGACTAAAATAGTCACTAAAAGTGTTTTAAGTTAATTTTTTAATTATTTGCAGTTTTTAAATTTGTTAATTAATATTTATAATATATACAACTGGGAAGTACTAAACATGATCCTAAAAAGCAATTATATCTTCTAATATTTAACATGTATAATAATAATAATAATTTAGTTTTGCTTTTAGAATATTTTTATTTTAAACAAGTTAAAATTTAAATCAAAGGATAACAATTCAAAAATAAAATACGGCCAACTAATTAATTAAATTTAAAATAAATTTATCTTTATTTTTTAATCTTTATCATAGGAATATGATTATAATGTCATCATTTATTTTTTAAATATTTTTTCATCGATCATGTTCATTCATTTTCTTAAGTGTCTTTGAATTATTTATTTTTACGTCAAAAACCTTATTACTTGCATATTGTTCAAGAGTTTCATTTTTAAAAATAATATCATGATGTTATTTGCAATTTTCCTGTATATGTTAGTAATGTTTAATGCAAGAAAAATTCAAAATTTATTTTAATTATCCCCGTGTTTGTACACGGGGTGTTAAACTAGTATATATATAAAATAATAAGGCGCCATCCAAAATAATCAAAAAGGTCCCATCCCAAATAATTTAAAAAGCCCATTTTAATTTTAAAACGTCTAGACATTTGCAGACCCATTTCTCAAATTAAAAAATCCAAAAGTTGGAGACATTTGCAGACCCATTTAAAAAGCCACTTTTAGTTACGTTACTGGCTTTCTGCCCTACGCCCAGCCCCACAATCACGTCTCATGCTTGCGTATTTTTGCGTCTGCTTTTCGTCTCCGAGACTCCGACAGTCCGACGTCGCCACCGACTCACCACCAAGGCACCAAGCTGCCGTTGGTTTCTTGTTTCTAGCATCACTAATTCACTATCCTACATTATTTCAGGTATTGTTTTAATTTTAATCCTTTTTAAGCCCCTTTTGTTCATATTTAGTTTCAGCCTATTGTTTACTTCTATTTGATTAATACAATAATACAATCGACTAATGGAGCCTGATACTATTCCTATTTGTTTATTTACAATCAACTAATCTCACTTCACTTGTAGACTTGCTTAGTTTATTTATTTAGGTATAATTGTTGATTAATATTTAATAGTGGGTTCAAGTTTCAACAATCTAATTGTTTAATTGTGCTTTCTTTAAACAAATGCAATACCCATTGTTGTTCAATAAATATTGTTTAATTGTTTATTGTTTGATTGTTCTTTCAAGGGAATGGAAAAATTCTTGATAGGAAAATTTTCATCTTCAAGTAATGATTTTGGAGGAGAATCTTCAAGTAAAAATACCGCAAATAAGGTTTCCCGGTCTAGCACTAGTTATTCAATACCTAAATTAATTGATTTAGACAATCTTCCTTGGGATCCCGCAGAGAGAAAAGGGATTTTAGAATATCATCCTAATCAAAGAGACGAAATTAGACGAGCATATTGGCTTAAAGGACCTTGTCAACCTTGTGGTCACAACTTCCCCAAAAAAGTGATAGGGAACAAAGAAAGACGTTTTATAGAGAAATGGTTCGATCAATATGCTAACTGGTTGGAATATAGTGTAAAAGTGGACAAAGCTTTTTGTTTATGTTGTTACTTGTGTAGAGACTATGTAGGGCATCCAGGTGGGAGGGATGCCTTTGTGATAGAAGGCTTTAATAGTTGGAATAAAACCGAGAGATATTCAAGACATGTGGGTGATATTAATAGCTTTCACAATAATGCACTTAAAAGATGTGAAGATCTAGTTACAAAAAATCAATCCATTACTATTTCCCTTCATAAGCAAGATGATATTGTGAAGAAAGAGAACCGGATTCGATTAAATGCTACAATTAATGCTTGTCGATTATTATTGAAATGTTCTTTACCATTTCGTGGGCATGATGAACAAAAAACTTCTATTGTTTTGAGATATGTAGATACACATGGGCTTGTTAAAGAGCGATTTGTGGGTCTTATTCATGTGATGGACACATCCTCTTTATCTCTTAAATCTTCCATTGATGCTTTCTTTGCTAAACACAAATTGAGTATGAACCGATTACGAGGTCAAGGTTATGATGGAGCAAGTAATATGCGTGGAGAGTTTGACGGATTAAAAGCAAAAATTTTAGAAGAAAATAACTCTGCATATTACATATATTGTTTTGCTCATCAACTTCAATTAGTGGTTGTGGCGGTTGCAAAAAAACATTTTGGTGTTGTGAACTTCTTTGACTTGTTAGCCGTTATGATGAATATAGTTTGTGCTTCATGCAAAAGGAAAGATCTTCTTAGAGAAGTTGAAAAAGATAGAGTTGTGAATTTGTGAAACACCGTATTTTCTAACACTACTTTGGAATACGCGCGGAAGCTTAATTACATACTATAATAATATAATAGTGAAAATACAACTTTAACTTGTTTGATTTACAAAACACCTTTACAGTGTTACTCATAAACAGGCTCTTTACAAAAACAAACAGATATCAGAGTTATGATCAGTCCACAGTTCCAGTTTCACCTCTATCTTCCACATACCAGTAATATCCTATAAAAGAGTTCAACAGTGGGGGATTAGCACAAAGCTAAGTGAGAGAATAGATATAAAAAACATACAAGGCATAAAGCCCAAACAACCAAGCTCAAGCAACAAGAGAACCGGCGGTCGTGCGGGACCTTCAACCAAATGCCGGCCAAAGCATAGGTTTACCGATAGCTCAGTTATCACAGATAACAGTACTAGCACCTCTTGATTACAACAAATGCTTATCAAGACGATTACTATTATTGTATATCCCTAAACAAAGGCCCAACTGAAAAACAACCGCCAAGCTGATCTCCACAACAACATGTATATATACAGTAAACAAGAGATAACATCTCAAAGAGCAACCAATCAGGAGTTATATCTTATACATCCAAGATATTTATCCACTCACCTATATCTTCAACAGTCAGGCAACTCAGTCTTTACTTATCTACTGAGTTTTGTCTCCACCTGAACAAACAACTAACAATCAGTATTTTCTTAATCAATACACAATAATCACAATACTATAATCAACCACATATGCACATAAAATCACAAGTACATATTAAATTCATGTATATTCACATCAATATACCGTAATTCACTATTACCCTTTTACAATCTGTAATTCTGTGAATTCATCCATCTCCTTAGCTTAGACAATACATACATTCCATTCTTAAGCCAAGGCCATACTGAATGTACAATTCATGTTCATCTTCAAATCATCAAAGAGTTGTTCTTTAATCGGATTCCTCATAACAATTCAAATTCCGAGCAAAGGTAAGATTAGAATTCCGACCAAATCTCCAATTCCGAGTGAGGGTCAATTCTGATCAAACCAATTCCGATTGAATTCCCAAATTCCGATCAAAGTCAATTCCGACAGAACCAAATCCGAGCTAAGGCTCAATTCCGAGTAAAGTCACATTCCGACTAAGAGTCGGATTCCGATCGAAAGTGTTAGGGCATATCACAGTCTGATTTCATACTTAAATCATGTATTCCGAGTAATGTCCAATTCCGAGTGAATCCAAATCCGACTACATCAAATCCGATTAAAAAGTTAAGGCATACAATGAAGTTTACTCGGATTCTAAGTCCAATTCCGAGTAAATTGGTCGGAATCACCAAATCCGACAGACTCATCACTTGAATTCCGAGTCATTCATGACATGAATTCCGAGTGCTTCATAACTTGAATTCCGACTAAATCAAAATCATTCATAATTTCAATTCTAATCTGATTTTAAGCATGCGACATCATCCAGGTTTCCAGAATTGATTTCTAAACATGTTTGATCATAACTAACAATCAATTCTAACATGCATACAACCTAGATCATAAATTCATCAAATCAAGCATTCAATCGGATTTCATATATACATAATCAAAACCGAAATTAAACATCAATTTAACACAATGATTCAGAATTTCTAACCTCTTGATGATGTTAACACTTCAATTAAACAGATTCACAATTAAGATCAACAAAAATTCAATTCTTTCTTCTTTCTTTCTTTCTTGCTCTCGGCCAAGACTCACAAAACACACACACAACACCTTGATAACTAACACAAGCAAAGGAGTATGGAAGAGGAGTGGGTGGATATACCCACCAACCGGTCACCCCCCCCCCCCCCCCCCCCAAACCCACTCAATATTAAAATATTATAATTATTTACCTTAAATAATTAAAACATTTTAATATCACAAATTATTATCAAATAACACATTTCTACAATAATACACATAAACAATTAAATTTCCAAATTAATTAATTAATTAATTACCTTAAATAATCTAGGGCGGTAAGAAGGGTGTTACAATTTGATTGGTTACGGTGTACTTGAAATTGGAAGTGGTTTGAACCAAGAACTCTCTCTTACACGAGCAGGGGATACACGATGGAGTTCTCATTACAAAACAATTTTATGGTTAGCTGATTTATTTCTGTTTGTTATTAAGGTGCTTGAATATGTGGAAGAAGAAGCAACTAATAGTTCTTGTCAAAATCAAGCAATTGGTCTTCTTAAATATTTGGAATCATTTGATTTTGTATTTTATTTACATTTGATGTTGCACATTTTGGGGCTTACGAATATATTGTCAAAAGCATTTCAAAGAAAAGATCGAGATATCTTGGAAGCGGTTGAATTGATAAGGTCAACAAAAGAAAATTTGCAAGAGTTTAGGCAAAATGGATTTGATGCACTTTTAGAGAAAATATCTACCTTTTGTGAAAAACATAATATTGAAATGTTGAAGATGGAAGATGAATATGCTAATTCAAGAAGTCGAAGACAAAGAGCCAACATCACCAATCGCCATTATTATGAATATGATTGTTTCAACACGGTTTTAGATATGCAAATTCAAGAATTTGGCGACCGTTTTAGTGAGGTAAGCACCGAATTACTTGAAAATATGGCGGCCTTGAATCCGTGTAATTCATTTTCTAGATTTAATGCATCTAAGTTAAGGAGGTTGAGTGAGTTTTATCCATATGATTTTGATAATGTCGAGAAGAGTAGTCTTGAGCATGAGCTTGATTTGTACAATCACAGTGTACAAAAAGATGAAAGATTTACTAGCTTAAATAGTATTGCAGACCTTTCTAGAGTTTTGGTAGAAACAAGAAAGCATCTTTCGTATCCTTTGGTTTATCGACTATTAAAGCTAGCATTGATTTTGCCCGTCGCAACCGCGACACTTGAAAGATGCTTTTCGGCAATGAAGATTGTGAAGACTTATTTGCGTAATCGAATGGGTGATGATTTTTTGAACTCCTGTGTAGTATGTGCCATTGAAAAAGAAGCACTTGTCAATGTTACGAATGAAGATGTAATTAAGCGGTTCCAAAAGATGAAAGAACGTAAAGGACAAGTATAGATGTAACATTTTTATCAATGAATGTCACATTTTGCTTTTTATGACGTTTACTTAACTTTTTTTTATGTTATTAGTTATGCCCCCCGTTTCTCAATTTTCTGGATCCGCCACTGATACACACTGTTCATTTCAGGGTTTTGCTATATTGCGCCTCTATGATTATAATATATATTGTGTTTGCATATTCTTTAACAAAATGCATATCAGTACAGATGGTAAGGCTCGCCATCTATATCCATGAGGTATACAATTCGAATCCTCATAGCGCTTTTTAAAATTTATTTTGTACTTTTTTTTCATTCTCATCACGAGGGCTACGCATATAACAAAAGAAAATTTCTAACTTTTTTTATATCATATATACTTTTAGAATGTATTTATTTATGTCTTATATGTATAAAATCGTTACATGCTTTTATATCGTGTTCCGTATATAAATTTATAGTTTTGCAATATTTTGTAAACCTGTTAAATAAATTATATTATTTTAATAAAAAAAATTTAGAGACATGATTAACATATTTACATAGACTTTTAGTATATAGTCATATATAATGTTTCAAAAAAGCTTTCATAATATATCTATTTTTCCAACAAATCATACGGTTTTCGTGACATTTCTTACGATGCATTATATGATTGATTATATTAATTAAAAAACCAAACAAAGAATTATTTGTAATACAATTTCTTTACTAATTTATATACATCTTATCTTACGAGGCTTTCTTTTTGATAAAGTTATCTTATAAGTTATTTAATATTTGAGTGGTGTTAGTAAAATTATAACAAATATAAAATATATAAAAAAACATTGAAATTTAGTAGTATAATACTTAAACACAACTTAGTTTTATGATACAATTGATATTGTTTTATTTACATGTAAAAGATCACTTATATAGTTTTTTGTACGTAAATTCAGTAATAGACTTGTATTGACGTTTTTTATAACATTTTATATATTGTTCTCAGAAAAATTTACCAACTAATATTCGCAGTGAAACGCGAAGCCATACGCTCGTTATTTTACAATCATCAAGAATTAAGATGCATTATTTCACTCTTCATAAAAGGGTTAATCCAACCTGCGTAATTTATATAAGGGTTTAGGTGTTGTTTGTTAAAACAGAATGATTTAGTGCTGAATGGTTCATAGCTCTGAATAATTCAAAGCATCTGAATGATACTTTTCTGAATAGAAAATACTGTTTGATAAGACTTCTGAATAATTTTTCTAAATGACTAAAAATTACACTATTGCCCTTTTGTTTCAACCATGTTTATTTATGATCATCAAGAGGGTAAAATGTTAACACCATAATACAGGAGCAAAATTGAATCTTCAACCAAAAGCAAAATAAACCGAAAATGAAACATCAAATTCAAGCAGGAGGTAATTTAAAACACAAAATTCAAACATGGTCAAAAATCAAACTCCAAATTCAAGCATACGTTTAAACTCCAGAAATCTCATAAGCATGCTTTTAGAAATTAAAAAGAAAAATCGTAGGGGCATAATCGATTCTAAAAGGCTTTGTTTTTTATTAACACTGGAAATCAAATTGTAGAATCAGGAGCAAAATCAATTCATCAAACCCAAGAAATGGCAGGAGCAAAAACGATTATTAAAATCCTAAAAATTGCAGGAGCAAAATCGTTTCATTAAACGTTATAGGGTGAACAAAATCCTAGATGAATATCAATCGTTTGGATAACGAGTAAAAAATCGCAAAAGAGAAAGAATAAAACCGGTAGTACAATCGTAGTAGAATGGTGAAGAAATCCATGGGTATTAAGGTAAATATGGAGGTGCTGAATGGTTTAGGATGGCTTTTTATTTAGAATCATTCAGAATGAATTCAGTTGGTAATTCCATTAAGAGGTATTTACCAAACAAGTAATGATGCTGACCGATTCAGCAATTACCTCTGAATGGTATCATTCAGCACGTAACAAACACAGCCTTAGTTTCAAAAAGTGTATCGAACTTGTCACTTTTTGCTATTGTATATACTCATTTTTTTAAACTACCATTTAGTATATCAAACTCACCAAAACTACCATTTTATGTATTAGAAAACTTGCTATACAAGTTGCAGGTAATATTTTTAATTTTGTTTTTTTATAAATTCCACATCATAGAAAAACTTGTCATGTCATTAAAATTAATTTCTATCAGATGCCACATCATATTTTATCACTAAAAACATGAAGATGAAGAACACAACATGAAGAACACATGACCAGATGAAGAACTCATATTTGAACAAGAAAACAAAAGCCCTAAAAAGTAAAAACAAAACGAATCAAAACCCTATAACTTAGATCCGATGGGGTTCTTGAAAGCACAAAACAAATCGAAGAAAGCAACAGAACAAATCGTATATGAACATAACGAAATCAAAACCGTTTTAAGAAGTTGAATAAAAACCTAGAACTGGGAAGTTGAATCTATCGGTGGTGGTGGTGTTCAGTTGAAGTTGCCCCAAATCAAAACCCTAAGAAAATAGAAACCTAATCGATAGCAGGAACCACAGATCTGGAAAACCTAAACATAGTTTTGATATCTGATTTTCGAAGAACAACCGTGAAGAACATCATATGTAAAGAAACAGGATTTGGGGTTTCATGAACAGTAGGCCTAAATCGATGGATTTCTTGTTCGAAAAACCCAATCGAAACCCAGATTTGTTGAATTCGCATCTTGAAGTCGATTAAAACCCAAATCATCCGATTGATCAATGTTACGGAATGAGGGATAAATGTTAGGCATGCTATGGATGAATGTTAGGCATGCGATGATGATGCATATCGAGGGAAAATGCTTGTTCCAGAAAGTTGGATGAAGAACCAAAGAACAAAATCAATGGGAGTATGCGATGATGATTGTTGCTATGCATATCGAGGGAAAATGCGATGATGAGCTATGGATGAATGTTAGCATGTGATGATGATGCATAGCCCTAATCTTCTGGAAGTATGCGTCAAGGCCTGAACTTGTTTATTCTTAATATTATTATTATTATTATTATTTTGTTATTATTATATATTCATTATTTATATATCAAGAAATTACATGTCAGCACTCTAGTTCAATGCCACCTCAACAAAACCTGTGCCATGTCATCATGACCTGTTGAAGAGGTAACCAAGTACATAAAATGGTAGCTTTAGAAAGTTGGATACGCTAAATGGTAATTTTGAAAGTTGGGTATACACAATAGCAAAAAGTGACAAGTTCGATACACTTTTCGAAACTAAACCCTTTATATAATATTAGGGAAAAATCATAAATACTCTTTTTAACTTGTAAAATATCTTATATTTCCAAACTACAAGTTTTTATATACTTAAAAGATATTTTAAGTATATAAGAAATTTTACAATTTACGATCCAAGTTCCGCTCATCTTATCTTGCCGATGCTTTTTTCTTATTTTTTTCCCTGGTTCCTTCTCATCCCTTTTTCCTCCTTCTATATCCCCTTTTAATCTTCATTTTCCTTGCCATCCCGTTTTAATTCCTTTATTTTTATGATATAACAATTTGGTTTGTATTTTTTTTTATTCTATTGACATGTAATGGTTTATTATTCATTTTTTTAGAAATCTTTTTCATAAATGTCAAATTTAACGCTATAAATGTTCTAAAATTTCTTTTGGAAAGTAAAATACCTTTTTAATAAAATTATTTAATATATTCATGAAAAAAACATATAATTTTACTAACAAAAAAAGTGGTTATTTAAAACCTTTTAAGAAACCGATTTTGTAAAATGTAAAATCTTTTAAAAAAACTCCCCAAATACATCAATAAAATAAAAAATAAATAAAGTGTACTCACTTACATCTCTCTTATGTATAATTTGAGATTAACAAATATATAAAATATTATTTCCAAAACTTATAAGGTAAAGTGTTGGAATCTCTCTCCACGATATTCTCGCAAGTTCTTCGATCCCCTCCTCATTTCATTCGATATAATTGTGTGTTTTAAATTTTCTTCAATTTCAATATGCACGTTATCCTCATTTATATTTTGTTTAATCTATTTTTTTTTTTTTTTTGTAATTTTGTTTCATTCATTATTTCCGACATTATATTTTGCTAAGCTTATTTTTTAAAAGTTGATTATTTTGAGAAGTGGCGTACATTCATTTTTAATTATATTCAGATTTATATCTAGTTTTTAACCATTTTTTCATATTAATATTCCTTTGAAAGAATACAAATGATTTTATACGAACTTCAAAAGATAGTTATTATATACGACTTCTTTTAAGGTTTTTAGAAAAAACACACATTTTTCAATATTGAAAAATATATATAACTAGGAGAGAGTTCATGTGAGAAGCTTTAAAATTATGAGAAGTGTGAAAAGTTTTGTAAGCTAATTGATTTTTCTCTAATTCAAAAGGGTAAGTAAACAAAAAATATTTCTCTCTTCTTTCTCCAATTAATTAATTTTTTTGGATTTTGTTAGTCATTGTTATCTAATAATACATATTCTATTAAAACTTTTCCAATTCAACACTATTATTATGGTATGCCCACCGATCAACGTTTAAAATAAATTAATATAATTTTATTATTAATGCAGTTTTCACTATTGAACAAAGCTTATAATCACTACTTCTTTATTATGTATATTTTGTTCATCAGTGAACATAGCCACACTCAACTGTTACCAAAACCCATTATTAAACTTTTCAAACTAAAAATAAATCAAAGTTTTCTAGTGAATTTATAAGAAAACCTAAAAAGGCCCATATCAATATACACAATTCGTATTAGTGAGCCATGTTAATATGTGTTCACTAGTGAGCGCCGTACAATACATGATATGTTAACAATCGGATAAACCGTAATATGTTTATTTGTGAACACGCAAAATGAAGAAACCTGACAAATTTAGTGTTAAAACACTAAAAATGTGTTGATTAATTATTGAAGGAACAAGAGATCAAAAATTTATCATTATTGAACAACCAACATAGACATACACACAAATTCATTGTAAAACTATTAACACCATCTTCTTTACTGAATGGCCAAAATATATAATTAAATTTGTTTGGCATTGTGTTCCCTCATAAACACATAAGAATATAAAATTTGAAACAACAGTTATTTTTGTCCCCTTGTGAACGCATCACTAATAGCACAAATTTCATTCAAAGTTGCTAAAATACAAGTTTTAGTATAGAACTATTTGAATGTTGATAAAAAAAAATCTAATCTTGAAAATCCATAAAGTAAACAATCTCTAAATCTCCAATAACCCAAAATTTCAATGGATTAGGTCCTTTATATATAAAAGATATAGGGAAAACACTAAAAATGGATTGGCTAACGAATAGGAAACAAGTCGACAATCATGTTAAATGGTGTTGACTCCGTCACCATTTGTTGATAACAAACCTCGCCCTAGACAACAAGGGACGGTGGATTCAAGCGAAGATTCCATAATCGGTGGTGGATTCATGCGAAGATTCCATATACCGTATGAGATCATCGGTAGTGGATTCACGCGAGAATTCTATATATCTTTCCCTCGATGTCCAACTTTGTTACAACAAGGATAGGCGGCAATGTTTCTTCTATGGCCAGTTCATGATCGGCGGCTAAGGTTAGTGAGGAGATTAGGTTGAATTTTAAGAGAGATAGGTGAGGATGAAGAGTCTATAAAGGAATTTTGGATTGTAAATTTTTATATTTAAATAAGAAAAGGCATTTGGGGCCGTGAATGTCAAATGGGGAGCAAATTTAATTAGGAAAATGATTTAACTTTGGGTTTTAAATTTTCTTTTTTACCCCCTTTGAGTTTCATATTAATTTATTTAAATTTGTTATTAATTACTAAAATGTCATGATTGTTTTTAGGGTTAAGTTTCTCTGCTGCCAGCTGCACATTTTTTGTGTGCTGCTAAGGATTATTTTGTAATTTACTAATAAACCAAAATAATTATCATAAGGAAAGATAATCTATTACTTGAACTAATGCTACTAGGGCCCGTTTCTCCTTATAGTCCCACTAAATTGAGTCTTCTTCACTTCCATTCCACGTTCTTACGGCGGCAAATTGTAAACAGTTAGGCGCCAACCTCCATGGTAACAACTGACGTCTTCACACCTTTCCTTCTTAGCATTATTTGTTCTTGCCTTTCCTTCTTAAAATTTCTTAAGCATTTTATTAACAACTTCTAGTCATCGATATTAATAGGATAAATAGAATCGAAGTATTGTATTCATTAAAAGTAACATTCTTCACTCATGGTAGAACCAACCAATGAAACACAAGTACTATCAGATTTGATATTGAGAATGTTAATAGAATTTTTTTGTGTTTTTTATGCGATAGAATTATAGTTTCATTGAAACTTATTTTTGTACAGGAAGAATGACTAATTGTGATTTTCATGTTGACGAAAATGAATTTCTTATGCGTGATGAAGAAGAAATCGAGGTTGAATCAGGTTTGATTTGAATATTTTTTTTGATGTATCTGTTTCAAATCATATTCTTAGTCACAATTTTCTTTCATTATTTCATTGTCACAATCTGAAAAACAATGACATTTATTGCGTTAGATGAAGCTGATAATGGAAATGAGCATACATTGATTGATGATATAGATAGAAATGAATATCTTATTAGTGATGAGGAAGTAATGAAGATCAAAATAGGTATGATTGATTATATTCTACTTTAAAGATTCTAAAAACTTAAAATATGTTACATATACTCATCACGTGGAATTTTTAGTTTCATCAGGAGATATAAATGATAAAGCTCAGCATGTTTTTAACAATGAAAAAAACGCAATTGAGTCAACCGACGTTTCCAATCAATCATTTGAGTGCTATGTAATTGGAAAAAAATTCGATGACTCTGACGCAACATATAATTTTTATAATAAATATGGTCTTTCAAGAGGTTTTGGTATCCGAAAGCATTACCATAAAAAGCACTCTGGTACCACTACTACAAACAACAACTTTTGCGACGGCCAAATCCGTCGCAAATCCATCGCAAAAGTACGTTTGCGAAGGATTTGCGACAGATAATAGCTGTCCCAAAAAGGCTCGTCGGAAAAACCAGTTGTGACGGCTTTGCGACAGGCGAAATTTGCGTCGGATTTGCGTCGGTCAATTTGCGTCGGACTTGTGTTAGAATTGACGTTTTGTGACGGGTTGATTTTTGCGACATTGTTGCGACGGATATAGATTACGACAGCTTTGCGACGGATGTAGATTGCGACAGCTTTGCGACGGATATAGATTGCGACAGTTTTACGACGGATTTGCTACAGCTTTCTGACAAATGTCTTACCCGTCGTAATTCGGTCGCAAAAAATCAAACTTTTTTTTTAAATATTAGCTTTTATAATTTCCATTTTTTCCTATTAAACATAATTGCCAACTGTCAACAAAATATACAAAATGACATAAATAATAAAAAGTTATACAATCCTAACAAGTATTCCTTGTTTAAGTCAATAACAATTTCATAATGATCCAAAAGAAACTAGCGCTTAACGTTTTTCTTGATATTTTGTGATTTGCGCAAACAACTTGTCAACTTGAATTATTTCATTTTGAAAGTCTTCGAATTGTTTGACTAATTTTTCCCTCTCAACTCTTTCTCTTTCTGGTCTCTCTTTCTCTCGTCAATCTTCCTATTCCTTGTTAATAGGTGACTTTTTCCAGTTCTTTTTCTTCTCTTTCGATCTCCTTTTCTTCCATATCATCGACCACTTCGTCAAAGTTTTTAATCTATAAATCATAAACCTTGTATTAAACACATATTTATAATGCATAACTACTAAACAAATAACAGGAGGCAAGAAAAAAGATGAAAAAAACTTACTTTATTGATTATCAAGAAAGTAAAACAAAAAGATAGCAAAAATCTAGTCATAAATTCAAAAACACCTAATTAATAAGAATATATTAGATCAAATCAAACTATAAGTCATTAAATCCAAAATACCTAGGGGTTTGATAAGTTTTTATACTATAAAAACAAATTTCAGCAGCCATATTGATGAAGCTCATATGTGCTAATGGAATCCTTCAAATCCAATTACAAAACACCACAAGCCTTAGATAAATATAAGTAATATAGTATAATAAAACCATATACATACAAGATTAAGATGGAATGACATCTTAATTTTACCTCAACATGAGAAGCTTAATTAATTGTTAGTTGGCTGCACAAAAGGAGCCCTGCTAGTTGCTACAGGAAGAACAACTCCTGTTCGTGTACTAAAAATTACCAATATAAAAAAATGTATTAATTTGGCAGTGTTTTACTTGAACAGTATATGAGAAGATGAATCATTAGAATAACATAAGCAATCTAATTATAAACATAGCCTTCCTACTTGTCTTCTTTGCCCACTGCAAACAACAGAAACCACAAAAACCTACATCATTTAATGTAATTAAACTCGATTAATGCCCCTATTATCAATTGGAAACATATACAAAACTCAATAAAACATATACCACGAGAATACAAAAGGAGATGTTTGTAAATCAAATGAAATAAATAAGCAACTAGATGTAGAATCGTACCGGTGGGAGTCCAGGAACGAAGACGAGTCGAAGAAATCAAAAAGAAGCTCGTCGTTCACAAATGAAGGTGGTGCCGGCCGTAAATATCGTTCACAAATACGCCTAAACAAATGAAAATCACAATGATATACATGAAGAAACTGCACATTCTCTGATTTAGGTTCATTTGAATCAAACCGATGACTAAAACAAAATAATAGTCCAATCGAAAAGGTGAATGGAGGGTACCTTTGACCGTCGATAAAGGAAATGATACGGTGAAACGAGGAAGCAACAAACTGCCATGATAAAGGAGATCTGAAGCCGGAATCGATACGTAAGGGAAAGGTGAGGGTGAATTGAGTTTAGGTTTAGGTTTAAGTCTTGGGGGGAAGTTTGTAAATAGTGATCCGGTTCTTTTATCAATTTGGGAGGGAGTTAAATTTTCAAGTGTTGGTGGGAAAATGAAAATTGGTGGAAAATAAAAATTGGTGAAGTGTTCTGTTTTATTCTATATTTTTTTGAACTTTAATTTTGTTTTATATATTTGGTAATTCATATTATGTAAATTTAATACACAAATTTATGACTATTCAACAACACGCAAAAATTTAAAAGAATTATTCATCCATGTTGTATGTGTCGTTGGATAATAAATGATTTTTCAAGATTAGTAAAACGTGTATGTAAACATATGACATTGCACACA
Organism: Pulicaria dysenterica; assembly: GCA_947179395.2. Classification (NCBI taxonomy): domain Eukaryota; kingdom Viridiplantae; phylum Streptophyta; class Magnoliopsida; order Asterales; family Asteraceae; genus Pulicaria; species Pulicaria dysenterica. The sequence continues at coordinate 115,531,317 of OX359290.1, read as the reverse complement.
AGAGTGCCTACAGAAAAACATATAAACCCTCTTACTTCATTGAACCGTTAAAATGTATAATAAATGAAATGTTGTGTGTCCATTGGTGTCATTTTTACAACCTTTTATCTAAATATACAAAAACAGAAAAAAAGAATTCAAAGTCCGTCGCAAATCTGTCACAAAAGTGTGAAATTTGCGACAGATTTGTGACGGACCCATACTTGTTTTTTTTAAACTATTTTTTTCGTATTACAAACTCGTATATCCTATAATACACTATTATATAACTTTACAAACACATAAAAATTTTAAAAAAATTATTTGTTAGAGTCGGAGTTGTCGTTGTATGAAAAACGATATTTTAACATTAGTAAATCTATATATAAATGTATGAAAATGCACACGTTCGTGTCTATAAAAAAACATACAAAACCTCTTACTTGACCAAACCGTCAACAAGTATAATAAATGATATGACTTGTGCTTGTTGGTGCTTTTTTACGACTTTTTATCTAAAAAATCAAAAATACGAATTCAAGGTCCGTCGCAAATCCGTCGCAAAAGTGTGAAATTTGCGACGGATTTGTGACGGACATTAACTTGTATTTTATTTTTTTAATTATTTTTCCGTATAACAAACCGTATATCCTCTAATACACTATTATATGACTTTATAAACATATAAAAAATTTAAAAAATTTATTTGCCCAAGTGGGACGTGCCGTTATATGAAAAACGATATTTCAACATTAGTAAATCTTACATAAATATATGAAAATGCACACAAGCGTGTCTATAGAAAAGCATATAAAACCTCTTATTTGTCCAAACCGTCAACCTGTATAAAAAATTATATGACTCGTGTTTGTTGGTGCTTTTTTATGACTTTTTATCTAAAAATGCAAAAATTCGAATTCAAGGTCCGTCACAAATCCGTCGCAAAAGTGTGAAATTTGCAACGGATTTGTGACGGACATTTACTTGTTTTTTATTTTTTAATTGTTTTTCCGTATATCAAACTCGTATATCCTCTAATATACTATTTTATGACTTTACAAACAGATAAAAATAAAAAATAAATTATTTTTCCGAGTCGGACTTGTCGCTGTATGAAAAACGATATTTCTACATTAGTAAATCTTATGTAAACATATGAAAATGCACACAATCGTGTCTATAGAAAAGCATATAAAACCTCTTACTTGAACAAACCGTCAACATGTATAATAAACGAAATAACTCGTGTTTGTTGGTGCTTTTTTACGAATTCTAATCTAAAAATGCAAAATACAAATTCAAGAGTTGTCGCAAATCCGTCGCAAAAGTGTGAAATTTGCGACGGGCTGTTTATTTATATAATTTTTATTATCATTTACATATTTTTGCCTCGGATTTGCGTCCATATTCTCTGTCGCAAACTTTCCCGTCGCTAGTCCGTCCCTATTCCGATGCTAATTTCCGTCGCAAAACCGCCCGTCGCTATTCTGTCGCTATTCCGTCACAAATTCTGACCACATGATTGTGATGGTTTTATGCCTTGAAGTTCGTCACAAATCCGTCGCAACACAGTCGCAGCTTTTCTATTTTTTGCTACGGATCTCGTCCGTCGCAAATTTTCGTCGCAATAGCCTGTTTGTGTTGTAGTGTACAAATGATATATACCGACACGTATTTGTCTGTAACAAGGAGGGTTACAAAGATATGCGGCAGAAAGTAGATGATGCTAAACGACGTAGCATTAAGAGGACGGGGTATAAGGCAATGATACAAGTGACTTTGTCAAAGCAAGAAAAGTGGGTTGTAGACAAGTTTGATGATGAACACAATCATCCTTTTGATAATGTGTCACAAGTATCAAAACAATGGTCTCACAAGGTCTTTCATCGTTCCAAAGAATGTAAAGAACTTGTAACTTTGTTGTCAAATACTGGTATGAGACCTAGTCAAATCACAAAAATAGTGAATGCATATAAAGGTAACCAAGATGATAACTTAACAAGAGTTCAATGCCAAGCTATTATTTGCGAAGAAAGAAAATTCAACTTAGGCAAAGAGTGTCATGGAATTATCATTCATTTTCAAGAGAAAGCCGAGGAAGATAAAGATTTCTACTTTGCAATAGACTTGAGTACCGATAGGACTTTAAGAAATGTGTTTTGAGCTGATGGTAGGTCAAGATCATCTTATAATCAATTTGGTGATGTTGTTTTTTATATGACTTACAAAACAAACAAATTTAGCTTGTCATTTGCTCCGTTTGTTGGAGTTAATCACCATGGGCAAACTATTTTACTATGTGGCTGATATATAATGAAGAATGCGAACACTTGAGGAGCGAAGTTTTGTGTTTTTTCTTTGTTTCCCCCCGTTAAGTTCTCATGGGCATTTGCTAAAAAAATTAAACATGTATTTTGTTATGAACTAATTTAAATTTGTTAGGAATCTTCTTTAAAATAATGTTTTTTCTATGTATTCAATTTTGCTAATATGCTTCCATGTGGCTGGGGTCTATGTCAGCAGTAGAGTAGGGTGTTTTGATGGTAGGTTCTTCCTTGGTAGCTGGAAAATTTGTTAGTTTAGATTAGATCCTTCAATTTTGTAATAAATTACAATAATGATCCTTAGCAGCACACAAGAAGCATGCAGCTAGCAGCAGGGATCCTTAGCCCTTGTTTTTAACCATTGATGGATTGATCTAATGTTTCTAATAACTTCTCGTACTTCTCGTAAAAAAAACTTCTTGTACGAACCATCCTTGATAAAATTATCATCAAAGGTAATCGATTAGGTACATAGCGAATTGCATGTTACAACACTTGTTTTTACGCAAAGAAGGTTTAATTAAAAAAAGAACAATAATGTATGTATATAGCTACTAATTATCATCATCGGGTACTCTTCATCCGATTTGGCCATCGCTTCTCGGTTACACACAAACATACAAATTATATATAAATTTCGACAGCATAACAGGAAAAAAACAAAATTTTGCCTCTATTTAAAATTCATATATGATAGTAATTCAAATTCACAACTAACAGCAAAAAAAATTCTAGGAATTCTAGCCAAAGAAAGTGCGTGAATTTCATCAAATAAATTGTTCACTACAAGAAAAATCCTGATTAGTGACTAAAGCAATGTGGTCACTAACAATACAAAAGTGGTCATTAAACTGTCTTAATGACCATAATTACGGTCGTCACTTCTGGTCATTATAGGTCCGTCACTGATCTGATTTAAAGACCAAACTATGTAAGTGGTCACTAACATGTGACTAAAACATAGTGGTCACTATATTTGTGACAACCCTTTCCATCACTAAAATTAGTCATTAATCCCTGAAAGTCGTCACTATCTATTAAATTAATGACCAATAATAATGACCAAAGAAAAGTCACTGATATTGGTTAAAGTTAACTTACTCTGTTAATGACTATAGTGACCAGATATATGGTCACCATCATAGAGACAAAAAATTGTCACTATCATGAAAATACGAGAAGTAGCGGCTAGAACAATTTGCTATTAACTATAACCTACTTAATTTTAACAAACATAAAATGAAATAATAACTTTCGTTCTTAAAAGACAACCATACCATACATTTGATTCAATTCCAAAAACAAACATCTCAAGTCAAATTTACTTATCTAAAATCACTTAATCATAAAACAAAAAGAAACATTTAGATGTCTAATATCATATATTCTAACAATCAAAAGTAATGTCCACGATTCTCTAACCATATGCCCCAGATGAAGATCACTACAAAATAAATAAAATTCAATTAATGAAAAATATAAATGTTGCTAAAGTAAATTTAGTTCAAAATAAGATGCATACTTACGGTTTTTTGAAATTGTATTCGTGCCATGATTACAAGTAAATTTAGTTCAAATTTACTGCCTAGCTCTTAATTCTACTTCTTGGACTTTCATCTGCAATCCGAAGCTGGAGACACTAAACAAGAAGAGGATGTACATAGAAATCAAATAATGAATTATAATGCTTACAAAAATAAAATCATAACATATATCTGTTTCTAGTTTTAGAACTATTGAAACAAGAGTTTAAGGAGAAGATATAAAACATTCATAATATGGAAAAGGAAATGATAGTACTATAATAATGATGACCTATTCTGAATTAGTATTATCGTGCCATGATTCCTCTTGAGAAGATTGTGAATCTGTTTCGTCAGTGTCATCATCACTAAGAAATCCTTCTTCCACGATAGGTAGGTTTTGACTTAACTTCCTACTTGAATCATTACTAATGGTTTTGTGGTTTTGGTGTTCTAGGGGAACTACTTGTGGTCTGAACATATTGAAGACAAACTTGAACAGCATCATGCACTCCAAAACACCACTCTCTCCCAACCAGATATATGAAACCAGATTCGGTTAGAGTTGAAATAACATCCCTGTTTGGATTAGAAATCGTGGTCTGCATTACAAATGTGTGAAAAGTTGCCACATCAGAGGTTCTATATAAGTTTTCTAACGACAGAATGCATTCTAAATTAATGTAAGTAGTTGAAAGAAACTTGTTTATTCTAGTTAGAAGTAGAATTAGAATTAGAAGTTATAGGTGAACAAGATTATGTACCTTAATGTTTCTTGATGAATGGCTTGAAAGAACAGACAGAAATTAGAAACATGACTACTTTTATACATCTTATATAGTATCACTTACGTGATTTTTCATAGGAATCAAATAAAGGAAGCCACTTAATAAGAAAGATTTATGGTTCAGTATTTGACTAGTAAAATGGCAATGAAAATGACCAATTTCTAGTTTAGCAGTAAACTTATTCAAACATCCACATTTCAGTAATTGATTGATCTCATATAACAACAGAGATGACGAGTACTTACGTGCCAACTCTAGAATTACGAAAGATATTCTTTCAACTTCTGGTCCACGTCTGCTGCTTGACCTATCCGTTGTGATTTCATACTCGCGCACCTAAATTATACGAAAAGAAAATGTACATTGAAAGCAACCAAACACTGTCAATTGGATATGGTAATGGTAATGCACAAATATTTCACCTGTCTATTATAAAACTTGTATTGGCAAAATAGAAAGGTGCATCTTCGAACAATCACAATCCCATTGTATGTATATGCTTCTGGATACTGTGGGGTGTTTCGGTATACAGTGGTGCCAGGAAGACGCCCCAACACAGCTAATATAAAAACAAACTATAATTAAGTAGAAAGTTATAGCTGCATGCCAGTTCTATACAAACAAAATTGCTCACCAATATGTGGATTTGCTAATTCATGGATGACAAAAGCAAGAGAAAAACCAACCTACAAATTATCAACACATTACAACACTCAAATTAGTAATTTACAAAATCCAGAATATGTTCGGTCAATTAAATGTGAAAAATCAACATTTGGTGAGATTTTAACGTCGATTCATTCAAAAGCAGAAATAACAAGTCAAATCCACAAAACCTAGGTTGTATGAACGGAAACAAACCAGATGAACCGGGTAACAGAGGTGATTCCACTGCCGCACATACACCCGATTTAGGTCACATGATGATCGAACAAGGTAGGAGATGACGAACGATCGAGAAATTTGAACGGAGATACACTGATTTAGGTCACGATCAGTCGATGATGTAGCACGTCTCGTAGAGAACGGTCACGAAATTTTGAACGATGATGAAGCAGGTCTCGCACATACACCCGATTTAGGTCACGCTGATTTAGGTCTCGTAGAGAATGAAGCAGGTCCCGTAGTTATAAAACCGGATCTCCAATACCATCCATTTAAATGGATCTCGAGTATTAAAAAGGATATTTTATAAAATTTATAACCCATGTATCAGTTGAAAGTTTGACCTGCTGGTAGTCTTCTCCTCTCAAAGTAACATATCTTGTGTTCAAGTAGTGGTAATGTTATTTTTTTTTTATAATTTAATGACCAATACTCTTTGGTCATAATGTCTCTAAATCTATATGTAATCAATTAAATATAAAGACTACCCTAATGACCACTACTTATGGTCACAACCCGTTTTTTGTTTTTTTTTTTAATTAATGACTACTATTTTGTTGTCATAAGGTTTCTAAACACACATAGAGTACTTAATGACCACTATTTTTGGTCATTAGGTCACCAATGCAGTGACCACCAGTTTTTGGTCATTAAATATGTTATAGATATTAAATAAAATATATTTTAATTTTATTCTATCGTATAGTGACTATTTGAGTGACAAAATTGGAGTTTTGGTCACTAAATTTGCAACGTTACCAAAATTCAATGACGACTTGAAATATGGTGACTAAACGTTGATATTAGTGACTAGATTATAGGTTGTCATAAAAATATGGTCACTAAAAAGGACTTTTCTTGTAGTGGTTATTTTCATATGTTAATATAGTTTATTGTATTTCATATATTTTGTAATATTTAATCTTAAAATTAATGTATTTGCTATTAATTTTTGTTTTTGTACCATAAGAAGCTAACTACAAAAATTTCTATTATGCAACTAAAAACTTTAGCGAGAAAAGTAAAACACTAAATTAATTTATGTTTAAGTAATTAAAGATTGTATTATATATAATTTTGTAGTCGATGTTATTTGAATTATAGTTATAAAAAGTTATAGTTCTAATCTATGACACATCCACAAACAGATATTTGTTTTGTGATTCATTGCAAGTTGATGTCGAAAATAATTAGTCAAATGTTGTATTCAATCTACATGTACACTCACGGAGTGACTGTGATTGGTTTTGTTGTTCGGCGATCATGATAAATCTAATCCACTCATATTGTTCTCTATATTTGTTATTTCCCACTAGAATAGATAGATCGAACTATCGAAGAGATTTAAAACACGGATTTTTCGATAATCATCAACAAATCTATTATTCTTGGCACTGTTGTAGGTTTCAAAATCACAAGTATCAAATAGGGCTGGTAATTTGGGTCGGGTTCGTGTTACTGGGTTCGTGTCATTCGTGTTCGGGTCAGTTTCGTGTGCGACCCAATTCCGGCCCATTTATTTTCGTGTCGGGTTCGGGTCGTGTCACTTTTTCCCTGTCGGGTTCGAGTCGTGTTTCGTGTCGACCCATTTCGACCAAATGTATTCGACGAGTATATTATGACTTTCGAGTTTCGACTACGTTTTTCTAATACGGTTTTCGATTACGGGTTCGAATATAGTTTTCGATTACGGTTTTAAAATTCGGTTTACGAGTACGGTTTTCATTATAAAATTTTCGAATTCCTTGTTTGTCTTCAATTTTCGCTACTAACCGGTAAATAAACCACTTATTAACTTGTTAAATATGGCTATAGTTAATATATCAAATACCAACACAATGTACTAACTTCAATACAAATTATGAAAGTACTAAGTTACTAACTAGTAAACAAACCATTGATTAAAATAACCTAAAAGAAAATTATCCAAAGTTAACACTGATTTATACTACTTGAATGTGTAGCTTCACACCTCGTTACACTAGTTTCGTCAACGCAACTATTCGAATCCATGATATTTTGGACAACTTCATCCAACTTCACTTGTGTCACAACTGCATATAAAAAAAGATAATTATATAAAATTCTAATAACTTAAAACATGGAACAAATAAAAAATATTTTATACTTTACATGTTCCTCCAAACAACCAATCTCTTGAGCATACCAAAGCTTCAACAGTAGTTGGTGACATTGAACTACGATATTGATCGAGAATTCTACCTCCGAGACTAAAAGCCGATTCTGAAGCAACAGTAGAGACGGGGACACAAAGAAGATCCCTAGCTAACATAGATAGTTCTAGATATCTAAATTGCTGAGACTTCCAAAAATCAAGCACGTCAAATTCAGCGGTTACGTCCATAGAAGGCTCATCCAAATACAATTCTAATTGACTTTTTTGAGTGTTACCAACACCATCATACTCGTTACTCTTAAACTTTTGAAACTCCTATCGAAATAAAGCAATAAACATCTTAATTACTAAACTAAATATGAGATAAAATAAATTAAGAATAATAACATTTGACACAAATAACACAATTTATGTTAATAGAATAAATAATCTAAAATTACCTCACACATTAAAGATGAAACTTTGTTTTTCGCTTGTCCTTCAATAGAATGAGTTTCGTTAATATTTCCAATACGTGTTGTATTGCTACTCGATGCCTTCACATACTCATCAAAAAGACTAAAAAGTGTGGTCTTAATCTTGTTAAACTTCACAAACATTTGTTCAGCTATTTTCCTCATGTAAAGATCATGACTTTGACGTTTTTCAACCAATGTCAATTGAATCAAAAAAGCTTGTGGGAAAAATGGGATCCAGAAAAAGAATTAGTGGCCTCATAAAAGATTTCAAGAAACTCACTTATCTTTTCAACCTTTTCCCATTTGTCTGGAGTTGGACAAGTTTGAAAATTCGAATCAATCAAGTGAAGATGAACAAGAGCTCTACGATAATAAAGAGCACCTAAAAAAATAACATAAATCATTTTATTAAAGCAATATTCATAAACCAAATGAATAGTTTAAATAACTAATCTAACCAGTTATCGAAGAAATAAGTAAAAAAATAGTTTAAATACCTGAAAGCATAATATATGTTGAATTACATCTGGTAGGAACATCTTGATGCAAACCTTTATTATCTTCCAAGGACATTTGCGAAACACATTGATAAAACTTGATTTTTCTTCCTTTAGAACCCTTGATATACTTTACGCTTTCTCTTATCTTATATACTGCATAATCAAGCTCTTTTAAACCATCTTGTACAATTAAATTTAAATATGTGCGCAACATCGAACATGAAATAGAACACCATCAAGGAGCAAATTATTGTTGGATGTGTAATTCTCTGTAAGATATCTAACACAAGTATCATTAGCAGAAGCATTATTTAAAGTAATAGAAAATAACTTCTTCTCTATTCCCCAAGTTTTGATCAAAGATATGGTTTTTTCAGATAATGCAATCCCGCTATGTGGCGGAGGAAAGTAAGCAAAATTTAGAATCCTTTTTTGTAATACCCAATTACTATCTATATAGTGGGCAGTCAAACTTAAGTACCCATCAGTCGCAATAGATGTCCATGCATCGGAAGTCAAACAAATTCTACCTGGAGATGCAACCAACTCACCACGAAGCCTAGCCATTTCCTTTTGATATGTCTTTTTAATATCAGCCTTTGCGGTGTTTCTACTGATAAGAACAGCTTGTGGTTCTAAATACGAATGCACATTCCTAATGCCTTCATATTCTACAAAAGAAAATGGCAAATCATGCCTAATAACTGCATGCACTAACAACTCCCTAAACTTCTCTTGACTAAAATTTGAGTTAGTTGTAATCAATGATTCTTTGTCAGAACTAACCATGAATTGTCCCATATCCCTTGTTGATATTTTAAGGCAAACTTTTAAGTGACGATGTAAATTACCAGTGCCACTATGACTTTCGCCGAGATATCTCTTACCACATTTCTTGCACTCGCAATAAAGGGGTTCATCTTCTTTTGACGGTATAATAGGAAAATCTTTCCAAATTGCAGCAGAAAGTCTTCTTTTCCTTTTTACCTTTGTATTCTCACAAGGAATATTAGATTGGTTGGGTTCCAAATGGTCTTCATTTAAATCATCATCACTATAATCTTCATTGACATTACTTTCTTGTGTAGTTGCCATGATTCTAGTTCACCTTGAAATTAAAATAAATAACACTATTAATAGTTAAATACAGCGTATTAGACTATTAGGAATGTGCATTTATATAGTAATTTTCATTTAAGATTACCAAGATTCAAGTCTTCATGAGTTCACAAACTTATAAACAAGAATCCATCACATATTCAGAATCCAATATGCTATTTCAATAGTTCAGTATTAATAATATCATCGGATACTTTCAATTTGTCCCTTTCAGCATTTATATAGTAATATTTCAAATTTTCAATCAATCATGAATTCACAAGTTCATAAACAAGAATCCAAGATCCATGCCTTTGCTAACTAAATAAGAAATGTGTTTGTCACTTTGTAGTTGTCGAGAGAGACTGAGAGAGTCAAGAGAATTGAGAATAATTTATAAATGATAACATAACAACTAACAAGTTGTACAACACTACAACATAAAGATTCAAAACAAAAAATCAAGGGTTTCCGGGAGAAAAGAAGGGAGGGACCTGCCAGCCTGCCACGATGAAGGCGTGAAGACTGAAGATGATGAGGAGCGGCAGAGCACCGTAGGAGCGTGAACAGAGCACCGTAGGCCTTTGTCAATGACGGCGGAGGCGTCGAACAAGGGTTAGGCGGCTTCACCTACGTAGGAACGTCTGAAACTTTGAACTGACGATTGACGAGGGTAATTCACCCTTTCACGGCTTCACCTTATCAGGGCTTAGGGGGCTTTGGGCTTCATAAATCGTAAAAGACTAAAAAGTGTCCAATGGCCCATAACTCCATAAGCATGATTTTTTGTTTTTTTACAAAATCAGGTCAAACAGGTCAAAATCGGGTCAGCAGGTCAACCTGAACCCGACCTGATTTTTTTCGTGTCGACTTCGGGTCAACCTGATTTTGACCCGTTTCGGGTTCGTGTCACTTTTTTCGTGTCCGATTCGGGTCGTGTTTCGTGTCGGGTCAGGAATTGTCAGTCTTAGTATCAAACATAAAATTGAAGCTAACACTATGCAATATAATGTGGTGGTAGAAAAGTGTAGATGAAGAATGGAGAACACACACACTACACCAAGAACACTTTTTTCAAAGATTTCTTCTACATATAATGTGAAAGCTTAAAATTCAAGTATTTATATTTTTTATTTTTAATTTCTTATTTATTTGATTTTTTTAACATATATAGTTTTATATACAGGTATTTATCATTTCGAAGCATTGATATATTTTTTTTATTAAAGTTTAAAATATGGCTATTTAGTAATTATATTTGAAAAAACTAAATATCATAATATATGTTGTTGAAATTTTCTAATATTTGAATCTGAAATTTCAGATATCTGATTTAGATACTAAAAACCAACTATCCAGAATTTCAGATATCCGATTTTTAACACTCATAACTACTAGTACATGTATACTAAGTGTGTAATAAGTGGATTTAACAATTTAAAACTGAAACCGTTTTGTCACATATCTATGTATAAATATTGATTCCCGGGAATAATTATGTAACTGAAATAATTAAAAGTTAAAATATTTATACTTTATGATTTAATGCTGAGTCATTTGCAACTAATGATAGTATCAATATGATAAAAATAATGTGTTTTGATTTAAACATGTTTTAATAGAATAAGTATTGACAAAAATTCAAAACAAAAATGAATGGTCAACTCGAATAAATGAGTGTGCAATAAGTAGCTCTAACCATTTAAAGCTAAACCCGTTTTGTCAAATGTAACTATATCTGATAAACTCATTCCAAGAATCAAACAAATATTTAATACAAAATATAGATGTTATCATACCTTTGTAATTAAATAATTTAATTTTATTACTCCATTTCTCATCTAAACGTTAAATAGATACTATTGTCATTCACTTACATTTAGCGTGACTGCACTTTGGACTTAAATACGATATATTTTAATATTACAGTTTGTTAAACTTCATTTCTGTTAAATAAATAATTAATTAGTGTTATTCATGTATAGTGTAGGGTACCTTTGTGTAAATACTGTGTATTATTTATATTCGTGATGGAATGCAATACGCCCTTAACGGGTTTCCACAATACGTAACATGGTATCGAGCCTACCCTAGCTCTCGGTCCCATATTTTTTTCCGATCCATAGATCGCCGGTGCCCCACCCGTCGCCGGTCACGCTTCCACCGCTACCACCGGAATCCTCACTGCCTCCGCCGCCCTGGTACTTTGCTGGAACCCTAGACGACGCTCACTGATCTGCCGTCATCGATCACCTATGTTTCCGGTCCTCGTACCTGCCGCCGCCGCTGCCGTCATCACACCCACGGTCTTCTTCGCCGGAACCCTAGGCGGCCTTACTTGTTATGCTTGTCGCGGTTTCCACAATACGTAACAATTTCTAATAAGCGCCGGCCATAAAAACTTTATAGCTACATAAAATTTGAATAAACAGACAAAAGTTACAAGACGTGTACATCTTACTCCTCTCTAACCATGTGATTGTGAGCTTAAATTCTATATGGATAATTGTCAATAGTATAATTAAGATATGTTGATTCAATTTACCATAAAATAAATTAAGTCATGTATATCGCATAAGTTACTTTGGCTAGAGAATCAAATTTAATTTCATGGATAAATAGGTCGAACTTTGATTTTTTAAAATGTAAAACATAAGATGATCGGATCTATCAAGCTTTAGAGTTCAAATTGATTATAATTTTGAAAAGATAAATGACTATATTGATTAAAAAATGTTGTCAATAATGACTAGATGAATGGTTACGATAATTTAATTAAACTGATTAATATTAGTATTTTATTGATACTAAGATATATGGATTATAAATTTTTTTGCAAAAGTTATACACATTGTTAATATACAACTTGAGCATGATGGAAATAATAGTATTAATTGCAATGAAAGGTAGGATTTAGTACAAAAAACGGCAAAGGAAAAACTCTTCTTTATAAAATACAAGTGTTGGTTAATATCTTTATAGACATGGCATACCTCATTAATTTGTGTTTTCTTTCCAGAAAATATTACGAAAAGTACTTGTGAAATCATTTATTAAATTGCTTTTCCACTAAAAAGAAAAAAAAAAACAATATGTTTTGATGAGTTGAGACTTGAGAGTTGAGACTTGAGAGTTGAGACTAGAAAATGATTTAGTTGATAAATGAAGCCCAAATTTTGGCCCACAAGAGCCGCGAAACCAAGTCACAAAGGCCGGTGCAAACTGCAAAGGTAGACATGCACATGGACCGGATAATACTATATCCGGTTATAGTATTATCCGGATCGGATTTAAAAAAAAAAACCGGTTTCGGTTAAAACCGGTTTAGTATTAACCGGTTACGCAGTCGAATTTGAATACTATAAAATCCGGATTCGGTTTATACTATAAAACCAGTTTTTTTTTTGCCCAAAAAAACCGATCTCCGTTTTTAAGCACCCAATGTTTTTTTTTTGTTTTTTTTAAATACATTTCCTATAATATATACTATAAAAAAACATACATGTGAAAGAAAACTCAAATTTTGATTAATTTAAATACTTAAAAAGTACAATATTAAAATTACAAACTTCCTAATTAAAAATATTCAAACTACAAACATCTAAATATTGTAATAAAAATACTTAAAACCATTCAAACTTCGAATTAAAAGTGGGAAGCTAGGGAGGAGCTTCGGCATCGCCATCACCCCTACATAGCAACTCGTTCACGCATCTTCTTCTTCGCCAAGAAGTACACCAAACGGCTAGAAAACGGTAGTATTTTTGAAAAAAACGGCTAGTAGGATTTTCCGAATAAAAACCGGTTTTTAAACCGGTTATAAAAAAACCGGTTTTTTAAACGGTAAAAAATCCGGTCGGCTCGAAAAAGTATTATCCGATCATAATATCCGGTTACAAAAAATCCGGACCGGATAAAAAAACCGGTTTCCCAAAAAACCAGTGTCGGATATTTTTTCGTATAAATCGGATATTCGGATTTTTTGTGCACATCTATGCAAAGGTGAACAGTTAATCGACTAAATGGGCTCAGTCCAATTATTATTGTGTATTCTTAATTCCTTACTCCAACATTTCTTGATATCGTATATAGGATTGCTTTTGAATATATTTTAGAATCATAAGATAAGTTAGGGTTCAGAAATCTTCTATGATTATTCATAAGCTAGGAGCAAATTCGAATAATGGTGGTTGCTTGCTATGAGCTATCTCAAGTTGCCCATATATATCGGACAAAGTATGACCTTTTCTTATTTTTTTCGTTATTTTCTGAAACACCTTAAAAAAAGCTAAATCTTTTTTAACAGAATCTTAAGGGGTTATTTGGTACAGGAATTGGTGGTAGAGAAAAGGAAGTGATACCAAATCTCTTGTTTGTTTACAAGCGAGAAATGACAAGGAGTGAAAAAAATCTTTTTTTTCCTGTTTATATTTCTTTACTAGATAGAGAGAAAATGGAAAAGTTGAGAAATCAAAAAGGGAACGGTGATTGGTGAGAAAAAAATTCTGCTCCCCTAAAAAAATCAAAACATGTCCCTGTCTTTGTCTTCGTCTCGCTCTTCCCTCTTCCCTTCGTGAGAAAGACATCTATGTCCTCACCATCTTCTCCGACCGGCGACTACTCCTCACTTTCTCTCTATGTCACTCTATCTCTCTATCTCACACTCACCGCCTTGGTGAAAAAAATATGGATGCAAATAATATTATGATACAATTTTCAGTTAAATTTTCTGTTAAACCAAGTCAGAGAAATGATTCTTTATTACATTTCTCTGCTGAGATCTCTATGTTACTAAATAGATGAGTCAATTCTTGTTCTTTTGACTAATTTCTTTTCTCTACAATTATTTCTCTATAATTACAGACTTTATATCAAACGCACCATATGTAGCAATAGACATTTACCGGTCGATTTTGTCAGTGGCATTGTTTCATTAGTGAAACAAATAATGCCTTTACTAGCTAGCAGTTTTTCATTAGTCGAAACCAATAATGTTTTTACTAGCAGTTTTTCGTTAGTGAAACCAATGATGTCTTTACTAGCAAATTGGACGGTATATAGTTGACAAAGAGGTTTTACGTATAAAAAAAATCATCTATTTATCTTTTTACTTTTAAATCAAGACAGATTTCAAATTAAATCCATCGAGAATATGAGAAAATAAAATAATAGATTTCGTATGTCGTCATGTACCAATCGGATGATGAAGTATGAGGATTTAGAGGAACTTACACACACACACACACACACACACACATATATATATATATATATATATATATATATATATATATATATATATATATATATATATATATATATATATATATTGGCATTTTCCATTTATTTAAGGACATGTGAATTCAGAGATACAAAAGTTACGATAGAAAAGAGAATTCATAACCGCTTAAAATGGGTGTAACTTAAAAGTTGTTTGTCCATTCTCATCTTTCAAACTGATAATCAAGGTAAAGATGAACCACACTACAAACTTCACGCAATGAATTATTCTACTTAATTAGCATGACCTCTTCCATCACTTCAATTCTTTCACATACATAATTAAAGTCATGATCACTTGTCAATATAAGCCTAACATGGCCCTTACTATTAACTCAATTTGGATGAAATATGTATATTCTTTTTCCTCTTTTTTTCTTAAATTAAAGGCATCTACCATGTTATTAAAACCTAATTTTGATATATCAACTAACTATATATTATCATCACGCATATCATCTTTGCTTTCTTTTCATACTTTATCACAATATCATACTTACTCGTCAACTTTTTTCATATACACAAAATACAAGAAAACCCCTCATTTTCAACATAAGATACCTCATATCAAGTATCACACCAGAAATATCACACCGACACAGGCAACCACGGAGTGATGTAGTTACTCTAACACTCCGCTTTCAATCTTCTTACCCCCACTACGGTACGTGCATCGTAACAATAATTAAAAAAAAATATCTTGAAAAAAAATGACATTGCATGATTTCCAATTAAATCTTTTGTGCGTATAAAATGAAAAGGAAAAAAAAGAAGTAAATATATATATATATATATATATATATATATATATATATATATATATGATAATTGTACGTACGTAATAATAAATAATTATATAAGGAAGATGGAGGAAGAAAAAGTGAAGAATGATGGGCACAAGAGGAAGGTAACCCTGGTGATCCCGTGGTTAAGGGCTTTGTCGAGTTAGCTGGAATTAATAAAAGCAACACTTGCTCATATGATTAATGTCACCTCGATCATGTCTTGTATGGCTTTAACCTACGTACACTTGCTCCTCATTTATTGATTTTGGACATTAGTTCTTCTTCAAGTAAATTACAAGCAAGTTCCACCATCCACGTGACTTAATGCTTCTCCTAATAATCCAAAATTACTTTATTTTTAATTAATATTAGGTCATCGAGCTTAAGTTCCGTGTGCAATCGTACGTCGTTATTTTATTTTATTTTAATTTTATCTTTTTATTATTTGGTATTTGTTACCTTAACAATATCTTACAACATCAATTAAAGGTTATTTCATTCTAATTATATTTAAACATGATATGGTACTCATGATTTCTTGTTGAACGACGAAAGACATTTCATAAGCAACTAGCAAGATGTTAGGAAGTTTAATTAAGTATGAATTATATGAATTAATCGAAACACCTACAACACCAAACAATCCGACTTAAATCCCAAAATGTATAAGTTGCTCTATGTTTGAACCAAAAATAAGAAAGAAGAGCCATGTATCTACCATTGAACTCCTTGATGTTTCTTTGTTTCCATATGCACCAAAAGTAAGTGAATCTTGTTTCCATAAATATGGATTTCTTCTTCCCCTTGTATCCCAAATAATCAGCATCTCCCCTAGTTTTGGAAAATGCTTATGATCAATGCACCACCATTTGCAAATTAGATGTAACACCAAGGATGAGACTCTACAATCACGGAATAAATGCTCCTCTTCTTCCAAGCACGGACACAAATCATTAACGCTATGAAAGCCCCTTTTAGATAAATTATCGATCTCTAGTTGGAAGCCTTTATGCAAAATAAGACATGTCAATATGTTAATTTTATGGGAAACCCCTTTGACCCATTCAAAACGTTGCATAGAACTGATTGAAGTGAAAGATTATCGAAGGCAAGTCGCAAGGAACTCACTTAATTTGAAACAACCCAAAGAACCAAAGTACGCCCAAATCCATCTATCACGATCTCGAATACGAGCACCAAGAGACCGTTCATATAGACTGTTGAAACATAATCTTTTACAAAATCTTTGTCACCCTAAAGGATATTTCTCCATAGGCCCATTCCTTTTTTTATATGAAATTGAATCATCGATACCACCTTCATCACCATGTATAGATTGAGTAAAATATTTGTATAGCTAACCAGTGGATAAATATTTTATATCCGCGGGTATACTTGTGGCCTTTGTGAGGCGGATAGAAGCTCTGAGGGCTTACTTATTTGTATGGTAATTTCTGGATTTTCTACCCTATAGATTAATAGTTGTGAGATTGACAACACTAAAAATTTGGATTAACGATATTTGTTTAATAAGTATGTGATTGAATAATGTATTTGAATTTAGTATGACATTTAAAAAAAGTTTAAACTGTTAACTGTTTGTGATGCTTCCGCTTAGAGTAAAGATTTTATATAAATTATGTTTTGAAGATGCGTTTTGAAAAGTTTAAATTTGTACTGAATTTCAGGATGTTACAGCCTCCATCAAAGATAGCTTAAAAAGTAAATTAATAAGTGAAAACTTTATCAAAGTTGTAACCATATCAAGAAGCGAACTGTAGGAAACAAAAGTCGGTAGGGGAGGCATGAGGAAGAGGCGTAACGGAACCGTAGCAACGGTATGAAGCACAAGGAAATACAGCGGCACGGAGGTGTCAACCGGCGATTAATACTTACCACGATTTAAATAAAGTCATGTATTATTAAAAGTCGCCGGAACCCTATCAATTGACAACCATCAATAGTAACTGGTGCAGGTAGGCTCGTACCATATTGGATTGTGAAAAGATATGATAAGGTCATTTGAAGTATTTATCTTAATATATATAATTTATAGACGTTACAATGCGAACCCATGAATATATGAATATATAAAAGAGAATTGGTCAATATAGTACCGAGTCTGGGGGACTAATTTTAACATTTGGATCAGCCTCATTAATGGTGCAGATTGAATTTTAAAATTTTGAACGAAGTAACATTTTTGTAATTCACGTATAATGTTTTTACAATCACATATAATTATATATTAAAAATTCATAGATATGTTTTTTATATAAAATATATTTAACACAACTTTATAGAAGCAACATACTCTTATGTAAAATTAAATAGTTTCGTACTAAAATAACTTATCCGTTGTAATGCAAAGTAAAAAGTTTAAATGTCACGGGTATAAAACACGGAGGTCGGTCTGTTGCCTCAGACTTATAGTCTCTGCTCCTCGAATCGATCATTCACAAACTTTCTAAAATAAGAAAATCAACAAATCTAAGAAAAACAAAAACATGGTTCTCCCTCAAACTGAATCACAAGTCCCCAAAACTTTATCTGATGCTTGGGACTACAAGGGCAGGCCGGCTGTCCGTTCCACCACCGGCGGCTGGACTAGCGCCGCCATGATTCTAGGTACACCACCACCTCCACCGGCGGCACCGGAGATTCTTTTTAATTTTCATTCTTTCTTTATTACTATTATTTTTACTACTACTGCTGTGTGATCTGATGTGTTTTAAACGTTAACGCTAATTTCAGGTGTAGAGGCTTGCGAAAGACTAACGACGTTAGGAATCGCCGTTAATCTAGTGACGTACTTAACCGGTACTATGCATTTAGGAAATGCCAACGCCGCTAACGACGTTACCAACTTCATGGGCACCTCCTTCATGCTCTGTCTCCTCGGCGGTTTCGTCGCCGACACCTTTCTCGGCCGCTATCTCACCATTGCAATTTTCACCGCCGTTCAAGCAACGGTCAGTAATTAAAACCCTCTTTCTGTCTAAAAGAATATTTAAGTTTAGCAATTGGCTGATGTTTTCACTTTTGATTTATGATTGAGAACTAATTAATTGATTAATAGGGCGTGACAATATTAACGATCTCAACCGCCATTCCAAGCCTACAACCACCAAAATGCACACGAACAAGCGGTTCATGCGAACCGGCCACCGATCTCCAGCTAGCCGTCTTATACATCGCCCTCTACCTTACGGCTCTGGGAACCGGAGGACTCAAATCCAGCGTGTCGGGTTTCGGGTCGGACCAATTCGACGAATCAAACAAAGCAGAAAAGGCCCAAATGACGACCTTCTTTAACTGGTTTTTTTTCTTCATAAGTATCGGGTCACTGGCGGCGGTTACGGTACTGGTGTACATCCAGGACAACCTCGGACGGCGGTGGGGATACGGGATAGTCGCATGTTCGATCGGGTTGGGGCTGGTGATATTCCTGTCGGGTACCAGAAGATACCGGTTCAAGAAACTGGTGGGTAGCCCGTTAACCCAAATAGCATCGGTTTTTATCGGGGCGTGGAGGAAAAGGCTTTTGGAGCTTCCGTCGGATCCTTGTTTATTGTACAATGTGGATGATGTTCACAACACTGAAGATCCCAGAAAACTGAAGCAGAAATTGCCCCACAGTAAACAGTTCCGGTCAGTCATTCATTCAATTACACATGGATGATTTCAGTTCATGATTATTTAATTCAAAAGTACTGCAAGCCATTAAAAAATCTCAAGAAAGTACGTCTTTTAACTAAAAGTCATTAAAACAATGGTTAAAAGGATGGGCCTGACTGAGTGTCAACAGTAAGTAGGTTTAGGTTTTGAATCTGAATCTTGTCCAGGGAACACAAGTAAATTCAGAGTGTTATTTGATCTTTGGTTTTTTGTGTTTGTGTGTGTAGTTTTCTTGACAAGGCAGCAATCAAGAAGAATGAGAAACCTGGTGAAATTTCAAAGGTGAGTAAATGGTACCTTTCAACATCAACAGATGTTGAAGAAGTGAAAATGGTGATCACAATGCTTCCAATTTGGGCAACCACAATCATGTTTTGGACAATATATGCACAAATGACGACATTCTCGGTGTCGCAAGCCACCACCATGGACCGCCATATGGGTAAGTCGTTCCTCATCCCTCCGGCTTCACTAACCGTGTTTTTTGTCGGAAGCATTCTGTTGACGGTTCCTGTGTATGACCGTATCATTGTCCCAACCGCCAAACGCTTCCTTAAACATCCACAAGGGTTAAGCCCACTTCAACGTATTGGTGTAGGGCTAGTCATGTCGACACTGGCTATGGTTGCAGCCGCGTTAACAGAGATCAAGAGGCTGAACACGGCTCGGTCCCATGGTTTGGTTGATGACCCGTCGAAGGTGGTTCCGCTTAGCGTGTTTTGGTTGGTTCCGCAGTTTTTCTTCGTGGGGTCGGGTGAGGCGTTTACTTACATCGGGCAACTCGATTTCTTCTTGAGAGAGTGTCCTAAAGGGATGAAGACGATGAGCACGGGGTTGTTTTTAAGTACGCTGTCGTTAGGATTCTTCTTGAGCTCATTGTTGGTGAGCATAGTGCACAAAGTGACCGGAGACAGCAACCCATGGCTGGCTAATAACTTGAACAAAGGGAAGCTTTATAACTTCTACTGGTTGCTAACAATTCTAAGTGTTCTGAACATGGGGCTATATCTGATAGGGGCAAGGTGGTATGTTTACAGGGAGCATAGGATCGCGGGGGAGGAGGGTATTGAGTTGGAACAAGAAGACTCAAGAGTGAGTGAGTGATTGAAGTCATATTAATTTATTAACTATATATATATCTATCTATCTAAACTTAAATTTTAATATGATCATATGATGACGAAGATGAAGAAATAATGGAGATGTAAAATGGCACCCCCACCCATTATTTTTGTTACGTTTTATCCATCCAATATATATATATAATGAATGTTTCTACGTTTACATATCACTCGTCTGGATCCATTCAATTTCCTACCTTTCTTAACAGTATTATTTTTTTTGTTTGATACATCTATTCGTTTGAGTGGAGTGGTTACAGAAACTGAAAATTGATACATGAAGAAACAAAAATACTAGACACTTATTTTGCTATATATATATTATTGACAGAAGCATACACCGTTATTGTTTCCTGGATACATTTTTCTGAATCAAGTTGTATGGACAATTTCTTTCTACATCTCTCTCTCTCTCTCTCTCTCTCTCTCCCCCTTTATATCTGGAGAAATATCAAAATTAAGCAGTCAAGCTAGTCAGCTAGGATGGACGGGTTCTGAATTAAACACATCATACCATTGAAGATTGAAGCTTTTTCTTTCTTTCCATGAGCGAATAACGTGTGAAAAGCTGGAAAGTACTGTATCTTGAAGTTCATTAAGGTTCTTCTAAAACATGATTTCGTCCCTGGATTAGTACCGATGAATTCATTTGCAGGATTTAAGTAATAATATAAAGAGATGAAATTAGTTACCTGAAAATTCATGACCTGTTAATTGGTGGAATCGTTTATTTCTTCACTAAGTTCACCAAATATGTTTGGGCATCCGTCCCACCTACCCTCCTCCCGTTTTTCCCAATATCCACCTATATAGCGATATGTACCATGTTCACCGTCTTTTGCAAACCATCGTGGTTTCCATCCGTTTTCTTGTAATTTTCTTGACTGCAAAGTTTAGAGTAAACAATGGTAAATTATGAATAATATATATCTACTTATACACATCAATATACATTCATAGTGGCATTATATTACAAGTTGCAATATTTAACACTTTCATCTGGTTTGTGAAGAATTAATTTAAGTAGTAAAATGTTATTAGTTTTCTATTACCATTCTCTGTCTGGTCTCGAGACGTAGCTTTTCAGCATTTGCCATGTCATATTCTCCATTCTCCAGATGGCGTTGGTCTGGCCTGAGTCTTGAATCCGTAGGTGGAAGCTTCTCCTTAACCCATTACCAAACACCCCCAATAATCAGAAACAGCTCAAATTACATGTACTAGATATTAATACTTAATCAATGAGAGACTACCTGCAATCCTGGTGTTAACTCGTTCAATGTGATGGCAAAAGATGTTAGATTGTACCGAGTTAGATTAATGGGAGGGGTAGTCCTTTGCCATAATAATTTTGCATCTACCATATCCTTTGGTTTTACGTTTGCAACTCCATTTATGTAATGCATGCTGTCATCCCACTTCCCAAATAACGTTGCGTGTTTCTTACCACAACCATCTTCAACAAACCCGTGTACCTAAATATTGTTTAAAAAATGGAATCTTGAGCCTTACAATTAGTACTAAATTGATTAAAAGAAAGAAAAAGTCGCATTATATATTACAAGCATCAACCTGACGTGGATTTCTTTCAAGAATAGACTGTTCTTTGAACTTGAGCTTGCATGAGTATTCTCGATTACCACGTATATGCATTATTCCATGATGATCACAGTAAACTTTACCCAAAATAAGGTTGTAAATACTGGTTGTCACCTGACAGTAGAAAATACACAAAAACTATAGCTGACATTTATACATGGGAAGGCTGTAAATTTTGAATTTTCTGATACCTTGCTCCACTGGAAAACCTCGCCATCGTCAAATTCTAATGTAAGCACGCCAACAGGGTCAAGCTGAATTGACCGTCCCCAAAATTTCGTTCTGATGTTGCTATCCCCCCAGAATTTCCATCCTTTACCTTCAGAGTGACAAGCTATTAGGGTTGGATGGTGACTAACCTGTTTTAGAACAAAAGAGAAGTAAAAATTGATCTAACTGCAACCTGAACAACACAATTTTAAAAATATTGAAACCAACAGACCTTCTCAGAAAAGAAACGAACTCCTTTCTCAGGATAGTCAGCTTCATAAGTTTCCCCTAACAAAGGGTTGAATGGTTTGCAATGTCGACCTTCTGAAGAAGCATATCCAGAAACCGCAAAAGCAGCAACATTTAATATTCTTTGAATACTGTTTCCCTATGACCACATTACAGATACATATTTAGAGGGAACTAATATCTTGAAACTCGATTGATAATTACAATAGTAACAGTAAGTATGTAAGTTTGTACCTGTTGTCCATGGCTATAAGCTCGATCTAGAAGGTAAGAGTACTCGAGGTCCTCAAAACATTTTTGTAGAGATGATATTGGTTCATTAAAATAAACAGGGAGACAGACACGTGTGAGATCTTTTCCAACGTTGTCTTTAATCAAAGACCACAGACTCACCCCTTTTTCTTTCTCAGCAGGATCAGGAAGCTTCTTTCTCCTTTCATTTTCTCCTTTAAGCTTTCCACATTCGGCCGCCATCACATCAGTTTGATCTTTTAATTCGGGGAAACAATCTTGCGTCTCAAAGAAGTAGGTTTCCTCATCTTCTGAAGCTTCCTCAACCTCTTGTTTCTCAACATCCTCAGATGATTCACTCGAACTCAATTCTGAATTTTAATTAATCAACATCCATAACTTACATTCCAAAACTCAAGATTTTCATCATATCATAATGGCCTCATTTACATACATACAGATATAGATACACCAGCATGGAGAGATACATAAAGAGCAGCATACCACTATATTTTCCATGTCCCAAATCTGAAAATTCCTCTTGTGTCAACTGATACTCACTCTCAGGGATTTTAGACGCTTCGGCTTCAATATTAGCAGCCTGATACATACAGGATATGATAGCTTCAATACTTAAATTAAGTCAACTCGGATCGAAAATAGTTTCACTAATATTTGTCCTGATGGGTTCAACATCGATTAGCCCAAAAATTCAAAAGTTGCAGCTTATGTGTAACTAGTAGTCTTTGGGAATGATTGTATCATGGGAAATCCTAACCCACGTCACAATCTACATGACCCGTTTCAACATGATAGGTACAACATTTGGATAACATGAAAGGACAGACAGTAAACTTTGAGCTAGAGATGGCAAGGTTGCAAAGATTTAACCATTTGGTACTTGAAGCCTGGTCTTGAACATTTCTATGTCGATTTAGGACAGTTAGGCATATGACATGCTACTAAAATCAAATATGGTACAAGTAGGCTATTAGTGAATTATTAGACCTAGAAAGTAAGAAGATCACTTCAACCACATGGGTGGGCCTTTAGTTTCTACATATTTTAAGGGAGAAAAAAATCTACGGTTCGAGTAAAAATAGAACAATGTGTTCAGAATCTTCCTTCACATTGTCCAACAATTGAGTAAAATATACACAACTTTAATCCACTGGCCGAGACTTGCAGATATCATACGAGAAAAACAATTACATGAGTAGAAGTGGCATTAAGGGTTTCTTTTTGGTACTTGATATTGAACTTATGGATTCTCAAGCACAAAAATTGAAGAAAACAAACCTCTAACTGCCTCAAGGTGTCGAGCAAATTGGAACGCTCTTCACAAAGAATTTTAACTTGTCCTTGTAATTCAGAAAACTCCAAGAGCATGATCTGCTCACAGTCCTTGACAAGTACCTCGCTGATTCCCTCTTCGAGTAGTCGTTTCTTTAATCTTTCAGTTGACAATGATATATCAGTTGGTACAATCGATGGTATATCATTCAATCGTCTTAAAGTAAATAGATTTTTAGTTGAGGCCAAAGCTTCAATCCAAGAAACCCTCTCTTTCTTTGAACTTGTTCTTAGATGAAGCGTCTTTGTAGCTGTAAATATATAAAATCTCCTATCATCTGATCTGCTCTCTCTGAATGATGATACCTGCAAACAAATTTCAAGATTTCAGCAACATTCAATTGAACTTTTTTTTTCTTCTTCCAACATTCCAATATTTGACAAAAGTTTAAGCGATACAACTGCTAATTTTTCCCTTTTTTTTCCTGGAAGGGACTGCTAAGCTATCTATGACTTCTAATAGTTAATAATACTAACTAAGAAAGTGAATCCACAACTCCCATAAGTGTAGAATCAAGTCATTCTACCTGCACTTAATTACTAAAGAGGCAAACAACGGGCACTTAGACCAAACATAGCAAGCCCACAATAGCGGTTATGGGCTTGAAGAAAGACTAACAAAATAACCTTGAGGAAAATATGTACAGATGACTAGAACCTCAAGAACTTGAAGAAAGATTAGCAGAATAACTGAAACGGAGAAGAAAAGTAACGATTATTACAGTGTACTGTGTATAATAAGCAAGCATGAATCAATCAATAATCATTCAATCAAAGAAAGAGAGACGCAAAAACTCACCAAAGACAAGATCTAAACGAAGCGAGACTTGGTACAAGGACAGGGCGAACTCTCTCATCTCATCCAGGTTTAAATCAACTGAATTACGAACAAAAATGAGGTGCAGATCTCGTTGCGACCACAAAAGAAAGCCAGGCTGCTATGTGGCCCCAATTCTTATGACCCACATAAGACAACTGGGTAATACTTATTTACTGATCGAATTCATTATTATTATTATTATTATAGGTGTAATTATCATTGAATGGTCAACGAGGCTGAGCTCGGATATCAAGCTAATTCATGGCGGCACGGAAAAGGTGTGTAATCTGGAGTCGACTTTTTCCGTTAGCGGAAACTTTTCGGTGAAATAGAGATTATTATCGATCACATTTTCTCTCTCTAATATCTAAACCCTTGATTATTGTTGAATTAGTTATGTTTAATTGATTACCTTGAGGTGAACGATTCCGACAGTCTTCTGATGCTTGTGACGTCGACTACCACTACTACTACCACATCTATCCAGACGCTTGGCTCTGACATCGCCGATAAACCTAACGTCTTCGCCGGCAGCGAATGTCCCCGGTTGTAGCATCTTCGAGTAGGAGAGCACGCCGTTGCGCAATAAGAACCATCTCGATCTCCATCCTTTCCCGTAATTTGTCCATTTGTACAATACTCCGGCGAAGCTTCTGCTACCAGAGAATGATTCAGATCCATACGACGACAATCCGACGACATTGGCGTCGGATCTCATGTCCGCCGCCGAACACGACCTTGATAACTTCTTCCGCGGTTCCGGAGACTGGTCCCCAATCGCTGGACTCTCCAGCGATATACAGCACAAAGGATGCATTTCCTTTACTCGCATTTTGAGACTGTAATTGAATTCCCCTACTCAAAACAACCCATCAAATCACCATCTGCCTACATACATAATAATCATAGATTATCGACCATAGCATACCAATTGAGAAACATACATTCAAATAAAGATTCATAGATATTATACATACAAGATTGGCGTTTTAATTAATCCCAGACATTGTGAGAGGGAGGGATAGATACTAGTCGACAAAGTGGGAAGAAATTTGAGTAGAAAAGGAAGTGGTTGGGGTCTGTATGTGATATTTTTTATTTTTTGTTAAATGAATGAATGAATATATATTTTAAAACAAATGTGTTTTGGATGAACATATTTATACAGAGGTGGGATGGCAAAAAGGTAAATTAAGGCATATCATGTCCAAGAAAGTTTGGTAGAGCTTGATTTGAAAGAGTGAATATAAATTAGCTCCATTTTGTTTCGAAACAAAAAATAATAATAATAATCTGAAACAGACATATACATGAATGGGGAATGTTCAAATAAGAATTAGAAATTAAATAAGAATGAGAGACTCAATTTCGACCGTTCATTTTGTAAGTGAAATTCATCGATGGAGAGCGTGAGAGGATAGAGTGTGACAGGGTGCATGTGAGGAATTCATGAGTGGGCAATGACATTAAAGGAGGTGGAATTGGACAACTAGGATTGAGTCTCTCATTCTTAATTTATTTAATTTTCTCTTTGAATCTCCCACTACATGAATGTACATTTTTGGTAACGTACTATCTTTCATATGTATTTTATGGTATTTTGCATTTTTAACCGTAATACATTACTACTCGCAACAAATTTCAATTAAATTTAAGCATAACCTTTTTTGTTACAATAAAATATAGTCAATCATGTTTTATTTAACTCGAGAGGATCGTAATTTAGAAAAAAAGAAAGATTTTCCTTTTATATAACAAGATATATATAATGACAGATTTTTCATATTATTATAGTGGGTTAATTTGTATGACCTCAAAATACGGCTTCCTTGATCCGTGTCTGAGACTTTTATTTCTTTATTGCTTTGATTCCTACATTTTACTTCAAGAATTCACGTCATAATAGGATCATATCACATATATTTTACTTTATTTCTTTATACTTCAACCTAAGAAATATTGATACTTCTCACGCTTTGTATTAATCAAGAGATTTTTTATAAAGGAACAAACTCTGATTTTTAAGGAATTTTTTATTTTACGGTGAACATGTCTAATAAATAACCAACGCCCATTTTTTTTTCTTATTTACTACATGCAATCTAACCTTCGTAACCAATTCTCCGGTGAATATATATAACTTAATTTGACAAGACGTTTGGGACTAAAAGAGTCAATGTTTCAACCTCTGCCACTGACACAATATCCTAATTAATTCGAAACTAGCGAATTTAGGGGTGTTTGTTTTAGCTTATTAAAAGCTTATTTTTCCGGCTTATTTTTTATAAGTCTATTTTTTCTGGGTTTTTTTTAAGAATGCGGCTTATTTTCTTATTTTAATGTATAATAAGCTCAAAAGTCATAAAATAAGCCGGAAAAAAAAAGTAACTTATAAAAAATAAGTCTGGAAAATAAGCCTTAAATAAGCTAAAACAAACAACCCCTTAATGTATTACTAATCTATAATCCTAATCCTTTTTTTAATTGTCGAAGAAGGTAAGTATATAATTATGAAACTTAATTAGTTATTTAGATTTTTTTTCATAACAAGACATGAACTCATAATTTTGTGGGACACATAAACATCAGATACCGCTAAACTATAAGCATTTTGGTAATTAGTATATAATGAGACTTAATTAGTTATTTAGTTGTATCGCTTAATTATTCTTTATTAAAAGTTACAATTAGTTGCAATAATTGTGGATCATGCCACTAAATGTTGGAGCCACATTTAATTAGCAGCATAGAAATATAGAAGTGAGTCTCACATGTCTTCTTTTTATACAATAACTTACATAAGTTTTGTGTCCTTATGACAAAATTGTTGAGTTGTGATAGACAAATATAGTCGCACGGACCTCTATTAGTAAATACGTTTACTGAAAATGATATTAATATTTTGTTTTTTAAAACGTACGAACTCCTGAAAGTTGGGATATAAAACTAATTCATATAAATAGTTTAGAAAAATGAACTTCAAAAAGGTAAGCTTCAATGTAGAAGTTTCAGTGGGCAAGTTTCAATGAAGAAGCTTCAATGAGTCAGCTTCAATCAATTTCAGTTTCAGTGAAGAAGCTTCAGTCACGTTCAGCTTTAGTGAAGAAGCTTCAGAAAAACAAAATTTCGGGAAACAGACTGCTGAACCTAGAGGTTGAGGCTCGTGTCCAACACGATTTCCTTAAATAGATTCGTACATCAGCGTAAACGGGTGTACTGTCGGAGATGACCACTTGTCTGGAAGTTTGAATGAAAGAACAAAGAAAGAGAGGAGTTGTGTGTATAAACAGAATGAGACACTTGACCTCTTTTTATAGTGAAGATTGAAACCGAAATTATTAATTTCGTATTAACAGATTTAACTGGGTTAAAAGAAATATTAGCAAAACCGCGTGAGTTTGACATTTTCGAGTTGCATTCGTGTCCGCAAGTCGAGCCGCCGCGCAAGTTTGCCGATTTTAGCCTACGAAATCCATTACCGGCACCCTCGATGTGCGCGGGTAGGAATTGGAGTAAAACCACATAAAGAACTTGAAAGCTCTTTTGCTTCCATTGTTATAAACCCACGAAAAGGTTAGTCCTTCCTTCTATGTGGGCAAATCGTACACGCACTTGGTTTTGCTAAATTCAATGCCAAGTACACAACTTTGAGTATCGTTATCTCATTCACACATACTCTATTTTGGACACATTATATACCGTTTCGGAGCTCTCATTACGGAGAATACAAACCTACTAAGGATTTAACATAAAAATACATATGTATGTACTTAAATGTGTCCAAAGTTAGCAAAAATACATAATTTTTTTGTTTGATACAGTAACCTACATAAGTTTTGTGACTTTAAGACAAAATTGCTGAGTTCTGATGACACATGTAGCCAGAGGGATCTCAACTTCACCACACATGAGCAGGAGTGCGAGGCGCCTATACGTCTTTGTGTGTAATTCTACTTTCTACAAGAGGAGCACCTCGTTCTACACGGTCTTTAAACACCATTTGATCTCTACAATAAAAGTTAAAATTATGGATTCAGTGAAGCTGTGAATATGTATTGATTATTTTATGTACAGAGATAAGAATTGAGTGTTTCTTTTCTTTCATAACTTTCTTAAGACCACATGAGGGAGCATGCATCTCGCTGGATATTTAATGCACTGTGAGCGAGACACTTTAATCATTTATGATGATCCCTCTAATTCTCTAAACAAGTGCAAGGTTATCGCCAAATTTCTCACCACGATTCATATATAATGTGCAATGTGTTAGTAAAAATCCGTTTACTGAAAACAGTATTAACAAATTCCAAGAAAAAAACTCCTAAATGTTGGGTTCCGAAACTAATTCAGATAGGTGGTTTAGGTAGTGAACTTTAGTTCAGGATAGTGAACTTCAATTCAATAAGGTGAACTTCAGTTCGGTTAACTTTAGTTCAGTAAGCTTCGGTTCAAATTTCAGAAAACGTACAGACTCGGGAACAAAAGGCTGAGGCTCGTGTCCAACACGATTCCTACATTGCAAACTAAAGTTCTCCTATTACACAAATCTCTAGCTTAATTATTTACTTGAGAAACATTCACCTTTTTCATGAATTGTAACAAAGTATATAGTGAACGAGAAGCATATTCCATTTTGTCTCGCAAAAAGTATTTATATCTAACAAAAAAGGAGCAAATTCTGCAAACCCCTTATACAATGCAATGTAAAATGTATTATCTTGGTTGTTTTGGTAATAACATTTTCTTGCTTTTCAAATTTAAAAAAAAAAAAAACACACGGCTACCCTACAGAGTGGTGTGGAACAATTCTAGACATATTATATATCCTTTAAATTTATATGTAAGATAAAAACAAATGTTTAAGTCAAAGAAGGAGATTGAAATAAAATATCAGTAAAATTTATATGTTATTATGCAGTAAATACAAAAAATAAGTAGAAAGATTTATTAAAAAAAATATATAATTTTTCATAATATGTCCTAACCCTTAAAAGGCACCCCCCACCCCACACACACACACAAACATATATATATATATATAACCTTTCTTCAAGAATAAAAGGAGAATATGTCACCATCGCTGCCTCGCCCATCGCCGCCATCATCATTATCGCCACCGCCGACTACCACCACCTTCCGCCACCGCTGTTACGTCCTCCATCGCCACCACCGTCAACCGCCACCATCCACTGCCACCGCCGTTACGTCCATCGTTGCTACCACCGCCTCCGCCGCTCCCCTACTACCGACTGCCTATGTAGAGGTCGTGTATGTGATGTAGGGTAGGTAGGGGTGGGGTGGGGAAGGGTAGGCGTAGGGTGGAGGAGGTAAGGGTGGGGTGGTGAGGTAGGGTAGGGGTAGGCGTGGGGTGGGTCAGGGTGTAAAGGTGGGGTAGGGGTGGTGTGTATGGGGGGTGGGGTAGGGGTTAGGGGATGGGTGGTAGGGGCAAAGTCATAGGCACGTAGGTTCAAGGCTAGACCAACTACTCCAAGAGCACTCATCAATAAACTAGTTATCGCTACAAACGTGGGGTAGGGTAGGGTAAGGGGGTGGGGGTGTGTGGGTTAGGGAGGGGTAGGGTAGGATAGGGGTCGGGTGTGGTGGAAGTATTAGTCGATTAGGGTAAAATTAAAAGTAATCTTGTATTTTGTCAATATTTCATAGGAAAAGGAATTAAATCTAAACTAACATATTAAAGAATTTGAATTCCATTGCCTAAAGAAATATTACAATTATAAAAAGTTTGATTCCATTTCAAATAATTTTATCAAACAAAATATAACAAAAGTTTTTTTGGATTTCATTTCGTTTCTTCACAAACTGTTAAAAAAGGGGACCTTAGGCCAAGAGTTATACTTCCATTTCCCTTCTCCTTACCCAATGCATATCAGCGTCACATTATTCTCTCTCCCATTTCATTCTTCCTACCTAATTCAAGTGTTATACTTCCTTTTTCTTACCTAAGCTTTCCCCACTTTTTTATTCTTTTTTAGTTAAACAATCAATTATTTATATAAATAATATAATTCATTAATTAATAAATTAATATTTCATACAAGATTAGAAATAAAAAATTACAAAATTTTAAACTTAATCTAAAATTTAAATTAAAAAAATTACATAATTTTAAAGTAAACAACAACATTTAGACAATGCACCTCCCGAAAGATGATCGGCTTCATGTAAAATTCGAATTCTTTCATTTTTCATATCCGCTGCTTGTATCTCCAATTGTTTTTCACAATACGAGAGAAAACAGTCATTTTTCGAATTTAACGATGATACTTCGTCCAACAACAACGTGATGTTTTCTTCTTTCAACTTCGTTCCTCTTGATGCCGATGCTAACCGCTTCCCCTAATTCCTAGCTACTGATGGGTCGTGTAGGTTCGGTTGGCTTAACATCTTCGTCTTTTTCCTCGTCATCATCCTCATTGAGGTTAATATGGACGTGTGCATTGGAAGACCCCGTGGTGGATCTTGGATTGGATTATGAGGTTTTGTTTCGTTTTAAAAGACGGGGGGTTGATTCAACGGGGGGAACTTGTTGCCATTTGGAAGAACTCCTAAGAATTTCCCAACATCTTTCGTGACCAAATGCAACACCATGACTATCCTCCGGTAACGGTTGAGGGAGATTTGTAAAATGCCGTTGTCGCTCATTCCACTAGCTCTTGTATTGAAGAGATTGTTGAAAATCCCGACAAACTTTATCACCTTAGCATTAATGTCTTTGTACTTGACATTTAGTTGGTGCACGTTGTGGTAGTTGGCGTGTTTGCCAAGTTGAGTTTGGAATGAGAACAAGACGCGATTCTAAAAGTTTTCTACATAAAACAATAATTATAATTACGTAAAAATAATAATTATTATAATAATAATAATAACAATTATGTAAAAATAATACTAATTATAAAAATAATAATAGTTACATAAAAATAATAATAATAATATAAATAATAATAATAATAATAATAATAATAATAATAATAATAATAATAATAATAGTAATAATAAATAATAAAGCATACTCCTTTGTTTTTGTGAGTTTTCAACTATATGTGGTCTTTTGAAATATCGACCCACGCTGTGACCAACGCAACACCTTTCTCCGTAGTCCACTATATTGGTTTAGCTCGATTGATATACGGCCCGATCTTCTTCCTTTGCGACTGGACCATCGTCTTGTGTTTCTGGTTGCAGTACCGGAATTTGCGGTGCTTCTTGACGTTGTGGTTGTTGTTGGGTTTCCGGCACATAATCGAAAAGGTCATCTTCTTGGGTGAGAGGGAACTGTTGTTGTTGAATTGGGTACTCAAGATGCGAGAGAGAAATTTGTTAAGGTTGATTAAGCATCCTCGTATACGTGAACCGTGGTGGGGCAAAAAAACGTGTTTGGTTGATAGGTAGGTGGCGGCACGTTTATGAAAAACGGATTATCTGACCGTTGAGGTGTGGAACTCGTAACCCTTGATCGGCTACGTCCGGATGAAGCTCATAGTATATAGTAGATGAAAAAAAAATAATAGTTGAAAAAATAGAATTTGAGAAAAGAATATGATAAATGGTGTGAGTTAAATAAGGTGAAATGGTAAGTATATATAGGTGAAAATTGTTAAACAAAAAAAGTAAAAAAAAAGTTACTGTTTAACGGTATACTTTTTAAAAATATGGCATACTTTTTAAAAATATGAACGTTGGAGGAGGGTTTGGGGGGAGGGGGGGTGTGTCGCTTATCGATCGAGCTCCAGGACCCGAAGAAAATACCTGCTTGGCTTACTCAATGCTCGCTTAATGGTGTTTCCAACCCTCTTCGATGTAACCCGATGCCATCGAATAGGATATAACAGATGGTATTATAGTTTTTAATCGGAAATGATTATGAGTAATAACTACAGCTGAGAAGAAAAACCAACAAATAATCCATAACCTTAGTGACTTAAATTCAGCTATTTTTATCCATGTACTTTTAGATGGAATATATTATATTCATTTTAATGATCTAAGTGGCTTATTTATTTTAATACTTTTTAGTTAAGCATATTTTTGTTATCTATGTATTTTTCTTCTTAGTTTTGAAAAAAATCTAGTTTTTACCCATTTAAAATAATCATATATATATAGAGCAAAAAATAATAGTCAATTAACTTTTTTTTTTGCCATTTAACGAAATTGCAACCCCATAAAATGAGCGATTAAACGATTTAACCAAAGTTAACAAATACTGAATTATGTAACCGATAATATCAAACTGTCAATAACCATAAACGATTACTCATAATGAAAACGTAATAACCAAACTTTGGTTAGTAGTTCGTTGTTTATTAATTCATTGTAGAAAAATAATGTATACAACTTTTTATGAAAAGGTGGGTGATAAATATTTAAAACGAAAAGTGAAAGAAATTAGGAATTAATTAGAGAGTGATGGATGGTGGGGGAGATGGATTAGACATAGTCATGTGATATAAGAGTGGAAGTAAGTTTTCCATTGTGTTTTAGGCCTTTGAGGATGTGGGCTTTGTCTACTGCATCTTTACTTCAATTCATGACTATGACTATGACATGATTTTTATTTTTTGTACTTTTGTTGCATCCTAATTAATAATTATAACAAATCTTACATTTAATATGAATGGACATATTGTTCCTTTCATATATTAGATGGATAAAGGTGTAAAAAATCATATTGAATGAATATAACATATATTATATATCAAATCTTCATGTATCGTATGTAGACGAAATAATTTCTTATGTGGAAGTTGTAGTACTTGTAAGTTTGTGAAATTACAACTCAAAATCAATTGGAGAGAAGTAGCTCAGGACACTTATTATAAAACAGCTTACAAAATCACTTTCTGTCCAATATAGGATATTACTCAACATTACTTAGTCAAATAGATTGATGATTAGTGAAACAGATTGATGTTGATCAATATCATTCATTCGCTTATCTTAATTTCCCATCGATCATATATACTTAATTGCTTGCTACGTATTACAACGTACCATCAATCCAAGTGAATCTGAATTATATTATATATAATTATAATTTATAATTATTATATAATATGCATGCGCAAATGATCAGGAACTTGCATGTGCAATTGCAATATAATTAGCATATTTTGAGGAGGGTAATTACTAATTAAGTCAACAAATTAGTCTCTCTTACTTGTAAAAAGTTTAGGTATATATATATATCTTCAAAATATTATTGAAAATAAAAAGGAAAAAAGACAATTCCGTTTTTCTTGTTTTAATTTGAATCTTAATGATATCTGCATATAAAATCATTAGAGAGTGCTGCCATGTGTTTTTTCCTTCTTTTTTTTGTAAAATTACAGGATGCATTAATGTAAAGAAAGAAACAAGCTTAATTGATTTCATCAAACAGTGAAACATATACATTATATATAGGGGAGGGTTCCATTGAGAACCGATTTTAGTGCGAGAACCGCGAAAACCAATCTTAGCCGTTGATTTGATAAGTGGAATTCATGGATGGAGAACGTGGGGGGATCAAGTGTGGCAGGGTGTATGTGAGGAATTCATGGGTGGGCGATGACATTGAAAGAGTGGGAATTTGACGGCTCAGATTGGTTATCGCACTAAAAATGGTTCTCAATGGAACTTCTTCATATATATATATATATATATATATATATATATATATATATATATATATATGCAAAAGTTCAAACGAGAACTGTTTTTCGTACGAGAACCGCGATAACCAATCCGAGTCGTCCAATTCTCCCTTTCAATGTCATTGCCCACCAATGAATTCATCACATGCACCCTGCCACATTTGATCCTCTCACGCTCCACATCCATGAATTCTATATTATCAAATTAACGGCTAAGATTGGTTCTCGCAGTTCTCATTTGAACCCTCCCCCATATATATATATATATATATATATATATATATATATATATATATATATATATATATATATATATAGGGTAAGGTTAAACAAAGAACCTCTCTTAAAAATAGAACCTAAAGAACATCTTCTGGTGATGACACGTGACACATAATTTAGGGACAAAAAAGGAAAAAAAAATCGTCGCTGCCCAGCTCCCCAAGCTCTCCCAAAATTAAAATAAAAAAAACCCACTTACTTTAAATGATCATAACTCCTTCGTTTTTTAGAATTTTAACCAAAAAATTATATCATTAGTTTCAGTTTTTCGTCCTCTTTCAAACAAGACCGGACTTGATATATTTCTGAAACTTTTTTTTTTTGAAATGCAAAGTTTGCATTTTGAGCTGGGTTCATTCAAACCCAAAATGCAAAATCCGTAGTTTGCATTTTGAGCTGGGTTCATTCAAGCCCAAAATGCAAAATTCGTAGATGCTGTGTTCATTAAAAACCAAATGCAAAATGCAAAATCTGTAGTTTGCATTTTGAGCTGGGTTCGTTAAACCTAAATGCAAAACGCAAAAAACGAAAACGTAAAATATAAACATTAATTTGAATTACAATTAAACCTATATTTCAACAACCATGGGTATGTATAACGAAGCTTGAACTACACCAACAAGACCGAAAACGTACATCCTACGGTTGGGGTTTTGTAAGTGAGAAAAGTTGATAGATAAGTTAATTGGCGGCCGTAAACTTAACCTTCAATTCTTTTAAAGTGAAAATATAATAATGATATTAAAATCTATAACTATAAAGCTATATATATATATATATATATATATATATATATATATATATATATATATATATGCGTTAGCTAGCTCGAAGAGAAAGCAGAGCACACTGAAGTTTTCCGGTAAGCGTTAGTTGCCGGTGGTTGGTTGGGTTGCCGGGTTGACGAGAATTCAGGGATATTATGAATAAAAGATTAAAGCATTCGAATTATCAAAAAGGCGCCGACGAACAACTTCAACGGTTCACCGCCACCACCGACTTTCATCATTTGATTTCTGAGACTTTTTTTTTTAAATGCAAAGTTTGCATTTTGAGCTGGGTTCATTCAAACCCAAAATGCAAAATCCGTAGTTTGCATTTTGAGCTGGGTTCATTCAAACCCAAAATGCAAAATTCGTAGATGTTGTGTTTATTAAAAACCAAATGCAAAATGCAAAATCCGTCTGTTGGTCAATGGAACATGATGAACTTGGTATCTGTTTTTCTTTCTTTGCTTCTGTTAAAAGCCAATTTTACCTGCTGTCATGAGGTTGTATAACTTTTGTGTTTTGTATAGAAAATGTTCAATGGTGGAACAGTGAATCACTGGGCTATAATCAGTTTCTCTAGGCATAGGGAAGAAGCAGTCATGGAATTCTGTTATGGAATTATATCAATGTGTAAAGACAAAGGAATGGTATGAAATATGAATCTTTTGCTTGTCATATTCTTACAACACAATTTATCATATATGTTTTAATATATGACAGACATTCAATCCTCGTTTACTGTTTGTTATTCTTCCTGAGGCGAGTGGTTCTTATGGAAAAATCAAAAGGATCTGTGAAACTGAACTGGGAATCGTTTCACAATGCTGTCAACCAAAACACGTTTTCAAGCCAAACCGACAGTATTTTGAAAATCTATCTATGAAGATCAATGTGAAGAGTGATCTTGTTTCACAATGCAAAATTCGTACAGAACACTACATGTTACCCAAATGCAAACAAAATTTTCAAGTTAAAAAAAAATTAGAAAAATACGGGAAGAGTGATCTTGTTTGAAAGAGGATTAAAAAACTAAAAGATTGGTATAATTTTTTTGTTCAAATTCACAAAACTTAAAAAGTTATGACAATTTAAAGTTTTTGGGGGTTTTTTATTTAAAAATCGAGGTTGTTGGGAGGGTGAGATTTTCCATGTTTACCCTTTTCTTCCTAAATTAATACATGATAATTACAGTTTTGCCATCGATCAATCTCATCCATTGATTTTGATGATCCAATGGTCCAGATTGGTTCTTTAGGTTCTTTGTTTAAGGAGGGGTTCTTTATTGATACAATTTCTATATATATATATATATATATATATATATATATATATATATATATATATGGGAAGGTTCAAATGAGAATAATAAATTAAATGAGAATGGGAGATTAAATCTCAACGGTTCATTTTGTAAGTGGAATTCATGGATGGAGAGCGTGAGAAGATAGAGACTGACATGGTGCATATGAGGAATTCATGGGTGGACAATGACATTGAAGGAGGGGGAATTGAATGGCTGGGATGGAGTCTTCCATTCTTATACAACTTAAGGTTCCATTTAAAACTTTCACTATATATATAACTTGAACTTAAATTTAACATTGATTTTGTCCCATCCCACATATCAATTCACATATTGATTTCATAAAGTTGTAGTGTATCGGCCAATTTCCTAGACATTATCTTAATAATGAACACTATATGTCCAACTGCATCCACCGAAAATGGCAGCCAATCGATACATGATTACGACTAGGAATGGGAAAATAAAAGAATTCGAAACCTATGAGGAAAACTGAAAACTGACATAAACGAGGAGGAGGAGACAGGACGATCTGGACGTACATATAACATGAGTTATAGAGAGGGCTTAATTACAAGCTAATATTTAAGGTCGTTCACAAGCTAGATTCAATGGTTAAATTATTAATGTCCTTTGATAAAAGGGAAACCCGTGGCAAGTTTTCATTACGCTCGAGTACGTATATATTTGATTTATTTTTTGTAACAACAAGCAAAGGTAACTAGAAGAGGAGACTTGGTATGATCATCACCCCCGACTAGCAACCCAAAATATATTAAATAATAAACGGGCTTCAAGCAAGATGCTAGAAGCAAGTCTTAACAATAAGCTGTTAAAAAAAAAAAAAAAAGTCTTAACAATACAATTAGAAGGAAATTAAAGGATTTCAACACCAAATCGCCCAAACTAGATATTTACATTTAGCTCTATATATTTTTAAGAATTTCCCACATTCCACCAGGTTGAACTACAGCTGCTCCAAGGACGAATGTTGTGCCACATTGATTTTACACCAATTGAATATCCTTTACGATCGAACAATGGTAAAACAAGTGATCTTCGGTCTCCAGTTCATTTTTCACACAGTGAGCACATCGTTGAATGCATTGAGACGTACTCCTCTAATACTTAAATTTATTTTAGTAGGTACACGCCTTAATAATAAATGCCAAACAAAACAATAAACACGTGTGGGCAACCATTTGTTCCAAAGACACTTGCGTGTTTGTGAATGGATATATAAATTTACAATGACTATCCTTAAGGATTTAACTAAGTATATGTCTCTAGGATCGCCCTCCCATCTTCAAGTATCATCATTTCTGTTGAAGAGAATTGTACGTATTAGCATACCCTCCAATTCTTTAACTCGATCTCCACTCTGATTAAGCTACCAAAGTTAGACCAACTCCTGAGTCCTGTTCCATACAACTCCATAGTGTTTATCCACTTCCAACTCATAAAGTCCAGAAATTTTTTGATAAATAGTACCATCTAATCTAACATGTTAATATATTCCTACAAAACAACTTCCAGCGTGCTAAACATTAATATTAACATGCCATCGAGATCGACAATTAATATTGTATGTATATATAGTTTTTTGAATTAGTATTAAACTATTAATGTGAAACTTCAGCCTAAATTTAACATTGATATTGTCCCTTTTCACATGTCAATTCACAGCTTGGTTTCATAAAGTTGTAGTGTCTCCAATTTCCAAGTCATTATCTCAATAATGTAACACTATATATTGTTAAAAACCCAAAGTGTTAACTCAAACAAGAAAACAAACTCTACCATTGAAGACTAAGAAGTCTATACACCAAAAATACAAGAAGAACTAGCTATCTAACTCCATGTCTCACCATAAACTACATGTATACAACTGAAACTCCATTGAGAAACTATGGAGAGATGAATACAAAACAGGAGAAGAAGACTTAAGATGAAATATACGGCTGCAAGAATATGTGGTCAAAACCTAAGTGCAGATTTCATTAAACAAACTCACGTCAACGCTTCTATCACTGGATTTAGTATTGACGTCATCTGTCGTCATTCTTTTAAATCTTATTTTTCTGTGTTTTATAACTTTTTAATTTTTTTTTAATTTATAACATTTTTAATTTTTAAATCAACCCGTCTATCACACGGGTATTTACTCTAGTATAACTAATATGCAAGCAATTGTTCATTGTTCCTTATAATTTATAAATATCTATAAATATTAATAAACATCTAACGGATTGTCATATGTCCATTTTTAGACATCTTTTTTCTCATTTTTCCGCTCATTTTTAACACATTGTACATCTGTCACGTGTTCCTTTTTTATTACACGCATACTTTTTTAGACCGGTTTTAATGTATAAAAAGACTGGTGTTTCTTTGGTCTTAATAGGGGTGGTCTAGGAATAACATAAGGACCGGTTATAAACCAGTCTCCAAAATCACATATAGACCGGTTTTTATCATACTTGTCCCTAATCAAATTCTACATAAAGACCGGCTTAACTTCACTTTGGAAACCGGTATTCATCCCTCTCTCAATGGTATTATTTATAGACATGTTATATTAAAACCGGTCTCTATGTAACTTAAAAAATATATATCCCATAATATATTAGAAAAACCTTTTGGTGGTAATGTTGTTGTTTTCGGAGGGGATTTTAAGCAAATTCTCCCTGTCATGTTATTACGTAATACAGATCACCAAAAAGGCTTATGTAATGGAACTAGGCTATGACTCACATCGATGGTAATCGTGTAATCAAAGTAGAAGATATAAATGGAACTAATATTGGTGAACGACATTTAATTCCAAGGATGTGTATGACTCCTTCCAATAAGAGGATTCATTTCAAAGTTCAAAGAAGACAATTTCCACTTTGCGAGATGTTTTGCAATGACGATAAAAAAAGTCAAGGGCATTCGCTATCAAGAGTGGGTTTGTATATGAAGGACGATGTGTTTTCTCTGATGGTCAACTATATGTTGTTTTATCTAGAGTTCAAAGTAAAGAAGGATTAAAGATATTAATCTTAGACAAAAAAATATTTTCCAATTTATGATTTATATCTGATTTTATATTTCATTTCTTTAGTAATCATTCTATGTGTTTTTTATGAACTTATAAGTTATCTATAACTAACTCGTGTAATACACGGGCCTCTAAACTAGTTGTTATATATATAATGTTGAAAGGAAAGACATCTATAGTCATGTCTATCTATATATTAGACGATTAGTTTGGGTTATAACTTATAAGTAATGCGGATTTATAATAAAAATAAAAAAATATGTATGTAACTATGTAAGTAAAAGCCTACAAGGGTCAAGTGTGGGCTTGGGCTAATTAGTATTACTTTGGGCTTCGGGTGTTGTTCTTTCAGTGGGCCATGATGTCATTACTGAAAGTGTAATTAATGTTGTGAATCTAACTAACAAAGGCTGAGAGGCCTGAGAGAGTGACAGAGTAGCCGTAAGCCTAAGAGATTGGTGTTGCTTGCACGAATGCTTTTTTTCCTCTTTACTCTAACCGACTGAAATAAAAATAAGATGTGATTTTTAAAATATAACATTAAAATAATTAAAATTTAATTCCAACTTCAATACCAACTCCAACTTTTAATGTGTTCTCCTCGGATCTCTCTATATGTGTGTGTATGTGTAACATATGATGTTTATTTATGTTTAAATAATGTTTTGTATTAAAGTGCAAATTTCTTCGTTTACATTAAGTTTAACATTTAAATGAATTAACAAAAAATATATGAATTAACAAATTTTTTAAACACTCAAACATAAAAGCTCTTCCTTTATCATTCGTGTTCGTTTATTTGTCTGGCTAAATTTAATGTACAAACATGAACACAGAAATGCGTTCATTTATCCGTTCGTGCTCATTTATTTGTTCGGCTAAAGTTAAACGGATGAATACAAACAAACCTCGTTCGTGTTCGGTCGGTTTGTTTATGGCGCTCTGCAAGTGATGCATACAATTAAATGTGCATGTGATACAAGGTTAGTTTAAAAATGATAAAAACAAATACTAATAAAAAATACTAAATAACTATAAAACGCGAACGGAATAAGAAATTTAAAAAATGGTGATAGACAGCGTCAACACTTAGACAAACAGTGGAGGCGTCGACGCAAAAGAGAGTGCAAACGTAATGACATAAATTTGGTATTATGATATGAGACATGATTGTATTTTTGTACTAGCCATCGATTATTATTATTACTATTACAAACAATTAGATCAAATATTTGTTTGTTATAATTAAAAAGACTATAAACCGATTGTAATGTGTTTTAATATGATAAAAATAAGGTTATAATTAAATTTGATAACTTAAAATGTTATAAAGACAAATATAATATTTATAAATTAGTATGGTCAATTACGATATTTGAAAGTTTAATTATGATATATACATATTATCTCTAAAATGTTAATTTAATTTAAAAAACTTTTAGTCTGATAATTAAAAATAAATTAAAATTTTATTTTAAATAGATAAAGAATAAAAAAATTTATCTGATAAAGATAATTTAAGTTGATGTTTTATTTATATATAAAGATTGTGTGTGTGTGTGTGTGAGAGAGAGAGAGAGAGAGAGAGAGAGAGAGAGAGAGAGAGAGAGAGAGAGAGAGAGAGAGAGAGTACTATACTACTATATTCAAAAGGATCAAAGGAAACCAGTTCTGAATCCAGGTAAATATAAATGCAATTCCTTCATTTTTTAAAGGAATTCATTGTAAAAAGATGATCGAGGCTTTCTTTCTTCTAACTTTTTTATTAGTGTAAGTAAGCTCGAAATGATTATACTGCACAGTTTGTCATGATGCCTCTACAGTCACTTTGACTGGTTTTTATCGATCCTTTAGTGACTTGCATATATACGTATATATTTGTTACGTGTGTATATATGTATTTATAAATGTATGCATGCATATAAATGTTTTTAATTTACGTGGTAATTGAATATAAATACATGACTTAATTAATTAATTATATAAAAGAAAATGACATCTGAAATCTGTATTTCTTTTTTTTTTACACTCAACCGATCACTTCAGGATTAATTTAAGATATATAATTGGCGGTCCATTCTGACTCAGTATGTGCTCGTATTAATAAACATGTATATTCTGCATATATTATTTATCATTTTTCTACAAAATGATAACTAGAGAAAGTTATAATTTTCTCCTTGGCATCTCTTGAGACTCACGTATTTGATCTATTAAATTATATTAAGACAACAATTATGAATTATTACACTTTCTACCATATAGTGTATATGAAAGTGTTAATCTATTAATGCAATACATATACATATACATAAGAGAGATTGGCAATACATTCAACAACTTGCTAAGTTTTTTCTGTAATCAAATTTATACTTTTTGTTAATACATTAATATCTTAACAGCGGTTTGAAGAGGGTGTAAAAATATTCTCCATGTTAAAAAATCTAGTATAATTAAGAACAAAAAGTGTAGCTTCTAATTAAATTTTCTTAATCAAAATTGAATCTAACTATTAGAGCAATTTTATATATGTTCCTTTTTAACTTTAAAATATTATATGTTTTCATCCTAATTTATGTTCCTTTTTAACTTTAAAATATTATATGTTTTCATCCTAATTTAAGAATATCATACTAACTATTTATAATATATCAAAATATTATTACATTAAACCAAATTC
Organism: Pulicaria dysenterica; assembly: GCA_947179395.2. Lineage (NCBI taxonomy): Eukaryota > Viridiplantae > Streptophyta > Magnoliopsida > Asterales > Asteraceae > Pulicaria > Pulicaria dysenterica. Next base: position 115,488,571 of record OX359290.1, on the reverse strand, counting down.
TTACTTTTAGCAAAATTAAAATAATTTATTATCAGTTTAAATATTTAAACAATAAAGATTTAACCTTATTGTTTTAGTTATAACAAAAATAATAAATGATTTATACTAATAATATAATCATGTTTTTTCATACAAATAATACAATCATTTGAAGGAGGATAATTAAAACCTACTTTGTCCTCAACTTGTTCCCTACCCAAAAGCCATTTGTGACTTTTTAAAAGATCATGTTTTTGCATAATCTTAGTTTAAAAAGAAGATAAAAAATTAAGAAAAACAAGATAAAGGGCCAAAAAAGGTAAAAAGTAAAAATATGGGGGGTCGAAATTGAGCACGCCAACATACACGAATTTTGAATTTCACCCCATGGCAACTCCAATGGAGATTCTGCAGGCGTGAAGGGGCAAAGCCTGGTGCCTAATGCCCACTCAAAGCCCACCATCTTTTGTTACATTGTCACTTTACACCCCTATCACTTCCCACAAACATCATTACCTTCTACTTTGTTCGCTCCACTTTCTTATATCATTTCTTCAACATTATTCTTCTATTATTTCTTTCACAATGATGAGTATCAAATGATACTGTGATTTTTGGCAAATATAATTGAAAACTTTAGTCTCAATGATTCTTTTCTATACAAATTATTTTTTTATAATTAATAGATTATAGCTCGACCCTCGAACCCTATATAATATACTAAAGTGAGATTTTTTTTAAATTTAAATTTTAAAAAATAAACCCTCAGGTAAAATATACATAAAATTGCTTTCACTATTTATATTTTTGATACAAGTATATCCTTTGCAAATAATTGACAAGTTTTGGGGAAACATGAAGGTTGGTTTTTGTGTTACATTCATTACATAAATAATTCATATGTGTGGGTTTAAATTAGGTCTTGAAAGTAATGCCTCCATGAAGAGCATTGATAAGGGTTGCAAACTTCAATGTTGTCTCCTCCAAGTGCAACTCAACTATATGTCTAAATGTTGACCCTGTGGGCTCTAATTTATGTGTTAGCATGTCAAATATTTTATTCAAAACTCCATTATTCGTTGTCTAGAACTGATTGATATAACATCCACGTACAAAATAATGGTAAAGATTGTTTTTTTTATGGCAAAAAGGGTAATATATTACTTAAAAACACTAGCAAGAAGCTAGCAAATGGTTACAAACAATTAAAGGAAATAACATAAAATTAACAGTAGCATGTAGGAAAGCAACACCATTCTATCTATTTGTTTGCCAAGTTACATGATGATGATCTATTTTTAATTAAAAAAAAAGAGGACCTTTAACTCGTTTGAAAAAATTTAAGCTTGTGTGATTGAGGACTTTAGCATTTCGAAACTTCCGAACCACTCAGAAGTAAGTATAGATAACACCAAGAAAAACTTTTTCCTCTTCCCTTTAAAGTGCAACGAACCACACCAAAAAAACAACTGATTTGAAGATTCAATTTGGCCTCCATTTACGCCTCACCAATTACACAGGTCTAGAAATATCAACTTCGTGACTTTACATTTTAGAAACAAATGATCTTCGTCCTCAGTTCCATCGTTGCAAAGTGCTCACATGGGAGAAATGATCGATAACCCTCTTTTGATCAGATTTGAGCAAAAAAGATTTTCATTCATAATAATTATGATTTTTATATTTCTACTAATCCATTATCTTTACTGTCCTTTAAAAATTTACGGACATAATAATTCGGATGATATTTTTTATTATGTATGACAAAAATTTATTATGTATAATTCATCATCTAAAAACAAAAGATAAATAAATATAATAATTTTCATTGTTTTTTTTAATGAATGGAACCTTCCATGCACCGTTGCACATTGATATTTCTTGTTTACTTTTCGAAAAAAAAAAATTCAAATAGAAGATTATGATTTTATATATTATTTTACTAGCTAAGTGATCCATACATTATGAGTTAGAAAATCTAATAGTTTTATTATTGTCAAAATCAAATATTTTTGTAGGAATTATGTGTAGTCGTGAGAGACTCACTCGAAAAAAAGAGAATAAAGGCCGACAAAAATATGAGGTATATATACATAGAGAGAGAGAGAAGAGAGAAAAAGTTTAAATAAGAAATGATTATGGTATAAGAACTATTTGTAACATCATTAGTAACTCATTAATATAAGTATTTTTTCATTATATATTTATCTAATCGTGAAGTACCTCCAAGTGAACCATTTTTAACTAGTGAAACTTGATTTATCCAAAATGCCTATACTTAACGAGTTCACTAAAGAATTATTAATAAGCCATTAACATTGATTAACTGTAATCAAGGGTCAAGATTAGTTATGGTAACACTCCATATATGTTACCACGACACAATATTTGTCCGTTTTGCCCCCACTAGCTCACAGCTTTGTTTCTGGCAATTAGACTAGAACTTCCTAAGGGTCACTCATCCTTGAATTGTTCCAGCCCAAACATGTTTAATTGGGAGTTCTCATGAGATATGTTGTGTTTGTGGCCCCAAAATACATTGCTTTATGTAAGGTCAAAGTTTCTTATAAGCTCAGCATCTCTCATATCCATGGTCGATGTGGGATTCGCCTAAGGTGTTACAAACACCCCCTTGGGACTCATCATCCTCGATGATAGTTGCCCCACCATCCCAAACGGCACAGGAGTGGCATCGATACCATAACACGTCATCTTACCCCGACACAATATTGCTTTCATCCAAGCACGCGTAACTGCGGATTTTTCATGGAATCCATTGTTCCCGTGGCTCCAAAACGCTTTGTGTTATGTAAGATTAAAGTTTACTTATAGGCCCAACACCTCTTCTATTTACGACAATGTGGTCGTCAAAGATGTTGCAGTAATATCATAACCTTTTTCTTTTAATATACATTAAAAATAAAAAAATGAATGCAAACATTTCCTTAGAGATATAAGAGAGAAGTTTAAACCAAGTATATGTATAGAGAAACACTATTCAATCCTTTGAAACATAAATAATCATTTTAATTTATTTCATTATTGAATTTACCTTTCACATCCTTATCCTATTCTTGACTTATTTATGTAACTTGTAAAATAAAAATTAACATAATTTATTTTTATTATTAGAAAAATTAAATTGTATATGAAATAAAAAGCATAAAAGGTTAAAATAAAATACAATATCCATCATAAGTATAACAGAGAAAATAAAACATTTGGTTCTTATAGTTAGCAAAAATTATAAATTTGATCTTTTAAATTGTCTTTTTTATGGATTCGGTCTTTCGTGGCCCAATTTTTTCACGACACGGATGTTTTTCACATCAAATGACCAAGCTATAATATCTACCTATGTTTTAGCCGTAATTATGAATTTGATCTTTGGGTTGAATATGTTTTTAACCATATATTGTAAATTTTTTCTAAAAAATTAACAAACTACTATAATATGCAAATAATAAAAAAGATATGAAGAAGAAACAATAACCCTAGATATACAATGACTCATATAAAACCTCATAAAATTTTAAGAAATTTAATTACTATCCTAGTTAGAGTAAGTCTTACACTTACTTTTGCCTAATTCCTGAAAATTAATAAAAGTCATCAAACATAAGCCAATTGTTATACTGAATACTAAACATACACATCGATATGACCGAAGTAACAAAATGTCGCAAATTATTAATATAATCAAAATGTAGAAAATATGAGGGCTTCATTGACATTAAGAAGAAGTAAGAGGATTAGATTTGCAATAAATGTTAACCTTAAGAATCTATTCAAAATAATTTGCCAGCTTCCATTCCCCTAGTATTCTTCTATTCTCAAACTCCCATGTCAAGATTCCTTCTTGATTATTTTTAATTAGGATTTCATGCAAATTCAAATTCTAATTTTTTAATGATTGATTACAGTGTTTAGTTTAATTTTAAAACCCGTAATTTAAGATCCTTTGAGATAAAGATTAGTAATTTAATGTTACATAAAAATCAACCATATTAATTCTAGCTTCACCAAGATAAGAAAGATACATTTTATATATACATATTGATTTAAATATTACATTGTTCGAGTCGTTAGCAAATATGATGGTTATGACAGAGATCTTTATATATAGTGTGCTTATTTTTATTGCTATTTAAAAGAAAATATTAGTTTAAATATTAAAAAATGGCAAAAAAGAAAAGAATATTTTTTTCTTGTAGCTAAATGATCTAACATCATAATATATGTTACGTAATTGCCTTGAAAGGTGTTCTATTTGAAAACTAGTGTTTACCAAGAGCATTATTGGTTTGTTACTTTGTTTTCAAGGCACATCATTTGAAGATTCGTATAGCATCTATTCAAAGTTAGTTTTAAAACACACAATATTACAAACTCCTGAATTTGATTGCAATCTTCTTACCAAACTTAACAGTAACCTCACCCCACCCTTCCTTTGCATCTAATAGACAGAACTCATTTTTATATAAAAGTTAATTTAATTATAAAAAATTATAAAAAGAGAACAACTTTTAAAATGAGAATTTGGAGAATAATTTATAACCCTTGTATAATCTTTATTTAATGGTTGATATTATTTGGTTTTATTAAAGTAATTTTTTTAAACAGAAAGATAATTTTATAAAGACTAGCAAGACGCTAGAAGAAGAAACAACATACACAAAAGCAAGAAGCTGGAGAATTAATCCAGTCTATCCATCTATCTGCTAAGTTACAATTACGCCATCTAGATTTGAACCAATAGAATGAATATGTTTGAATTTCGCTGCATATCATGGCTTCCTTCTTTCCTCCTTTAGAGAATATTTTTTCATTTCTGTACTTCCAGATAAACCAAAAGTAGGAATACACTACTCCCATAAGAGCTTTCAGCTTGTCACCTTCAAAGTGTACCAATGATCCCCAGTCATAAAGCTAGGTTGGCAACATCAGTGATTGAAGAAGAGTCGATATTCCACAATGTGGCAATTTCTATTAGAATTTTTGAAGTAACATGGCATTGTACAAATAAATGTCTTCTGTTTCCTCTTCATTACCACAGACAATGCATGAGAGAGCAAAAAGGATGACACCTCTCTTGTGTAGATTATGCTTGGTGGACAACCTATTGTGAAATTTTTTCCAAACAAGAATATTTACCTTAGACGGTAAGATCTTAATCCATTCAAATGAGCCCCTATCTTCTTTTTCAGATGAAAATCGTCAAAGAAAGCACGTGAAGATGAGACAGAAAACATTCCGTTAGGTTCTAAAGCCCAACAAACAGACCTGTTAGTGGAAGAGGGGCTGTCACTAATTTGAAACCAAGATTGAAGCATATTTATTATACTCTTTATTTGTTTTCAAAATATTCCTTCATACACCCGGAACCTTACCTTTCGAATTTTAATTTTACAAACCTCTATCTGCGCCGTGAATGGATTGAATAACCTGCTTCCACAATGAATCATCTTCAGTTTTAAAGCGCCACCACCATTTTGCGAGTAGAGCCAAGTTTAAGGCCTTGAGACTGCCTACGCTTAATCCACCGTTCTCTTTATTATTCAATACAAGACTCCTAGAAATCCAAGCAATTTTCTTTGAATCTTCGTTAGAACCCCAAAAGAAATTGGATATGTAACTCTCCAATTTGCTCAAAATTTTTTCCGGGACCTTGAACAAAGAAAAGAAGTATACCGCTGAGGAGCCTAACACAAATTATAACATAATACAAAATGTTGAATTTAATTAAGTATATCTTTAATTAAGGTATGTTAAATTTAATTATTTGATATAATTAAGGTATGTTGAGTTTATAGTCCTTAATTATATACTCAAATGATTGACTTACAAGTGTTTTCACTATTCTTTACTCGAAATGTGTTTTCACCGGATCTCTCTTATTTTATATGTATAAAGATTTACTTAACAGTATGATTATAACATAATACAAAATGTTGAGAAAGAAAAAGTGTAATTCACGTATTAAACCATAAATAGATTAGACATGTTTTTAGTCAAAGGCATATTATTACTCTTAAATTATTCATCAATCTTATTATCAAGTAAATATTAATTTTTACACTTAACATGAATGCTACAATTATAGAAACGAGAGATTCTGTATGCTGTTACTAATTTTTTTTACTCATCTGCGTATACATCAAACAAGATAAGTGTCACAATCAAAACAAAAAATGAAATAAGAAATAAGTGAATTCCACATGGCATAATTTAATGAATAGAAGAATAAAATATAAAAATTTAGCAAAAAAATATAAGATAAGATAATTGATATTTTAAATTTGATTAAGAAAAAAAAAGCCAAAATGAGTCGTTATGTTTTCATGAGGAAGAAAATTAAGGTGCATAATTAATGCTTATCTTTCTCCTATTAAATAAGACGGTAAATTTAAGATTATCATATCAGCATTGCAGCATTCCGGCCTCTTCATCTAGCTACTCCTCATATATATTTTCAAGTCATTAATAACTCATATTTCTCATATTAAAAATGTGTATGTGTGTAGTAAAAAGAGAGATATATCAGAAAAGATCGTAGAAGGGCTAAAAAGCTGTCGGGAGCAAAGGGTTATGCGCGCTCACCATCAGGCACAAGGGCCACTTTAGAAACCCTGTAAGGCGAAGTGATCATTCTAGTTGTCCTAAAGGGAGAGGGGTCATATATAGAGTGTTAAGGTGCCATATTATTATCAGAACACTATTATACCATCATATTAGTATGTTATCACATTAAACTCTTCTTTTTCATGTGGTGGTCACACCTCCGTCACGTTAATTCTCGGACTTGCCTACTTTTTTATTTTTCATTTATAAAATATTCCATTTAGTATAAACATTACATCTATAAAAATGAGAAATTTGTATAGTAAAATAAAAGGAAGACCTAAAAAATGCATCTATAGAGAAGACATGAGAATTTACCGTTTGCTATTATTGAACTATTATATGAGTTAGGTGCCTATAACCATTGTAGCATATAAGATTCGCGTTACTATTATTGGAAAGAGAGGCGTGGTGATCACAGACTAATAAAACTAAAAAATGGTGTTTTTATTGCTTGTAACTTGGTCTTCATTTATGTTTCATTCTGTTTTGAGATCATTTTGGCAACAATATATCAAGAATGATTCTTATAAAGAAAATGAGTTTTCATGCTAGTTGCAAATCTTACAATGGCACATGGTGAAAGTTGTAACAACATCAACCAAAAACAAAATAAATATAAAAAAAATCACTGCATTTAAAAAAATTTATAAAAGTTGATAACAAATGGAGACACTTAATTAATACAGATGAAGATATTTTTTAGGTGTAAGAATACATGTATTCCATACTTTGCTCATACTACCGTATAATCATTTATACACTATTTTATTCATATATTAATATAGTATATACTCATGCTTCAGATTTTTTAAAACTTAAATTAAATATAATTATTGTCTTTTTTTTCTTTCCTACTTAATTTCTTTCTTTCTCTCTCCACTTCTATCATTTTCGGTATTCCTCCTCTCTTCTATAGATACATCTAATTTTTATAGTCTTTAGATTTAATTTTTAAAGATACATATATGTTATTTTTATTCTCCCAAAAACAATATACTTTCCTGATCCATATTTGATTTTTTCAAAATATCTTAATTAATGAGTTATTAATAAATATTAATGATAATTACAAATGATTCTCGTAATAAAGACGGTTCTCAAATAAACATTCCTATAATATATATATATATATATATATATATATATAGAGAGAGAGAGAGAGAGAGAGAAAGAGAGAGAAGTTTATTTGAGAACCGTTCGTATTACAAGTAACCATTTGTAATCACCATTATAAATGCTCATTAATGACTTACTAATAGGGATATTTTGATTATTATATATTTATCCAACCGTAAATTACGTCTGTATGGATGATTACTCAATAATGAGGTTTGATTAAAGAGACATTAACATTATAGCAATTGATCAAGGATTCAAGGGCCAAGATTGGTTCTCACGATAATCACAATCAAAACAATTCTCGCGATACTCATACGTGAATTGCGTGCAGGTAGATAAGTCATTATTAGATTGTCTTAATTTTTCCAAACTACCCCTCATTAATGAGCCATTAATAATTCATTGATGAGCTAACAATAAGTCATTAGTGAGCCATCAACATTATTTGCCATTAATTTATTTTAAATCAAGGGTCAATATTGGTTCCTTTGGTACTCGATAAGGATGATTCTTAAATGAAACATGCCATATATTTATGTGTGTGTGTGTGTATATATATGTATATATATATATAGGTGAGGGTTATTGTAAGAATTAATATTTAGATAAAAATAAGAGAATAAATCATAGCCATCAATTAGATATTGATCTATTAGATCTCACTGTTGCAATTCACCTATCACAATTTATAGTTGGGTCATGAATAAAATAAAGGGACAAACAACAAAGACTATTCGATCAGATCAAATGAATGGTCAAAATTAAGTACTCTCATTCTCACTTAGATATTAATTCTTCTTTGAACTCCCAATATACACGCACATATGGAGAAGTTAGTATGAGAATAGCTCTTAATATAAGAACTATTTATAACCACCATTAATGCTTATTAATAGAGTATTTGGTCTTTTTTTAACAACTAAACACACACACCCACCTAATTTTACACCATGCGTCCATACTAAGACTTGAACCCACAACCTCAAGTGGGGAGACCTTTCTCCAAACTCCAATACCGCTAGGCCAGAGCCATTTGTCATTCATATACTTACCCAATTATGAATTTCGTCCATGTGAATACGTTTTTTTTAATGAGGTTTGATTACCAAAAATAGCCCTCATTAATGAGTTATTAACATTAATCGTTAATGTATTTTGATTGATAGTTAAAATTATTTTTTATAATTATTATAATAAAAACGGTTTTTAAATAAACGCTATATATACATATTATATTACAATTTTCTAAATTTAGTAACTAATATTCACCATGAGATGAGGAGTAATAAGGTGAGAGTATTGTGGCTTTGTTTTCTTCTTTTCTAATATATAGAAATTTGATTTACAAGCAATGCCAAAAAATTCGATAAATTAGTCAAAATAAACCCAAATGCATAATAAAATAAAAATTAGCGTGAATTGCATTTTGCATTTTATTGAAAATGAAATTAGAAGTCACCTTTTTCTCTAACTTGCCGAACAGCTTCGAGAAAAATTATATTTTTTCGTTCCTTCTAGAATAATTATTCTAAATAGAAATATCTAATCTTTAGTAATCTTTTAAAGAAGATTTCTGTTTACACATCTTACCACTAAGCAATCATGTAGTTATCAAACTTTTCTTTTATTGAGTTATCATCCGTTTTTTTTTCTTTTTGTTGAAGGTTTTTTAAACGAAAGTTTATTTGTAGATGATGAAGAATGTTGTTTATTCTCTATAATTGATATATATGAGAACGGAAATGATGAGAACAGTAGGATCTTTAATATCAAAATAAAAAATTACAAAAATAAAATTTAAACATGTAATCGTATGTAATATATAGGTGATTATCAACCTACTTTCAAATTAAACCATACAAAGAAACAAATCTACCCATTTAAAAATAATAAAATTTTGAAAAATAAAAAATATATACACATATATTTAGGTAGAATTTGAATAATTTTATAAAAAATGTTAACATTAATTCTATAAATAATCTCACGGATGTTAAAATAAAGATAAGATTATATATATTATTTTATATTTATTATATAAAAATCCTAATTAACTAAATTAAGAAATGTTAGTATTTGGATTTAGGATGATGACATCATAATTGTTTATAATCTTAATTTATTTTTTAAATAAAAAGCTCCTATTAGTTAAATTAAATTTTAAAAGGAAAGTTTTTCTTAAAAACCTTATTCTTTTAATCATATAGTTAGATAATTTAATTAACCGAATTTTCTTTATATATTAATATGAATAAGTTTTCTTTTGAAATTTAAAATATAAATTATCTGATATAATGTATAATATCTACTAACCAACAATAATTAGTGGTATCTTCTTCTAGGGGTTGTTACAAATGCATGTAGCTAAATTATTACAAGATTAGTTAAACACAATCTTATAAAGGTAACCAATGATCTTGATTACCTAATGCAAATGTCTTTATGATGAATCAAATGTTTGATCATTATTCAAATTAGGTGAATTGCAAATTATTAGGTAATTTAATTGAATGTTAGAATTTGAACATGGTTCCCCTTAACTTTTAAATTGGATATGATATGACATGATTAGCTATCACATAAACAAGGTGGCCAAAGAATTATTGGAAGTCAAAAGAATGATAAGGTTAATTAAATAGCATAAATTAAAAAACTATATGGTTTAATGATTCAATTTGAAACCAATGGATTCCATTTCACTTCCACCACCATGAAATATGGTGGAATAGAATCATATCATCTCTCTTTCTCTCTCTCTCTCTCTCTCAACCTGACCGCCATTGATGGTGTTTTGGATCCTTCAATTTAATACTCATTAATGCACTATTTTGTTTTCTGATTCTCACCCCCATTTGGTAGTGTCTCTTCCCCACGTGGTCACGTAATTCTTCATCTTTCTTAAGGGCATTTTCGTCTTTTAACCTGTCCCCATGATTTATTATGGGGCTGCTTCTCTTTTCTATTCTATTCTTTCCAACCTCCACCAGCCACAAAAACACACAGAAATAGATAGGAGAGAAATAGATAGGAGAGAAATATAGATATAGATTTTGCGTATATAGTTGCCGGCGATGGCGGCAGGGTGGGTAAGATCGTTACAATGCAAAGCAAGAGCTGCAGACGACGTCGTTGAAAGCCATCACCTTCATCTTCTTCCGGCGTCTTCAAGCTGTAGAAAGAGTTTTCAGAGTCTAAAAGACGTCGTCGAAACTACAAAACAAAAATCCAGCAGGCATAAACACTCGCACACGCCGCTGGCGGAGCTACCGTCGAGGAAAACAAAAACACCCGTTTCAAGAAAACCCGAAAATGTGACCCGGGTCCGAAGCTGCAATGCATCATCAATCAACCCCCGGCGACACCCACGTCCACCGGATTCTTATTTTCCGGCGTTGACTGATCTGCCGGAGGGACATCCGTCACGTAACGTGGTGGAGATTATATTTCACACGAGTTGGTCACCTAAGGTATTTTCGGGGCGGATCGAGATGGTCTTCAAAGTGCAGAATTTGGGCCGAACCGTAACCCGGTTCGAGGAGTACAGAGAGTTAGTGAAGTCGTCGTCCGGGTCAAATAGTAATGGCGGGTCGGGTCATAATAGGCTGGAGGAAGACCACGCACGGTGTGTCGCAGATGGAAACGAGGTTATGAGGTTTCAATGCCTGGGGCCAACGGGCGGCGGGGCGTATGAAACCGTCGGCGGCAGTGGGTGGTCGTTTCAGTCGGGGAAGGGGGCGGCATTGTGTACATTTTCTGGTAGCGGTGTTGCGCATGAGAGCGCCGGCGGCGTCGGCAGAGGGAGAAAGGCGATGCTCGTTTGCCGGGTCATAGCGGGTCGGGTCCGGAAGCAGCTTCAGGACTTTGAGTCGGGTTATGGTGGAGGAGTCGGGTATGACTCAGCGAGTGGGGATAACGGTGAGTTGCTTGTGTTTGATTCCCGTGCGGTGTTGCCTTGTTTTCTTATTATCTATAAATTGTAAAAAGAGGTTTTCTACGATTTTTGTACAAGTAACAACCAACCCCCTTCAACTTTAGTAAATTTTACATTTCTAATTTTTTCTAAAAACTTTTTAAACCTCCATCATATATTGTATTTCCTTCACATTTTACGTTTGAAAAATATATATATTATATATTATTGACGGATCATACTTGCGTTTTCCGTAGAATATTTTGAATTTTGCATATGAGTACTGATTGATTTACATGCATAACACATCGCCTAAGGATATAATATATTTAATCGGAACATCATCAAAAAAAAAAATCACAAACGGTAATAACAAGGAGGAAATATATATGTACTATACGTACCAAATAAATTTATGTATATCGTTACGCCTTTCATATCGACAAGAAAGGGTCCCTCTTGTGGTCGATATTTGAAACACAAACCCAAAAATTGACCCATCAATGGATTGGTAGTATTATTAATTTGTGATATCTAAAAGCTTTTTACGACATTTTGCAAAATGATGAGTTGGTACTACATAATAAAATAAAATTATTATATGTGACGTCTTTCGACATTTTGCCTACTGTCGGGTTTGGATTTTTATGGTGTTTCCTTTTTAAATAAATCTGTATTTATAAATTAGTCTAACACTGTTAACAGTATATATTGTAGGAAAACAAGTATGTAATTTTGATTTATTCTAACTATACTATGATTAAATAAATTGATAAGAATTACAATGTGCAAGTGGATTAAGAAGGATGTAAGCTGTATTTATACACGTCTTCTCTGTATTTTTTTTATCCATCATTATTTTCTAGAGAGAAATATTTTTTAGGAGATAAAAAAAATTAAATTGATAAAAGTAAATTTAATTAACAATATTTTATTGCAACCAGATTAATTATGATTATTACAACTAATTTAACTTAAAATACGAGAATCATGGTCAATTCTCTCTATTAGCTTGTGACATCTACAAAATGAGCTCAGGCGTATTGTCTTGTTAGTTCGATTTGGGTATAAAACTAAAGTCAAATCGAAAATTTCAGTTCTTGAAAAACCAAAATTGTTTGATTTTATAGTTGTTCGATTTTACAGCTTTCCGTTTTAATCGTTATGATTTAAAGTCATACAATCATCATTGTGAATATATAAAATTAAACATGATTTTAGCTATATTAAAAGAGATGTCTTATATCTTCCTACAAAATATTCCTACTTACCTTTTACTCACTAGATCAGAACATATGTCAAAATCAAAAGTGTAGATAACGAAAGAGAATATGTGGATTCCACATGTCATGATTTAGTGAGTAGGAGGATGAAGTAGGGGGATAAAGTAGGAGAAAATATAATTTTTTCATATTAAAAACATCAAATTCATCTCACCTTATTCAAGTTATATATATTGCAATTGATATAAGCAATGTGTCTGTCAAATGTTTAAACTTTATAACCAAAGTTTAAAAAATGTCAAAACTTAAAGCAAATCGATAAATTACAGATTAACAAAACTAAAATCAAGATAAACAAACAACTCCACATGAACTACATAAAATTTAGAAAACTAGAACGTGAAAATCGAGATAAACAACTAACTCCACATGAACTGCATAAAACTTAGAAAACTAGAACCTAAAAATCGAGATAAACAACTAGAATTAGATTTTTATATTAAGCTAGAAATGAATAAATTTGATAAGAAGTGAACTCGTCTACTTGAAATGAAGTGATACAGGTAAACTTAATTGAGTAATCCAACAACCAAACGAAGCTGCAAACTACAGAGGAGATTTGAATAAGTGTGAGACATCTTTGGTGGAACCCTAAGGAAAATTGGGGGTGGTTGTGTAAATAGGAAGTTATAAGGTATTTGATTTTTTGGACATGTATATTTACGATATTGCTTCTTAAAAACCAAAACGGTCGGTTTCTATATTAGTTCGGTTTTTTCGATTTGGGTTTTTTGGTTTTTTATTCTCTCTTGGTTTTGTCTCCTTACCTTTATTGTTAGTGAACTGTGAATATGTAATAATTGTAATAGTTTGTTGTCTTCGTAGAAAGTTATTAGCTCGCAACCAAATTAGATCCCCTTGTGTTATAGACACAAAATAAACCCAAAATTTTAAACCTATGGTATAAAAGATATAGCTATATCAGTCATTCAATTCACGAAATGTACATAATTCACAAGCCCACGGGCAAAGCTCGCCCATAAGCAATTAAAAGTATATTAAATTTTAGTTAATTTAGTTATAATATTAATGGTTAATTCAGTTGGGATACTGATAGATAATTAAATAATAATGGTGAATTAAATATATGTAGTAATTGGTTAATCAAATATATGTAGTGATTGGTTAATCAAATATATATAGTAATAGTAATGGGTAATTAGTAACAAAAGGTTAATGCAAAATAAATTTTTTGATTTTGACCTTTTCTTCTCACATGTGATTTTTCGATTTCGTAAATATTATATTTGAATTTCATTATGATATATATATATATATATATATATATATATATAGAGAGAGAGAGAGAGAGAGGGGGGGGGGGAGGGTTCCATTGAGAACCGATTTTAGTGCGAGAACCGCAAGAACCAATCTTAGCCGTTGATATGATAAGTGGAATTCATGGATGGAGAGCGTAGGGGGATCAAGTGTGGCAGAGTGTATATGAGGAATTCATGGGTGAGCAATGACATTGAAAGAGGGGGAATTGGACGGTTCAGATTGGTTCTCGCGGTTCTCGTACAAAAAATGGTTCTCAATGGAACTTTTTCATATATATATATATATATATATATATATATATATATATATGAAAAAGTTCATGCGATAACCATTCTTAGTGCGATAACCAATCTGAGCCGTCCAATTCCCCCTCCTTCAATGTCATTGCCCACCCATGAATTCCTCACATTCACCCTGCCACACTCTATCCCTCCATGCTCTCCATCCGTTTAACTTCCCGTATCCAAGGAACGGCCGAGATTGGTTCTCGCGGTTCTCGCACTAACAGCGATTCTCGCATGAACCTTCAATAAACTTTTGAAATATATATATATATATATATATATATATATATATATATATATATATATATATATATATATATATATATATATATAACTTTTGGTATATAGATATTTTATAGTTTTAAGAATCTTATACATTTTGATATAAATTTAACGGTAATCTTAAACTAGAGCTGTTAACGAACCGAACAAACACACAAACAGGGCTTGTTCGTGTTCGTTCGTTTTAACTTTAGTCGAATAAATATACTAACACGAACATATAAACGAACGGATTTTTGTGTTCGTGGTCGTTCGTTTAACTATAGACGAACAAATAAACGAACATGAACGAGATTTTGTGTTCGATTGTTAAAAGATTAGTTACTTCATGTACGTTTTTGTTCGTTCATCTAAGTGATAAATAAACGTAAACGAAGAAACACACCCTATAATACAAATCCAACATTATTAAACATAAATAAACACTATATAAACACACACACAAACACACACACACATACACACACACACACAAACAAACAGATAACCGAACATTCAAGAACATAAATGAATGAAAGCTTTGTTTGTGTTCGTTCGTTTAATTAAACGAACAGGAAATCTTGTTCATGTTAAATCATTTATTAAATACACGAACATAAACGAACTTCGTGCCGAATAATTTCACGAATGGTTAATGAACGTTATGTTCGTTTACAACCTTACTTATTACCATTAGAATAGTGAGTTACTATTTCCGATTTTGTGTAATTGAAAATAGTTACACTCAATCCGTTTTAAATAGTTTAAATAGGTATTTTCTTGTTTATCTTGTTTATATAATTATAAACCAATGAACATATTTATGATTAATTTTTATGTTTTTAATCACTAGATTAGTTATCCCTTTCTATGATGTATCTTTATTTAGGGTATATTTACAACTACTTATTGAGTTATAATTCCTTTTTATTTGGTAGTTTATGTTAATAAATCCCTAAATCAGTTATCACTTTCTTTAATATAATAGTACAATGTTAAAATTTTGATATGTCAAGTATTTCATAATAAAATATTATCTAAACTATATTGTGATATCCGAATTTTATTACAATATTATTATGAGCTAATAAGTTGATTTACATATTTCTTAGAATTTTTTTATGGATTTATGTAATAACAATGTTTTTGGTTAAAATTATATTTCATATAATCTTTAAAATCTCTATATATCTATATAAAATGCATGCAAATTTTCCAAAAATAACCATATATTGAGTCTTAATTAACCAATCATAACCTTCAATTTCAAAATTATTTCATTCTCAAAACAATTTTGAAAATATTAAAAACGTAGATAAGAAATTTTAAGTTCAAATTATTCAATTTCAATTTCGAAATATTAATTTTAAATCTATTGGGAGGGGGTTAGATGAATATTTTGAGGGGGTTTTATAAAACATATAAGAAGGTTTTAAGAAAATGTGAGGGAGTTTTATAAAAATTGTATACTAATGTAATTAATTATAAGTAGTTTATAAATTTTTTTAGTAACTTGTGATATATTTTGTTTAGAGAAAAAATAATTATATATTTACGACCGTCTCGTTTTTTTCTACGTTTTGATATAAATTTTATTGTAATATGACACTTTTTTTAAATTAGTATATTCTCATCACAAAGGTGATATTCTATTTACTGCATTATTTTTATTTAAAAATTTTAATATCTCAAATACAATTCCGAAATACCCGTACATACATGGGTCAATAAACTAGTTAACTATATTATTTGACTCTCGATTTCAAGTAGTTTAATCATTAACTATCATAGGTTTTAAAATATACTATGTAGTTTAATCAATAAATAGAAAGAATGCTTTCGGGAATTTATGTAGTTTAATCACTAACTATTAGGGGTTTTACACTTTTACCTTGCGTTAAAATTATAATTTACAAAGAATATGACAGGCCCAACCCAATAATGGGCTAGTTTTAAAAGCCAGCCGAACGCCCGAAAGTGTGCCTCTGCCTACATCTCTTAAGCGGCGAACTTCTTTTTTTTTTTTACAGCAGCGAACTTCTTATTTTGTTTTTAACATTTTATTATCTACACTAATCAATGCTCGTGTTAGTATACAAGTAATCGTTCTTATTTACGTTTTTCATTTCACCGGCAAATGGGGACACTTCCCCGCCTCTCCAGTGTGGGTTCGAATTGCTTGGTGACGAGTTTTCGACCGCCCCTCGTTATTTGGCTTTAACCAAGCACTACAATAAAAGTTGCATTTATCCACACATTTTTCTCCACGCTTTGTAAAAGTGTGAATTTTTCTTTGACTTTTTTCACATAAATAAGCGTTTAAAATTTATTCACAGATACAAACGTGTACAATATCATGAAATCACTAAGAAATTAAAAATAAACATTTACGAATGTGTATAAAAAGATCACGTTTGAAGGCGTGTAGAAAAATTAAAAAATTTCACATAAAGATGTGTGAATAAATGTCTTTTATCTATTATCTAAATTAAGTATAAAATACATATAGAAAATTAGATTTCAACGCAAGAAGGCGTGGATAATGTATACATATATATATAAATATAAATATATGTGGATAATTCATAATTGTAACAAAACAAACCATGGACTTTTTAACTATTAATACATAAATCAAATCTAAAAATAAAACTCCCATCAGATGAAATTGAATGTCAAGAACTCCAAATCCTGATATCGTCTCCCTCTATCTCGAACAATTAGCTGCCCTAGATATCTTCAAATGCTTCAACAACTGCAGAATCAAATCGCCCTAGATATCACGATCTTCATTGTCGCCCTCGATATCTCAATCTTCAATTCAAAAACCTCGATATCTCTATCTCGTTACGCATTCGTTGCTTGTGAGTGAGTTTCAGAATCAAAGAGGTGATTAGCTTCCTTCCAATCGATGAACATTAGCTTCTTCAGTTTCCTAATCCGTTGTTTGTAACGTGTTTTGAATGAAGTTGTTGCTGGAGATAGCTTCTCGGAATTTACTGCTCAAAAGTTGCTCCATCCCTCTCCCGTGAGTTGTCCTAATTTCGTCTCCTCGAGTGACCTACTTCAGGTTTGTTGTCAACTATGTGCTTCAGGTTTTATTCTAATTGAAATTGCTTCCAAGAATTTGATGCTTCATACTACTTTGTCATGCCTTGTTCTTTAATTTGATACTACTTGGTCATGCTTGATACTACTTGTTCATGTGATAAGGCCATTAATGGTTGACTAAGTTAGAAGAACCAGTGGAGAAATTCATTGTTTACAGTTAGGAGTATGGTGACAAAATATTGTGATGCTACTGTTTATGCTTTCTTAGTGATATATGTGTGTTCTGTTTTTTTAGTGATATATGCTACTGTCTTATTAACTCTTTAAGGTAATATTCTTTATCAAAAAGACTTAAATGTTCAACATATCCAATACTGTTTTTAATTATACATGCTATATCCAATACTCTTCTAGAAGGAACACTTTACACAGTGCACCAATTGTATGACCAGGATTTTTCCACTATTTATGCTTACATATGCATATACATATCACCAATTGTACTACAGATTTCATATTTAGATATTAAGTTTTTATTATAAGTTAGTAAGAGACTAACATGTATATAATATATAGGGTGAGGATCAAGTAAAATGTATATTAACGTAAAAATAGTAAGAGGCAATAAAAAATCTTTTTTATTGATTAAAACTAGTTGTTCATGGATTTCTTTTTGATGAATCCAACATATTCATCACTTTTTACACAGCAAAAAAGATTTTCAAATACAGATTTTGAAACCAAATTTTTGGAATAATTTGGTGATGAACAAAATGCTTTCATCTAAAAAGTGATGTATATGTTGGATCATCAAAAAGAAATCGATGAAGAACTAGTTTTAATCAATAAAGATGATGAACTAACAATTATCAGTTGATGTATATACTGAAAAACTATCACTAATCATCCCTCTTACACTTTTTACTTTAATTTACCTTTTATTTGATCTCATCCCTATATATATATATATATATATATATATATATATATATATATAGAGAGAGAGAGAGAGAGAGAGAGAGAGAGAGAGAATGGATCAACTTAGAACACATCTTAAACATAGAACCTAAAGAACCATTTTGGGCCTTTTGATTAACTTGATCAATGTCTGATATTACGTTGTGGCAAAATTGTAATTATCCAACATTAATTATGAAGTATATTTAAAAGAAGAGTAAATATGGAAAACATTTTATTTATCTATCATCACCCCTCCCCCATCACCCTCCCTCCTGCTCCGACCGACAACACCCCAACGTCTGCCGTCGTCTCCCTCTTCATGCTTTATGGAGAAGCTAAATTAACAATTAAATTGATTCATGGAAATCGATGTATAAATATTGCAATTTTGCAATCATGGGACGGTGATTCAATTTGATTGGAAACAACATTTTTGAAATTGGAAACAACAACAATGTAATTATATTGATTCATGGAAATCGAGGACGGTGATTCAATTTAATTGGAAACAGCATTTTTGAATTTGGAAACAACAACAATGTAATTAATTATGTGGAACCCGTATTTCTTTTTGCATTTTTGTAATCGTGGATATGATGTATGAGATTTAATTGGTGTAAGTTTGCGGTGGCGGTGATTTTTCAGCAACAAAATTTTTATGAAGTGATTTCATGAAATTTTTGAATTCGTTCCTTGAAATTGATACCGAAGCTCTTCACCAATTGCAAGGTATTTCATTTGCATTTTTATTTGTAGTGTTATTTTTATTTTGCATTTCTGGAAATTCTGTATTGTTGTTTTGTGTATAAAATTTGCATTTCTGGCTTAAATAAGTATTTTTACATTTTTCATTTGAATCAGATTGTTGAAATGCAAATGACAGTTGTGGATTTGTATTTTTATTTTCATAATTTGTATTTTGAAAGCATATGCATGACCTGCATCATTGATTTTTTGCATTTTGCATTTTGAAAATGAAATCCATGTGAACATGCAAATTTTGAAAAATTTACATTTTCAAAAATAAAAAAAGTTTCAGAAATATATCAAGCCTAGTCTTGTTTGAAAGAGGACGAAAAACTGAATCTAATGATATAATTATTTTGCTTAAACTCTTAAAAACAAAGAAGTTATAATCATTTAAATATTAAAGTGGGTTTTTTATAAAAAAAATGATTTGCCTGTAGTTTTGAAATGGAGGCGCGTGAGTGAGATTTTTGAGTTTAATATTCCAGTTTTGCGCTTTATTCATAGTGTCATGTGTCATCACCTAAGGTGGTTCTTTAAGTTCTATGTTTAAGAGAGGTTCTGTAACACCCTCCTTACCGGCCTAGATTAATTAAGGTAATTAATTAATTAATCTGGAAATTTATTTGCTATGTGGATTAATTGTTTTAATTGTTGTTGTGATATTTATTTGTAGAAAAGTGTTAGATGATTTAATTATGTGGTATTATTTTCTTTTAATTGTTTAAGGAAAATAATATTATATAATTTAAATATTTTTTTCTATGAGAGTGAGTATTTGGGGGGGGGGGGGGGGGGGTAGCCGGTTGGTGGGGGTGCCCACCTCCTCCATACTTCTTTTCTTATGGTAGTATACAAGGTGTTGTGTGTGTGTTTTGTGTGCTACGTCCGAGAGCAAGAAAGAAAGAAAAAAACCGAGAAGAAGAAGAAGAAATCGAATACATTGTTCAATACAATCATCTTGAAGTGTTTAACATTATTAGAAGGTTAGAAATTCAGAACCATTATGTTGATTGATGTTGATTTTCTGTTTTGTATATATATATATATGTGTGTGTGTGTGTGAAATCCGATAGAATGATTATATGATGAATTGATGATTTTAGGTTGCATGTATGTTAGATTATGATTATTATATGTTTAGAATGACTTCTGGAAACATATATAACTTGCATGCTTAAAATCAGTAGTGATTTAAGTTAGAAATCAATAATGGGGATGAAGTTATGAATCCGTCGGATTTGAGGTATGAATGACTCGGAATCCGACTATATTATCTGATGCCTTAACAATTCTCTCGGAGTTGCCATTTTACTCGGAATCCGCAAGAAGTTTAATCGGATTTGGATTTGGTTGTTATCAGATTCCGATTGTTTTATCGGATTGTATGTTACTCGAATTTGATATTTTATCGGATTGTAAGACTAGATAGGATTTGGCCTTTTCTCGGATTGTGAATTGTATCGGAATCCGACTCTTAGTCGGAATTGCTTTTTATCGGAATTGGTTGATCGGATTTCATGTTTTGTCGGATTTGAAACAATCGGATTTCCAGTCATACCTATGCTCGGAAATTGTGTGCTATGATGTGAAAGATCAATATTAAAACATGAACTTGTTGCCTTGGCTTATTAAAGGAATGAATGATTCGCCTAAGCTAAGGAGTTGGATAAATTCACAAGATTACAGTAAGTAAAGAGTAATAGTGAATTACAGCATATTGTTTGAATATACATAAGTTGATCTGTACTTGTAGATTATTGGTACATGTGATATGTAGATGTATGTACTTGTTGATTTATGTACATGTTAAGTATTGTGCTTATTGTGTGTTGATTAAGCAAATACTGATTGTTAGTTGTTTGTTCAGGTGGAGACAAAACTCAGTAGATAAGTAGAGACTGAGTTACCTGAACTTTTGAAGATATCGGTGAGTGGATATATATCTTGGATGTATAAGATATATCACCTGATTGTTGCTCTTTGAGATGTATTCTCTTGTTGACTGTATATATACATGTAGTTTGGGAGATCAGCTTGGCGGTTGTTTTTCAGCTGGGCCTTGGTTTAGGGATATACAGTACTAGCATTCGTCTTGATAGCATTTGTTGTAATCAAGAGTTGCTAGTAACTCTGATATCTGTTTTGATTTTGTAAAGAGCCTGATTTTGTAGTAACACTGTTGTAGTTTTGTAAAGTTAACCAGAAAAGTTGTATTTACCATATTATATATATGTAATTATGTTATTAGCTTCCGCGCATATTACAAAGTTGTGTTTTAAAAAATACGGTGTTTCAAGTTGGTATCAGAGCCCTGGTTTGAGGATTTGCATTGTTGAGTTGTGCAATACTCGAACCGAGGCTCTGATCAGTCCAATATTTCCAGGGTGGGTAATTAGTAAGGTAGCTATAGAGAATATGATGTGGTACTAACAAATTATAATCTGACAACTGGTGAGATGTTGTGTAGAACAGATTATGGCTGATAACAACGAGAACCTGGTACTTACCCAAGAAGACAGCACAACAACATGTCCTCTACTGCTGCAAACGAACAACACAAAGCGGATACCTCTCACAACGGGGAATCTGATAATCAAGATTATGTACTGCAGTTGGAAGCTACTTTGTAGACTCAGAGGGATCAGATTCTTGAACTAGAACAACAGTTAAATCAAACCCAGTCTTCCCAACCAACCTCTACTGTTAAGATGCCTCAAGTAACAGCCACTGTTACTCAACCGATACCACCACCTGTTTATACCACAACACTTGCAAGCACGGTGTCAACACCTTATGGATCCTTTCCATTTATCCAAATTCCACAAGGAGTGTCTAACCAGCATCAAACCCCACAACAAAACTTCTTTAATCCGTGGTTTCCTCAACAAGAAACTAGGAACAAATGCCAATTCAAAGATTTTGTGGCGTGTGGAGCACCTGAGTATTCGGGAAGCTCAATTCCGAATGTTACTCTAAACTGGTTGAAGGAAACTGTGAAGGCTTTGGAAGCCTGCAACTGTGAGAAAGCTGAATGGGTCAAGTTTGCAACGAGACGTCTGAAGGATCAAGCTTTGGCGTGGTGGGATTCACTGACCACACACCTGCCGAGGGAAATTGTTAATGCCGTCACCTGAGAGCAATTCCAAGATAAATTCAGTGAGCAGTTTTGCAATGCGTTCGACATGGAAAAGACTCAACGAGAGTTCCTAGAACTGGCACAGACAAGTAATATGTCTGTGGACGAGTTGATCAACAAGTTTCAAGTGACTCTCCGATTCGCAAAGCAGTGGGTGCCCGAAGAGCGTTCTCAGGTTCAACACTTTGTGAAAGCTTTGTTACCAGAATATCGGGGTAACACACGTTTGGCGACATCGCTTGTCCAGGCATTCACATTAGCAAGATCTGCAGAATCTGACAGCCAGGATCTGGAGAAGATGAACAGAGGGTCATTCAGCAAGTTTGGTGGAGGTTCTAGCGGGAATCAAAGCAAAGGTAAAGGGCAGAGTCATCATGGAAAGTCCGATCAGAGGTTCAAGGGAGCAGGATTTTTTCAGAATAAACCTTGATGCCATAATTGTAAATCTCGGCACACCAGGCAGTGCACGCCCCAAACTCGCAAATGTTTGATGTGTGGTGAGTTTGGTCATGATATAGTTGCATGTAAGTTCAACACTTTTGTTTGATGGAACTGCAAAGAGGAGGGACATCGAGCTGGAAGTTGTCCAAAGTTGAAGACCGCGGGGACTTGGGCAGGGGTAAGTAATACCAGGGGATCGTCTTCTGCAGGTCAAAAGAGAAAGACTGTACCTTCTGCTGAGGGTAGGGCTTTCAAGATGACTGCCAAGGAAGCTACTGGCAGTGATGATGTGATAACCGGTATGTTCATAGTTAACTCTATGCCTGCACGTGTTTTGTTTGACTCTGGTGCAAATAGATCGTTTATATCTATGACTATGTGTGATAAATTGAAATTACCTGCTTCTGTGAATACTACTCCTATAGAAGTAGAAGTAGCTGACGGTAATGTAGTACATGTGACCATTTCTGTAACTGGAGTTCGGGTTAGTATTGATGGTACTAGTTTCCCTGTAGACTGTTTGGTGATGCCTATACCTGGATTTGATTTAGTATTAGGCATGGATTGGTTGAGTCACCATAGGGCTAGTATCCAATGTCATAAGAAATTGATAACTATTCCTCTGGTTGACGGGTCGCATGTCGTGGCTCGTGGGGATAGATCTCTATCTTCTCTTCCGTTTATTTCGTACATGAAGGCTAGAAAATCTTTAGCCAAAGGGTGTGCGTCCTTTCTAGCTTATGCTATTGATGTGAAGAAGGAGAAGCGGCCTGTTCTTGATGTTCGTGTTGTTTCGGAGTATCCGGAGGTATTTCCAGATGATTTGCCAGGGTTGCCGCCAGTACGTGATGTTAAGTATAAGATTGATTTGATACCTAGTAGTACGCCTATTGCGAAAGCTCCGTACTGTTTAGCTCCTTTAGAGATCAGAGAGATGATGACTCAGATACAGGAACTGTTGGATAATGGGTTTATTCGTCCAAGTTCTTCGCCTTGGGGTGCACCGGTGTTGTTTGTTAAGAAGAAAGACGGGACTCTGCGTATGTGTATAGATTACAGAGATTTGAATAAGAGGACCGTCAAGAATAAGTATCTGTTGCCAAGGATAGATGATTTGTTCGATCAACTTCAGGGAGCTTCATATTTCTCGAAGATTGATTTGAGGTCGGGCTATCATCAGGTAAGAGTAGCCGAAGAGGATATACCTAAGACAGCCTTTCGTACACGGTATGGTCACTATGAGTTTCTTGTGATGCCGTTCGGTCTGACTAACGCTCCTGCAGTGTTTATGGATTTAATGAATCGGGTGTGTTGACCATTTTTGGATAAGTTCGTCATAGTGTTTATTGATGATATCCTGGTGTATTCCAAAACGGAGGATGAGCATGATCGACATCTGCGACAAGTTTTGGATACTTTAAAGTAAAACAAGTTGTATGCCAAATTGTCCAAGTGTGAGTTCTGGTTGCATGAAGTCAAGTTTCTGGGTCATGTGATTTGTGAAAATGGTGTTAAGGTTGATTCGGCAAAGATAGAGGCTGTGATGAATTGGAATGCTCCTAAGACACCTACAGAGATCAAGAGTTTTCTTGGTCTGGCAGGTTATTACAGGCGTTTCATTAAAGACTTTTCGAAGCTTGCGGATCCGTTAACTAAGTTGACTAGAAAGGATGTTCTGTTCCAATGAGGTGAGGCTCAGGAGAATGCTTTTCAGATTTTGAAGCAACTTCTGTGTCAAGCTCTCGTTCATGCGTTGCCAGAAGGGTCTGAAGATTTTGTGGTATACTGTGATGCTTCACATTCTGGGTTAGGATGTGTATTGATGCAAAGGGGTAAAGTTATAGCTTATGCTTCCTGACAGTTGAAACCCAACGAGAAGAACTATCTGACTCATGATTTGGAGTTAGCAGGAGTGGTGTTTGCTTTAAAACTGTGGAGACATTATCTGTATGGTACAAAGTGCACAATTTGCACTGATCACAAGAGTCTGCAGTATGTGTTTACACAGAAGGAATTGATTATGAGACATCGCCGATGGTTAGAGCTGATTAAAGATTATGACTGTGAAATTCAGTATCATCCGGGGAAAGCTAACGTGGTAGCTGATGCACTTAGTAGGAAGGGTTCGGCAGAAACAGTGAAGTTTATGCGGTTATAGATCAAATCTGATTTGATAGATCAGTTGATGGTTGCTCAATTGGAAGCACTAAAAGAAGAAAACTTGAAAGATGAGATAATGGTGAAAAGACAACATGAACTGACAACTGATTCTCGTGGTTTAAAGATGTATCAGAATCGTGTTTGGGTGCCGAAGTTTGGTAACTTGCGGGAATTGATTTTGACTGAAACACATAAATCCAGAATGTATGTTCATCCCGGTAGCACTAAGATGTATCAAAGTATGAAGACTTTTTATTGGTGGCCTACTATGAAGTTAGATGTTGCACGATTTGTGGAGTCATGTCATATATGTGCTCAAGTGAAAGCTGAACACCAAACACCGTATGGATCTCTGAGACAGTTATCAATACCTGAGTGGAAGTGGGATCACAACACGATGTATTTTGTAACAAAACTTCCGAGGACTCAGAAAGGAAATGATATGATTTGGGTTATTGCCGACAGATTAACCAAGAGTGCACACTTTCTTGCTACTACTGAGACTGCACCCTTGAGTAAGTTAGCCAAGATGTATATAGATGAGATATTATCAAGACATGGAGTTCCTTTGTCAATTGTTTCATATCGGGATTCGAGGTTTGTGTCAAACTTTTGGAACAGACTACAGCAAGAATTGGGGTCCAGGGTTAATTTGAGTACAGCTTATCATCCGCAGACAGATGGCCAATCAGAAAGAATAATACAGACTTTAGAAGATATGCTTCGGGCATGTGTGTTAGAGTTTGGAGGTTCTTGGGATTCGCATTTACCGCTGGTTGAGTTTGCTTACAATAATTCTTATCACTCCAGTATCGGAATGCCGCCGTATGAGATATTATATGGGAGACCTTGCAGAACTCCTACTTGTTGGTTAGAGGCAGGAGAGAAACAGTTTGTTGGGCCAGATATTGTTCAGATCACATCAGATAAAGTTGCAGTGGCTCGGGAAAAGTTGAAAGCTACAAGAGATCGACAAAAGATGTATGCAGATCCACGTCGTCGGCCAGTGACCTTTGTTGAGGGAGAACGAGTCTACTTAAAGGTTTCTCCATGGAAGGGCGTGATACACTTTGGGAAACGCGGAAAGTTAGCTCCTAGATATATTGGGCCGTTCAGAATTCGAAAAGTAATGAATGATCAGACTGTGGTTTTGGATCTTCCTGATGAACTAGCTGGTATCCATGATACATTCAATGTTAGTTATCTAAGAAGGTGTAGTGTAGAAGATCAGACTCAGGTGTTACCGATAAAAGATCTGCGTGTGGATTTCAAAAAGAGGTTAATTGAAGAACATGTTGAGTTGCTGGATTGTAAAGTAACAAAGCTGAGGAATAAGCAGATACCGATGGTTTTGGTAAAATGGAAGCACAGCTTGGGTTCAGAATTGACATGGGAGACCGAAGCTGATATGAGGGGTCGATACCCTTCATTGTTTGAGCGCGATGAGATTCCGAGGACGGAATCTTCTTAAGGGGGAAGATTTGTAACACCCTCCTTACCGGCCTAGATTAATTAATCTGGAAATTTATTTGCTATGTGGATTAATTGTTTTAATTGTTGTTGTGATATTTATTTGTAGAAAAGTGTTAGATGATTTAATTATGTGGTATTATTTTCTTTTAATTGTTTAAGGAAAATAATATTATATAATTTAAATATTTTTTTCTATGGGAGTGAGTATGGGGGGGGGGGGGGGTAGCCGGTTGGTGGGGGTGCCCATACCTCCTCCATACTTCTTTGCTTGTGGTAGTATACAAGGTGTTGTGTGTGTGTTTTGTGTGCTACGGCCGAGAGCAAGAAAGAAAGAAAAAAACCGAGAAGAAGAAGAAGAAATCGAATACATTGTTCAATACAATCATCTTGAAGTGTTTAACATTATTAGAAGGTTAGAAATTCAGAACCATTATGTTGATTGATGTTGATTTTCTGTTTTGTATATATATATATATGTGTGTGTGTGTGAAATCCGATAGAATGATTATATGATGAATTGATGATTTTAGGTTGCATGTATGTTAGATTATGATTATTATATGTTTAGAATGACTTCTGGAAACATATATAACTTGCATGCTTAAAATCAGTAGTGATTTAAGTTAGAAATCAATAATGGGGATGAAGTTATGAATCCGTCGGATTTGAGGTATGAATGACTCGGAATCCGACTATATTATCTGATGCCTTAACAATTCTCTCGGAGTTGCCATTTTACTCGGAATCCGCAAGAAGTTTAATCGGATTTGGATTTGGTTGTTATCAGATTCCGATTGTTTTATCGGATTGTATGTTACTCGAATTTGATATTTTATCGGATTGTAAGACTAGATAGGATTTGGCCTTTTCTCGGATTGTGAATTGTATCGGAATCCGACTCTTAGTCGGAATTGCTTTTTATCGGAATTGGTTGATCGGATTTCATGTTTTGTCGGATTTGAAACAATCGGATTTCCAGTCATACCTATGCTCGGAAATTGTGTGCTATGATGTGAAAGATCAATATTAAAACATGAACTTGTTGTCTTGGCTTATTAAAGGAATGAATGATTCGCCTAAGCTAAGGAGTTGGATAAATTCACAAGATTACAGTAAGTAAAGAGTAATAGTGAATTACAGCATATTGTTTGAATATACATAAGTTGATCTGTACTTGTAGATTATTGGTACATGTGATATGTAGATGTATGTACTTGTTGATTTATGTACATGTTAAGTATTGTGCTTATTGTGTGTTGATTAAGCAAATACTGATTGTTAGTTGTTTGTTCAGGTGGAGACAAAACTCAGTAGATAAGTAGAGACTGAGTTACCTGAACTTTTGAAGATATCGGTGAGTGGATATATATCTTGGATGTATAAGATATATCACCTGATTGTTGCTCTTTGAGATGTATTCTCTTGTTGACTGTATATATACATGTAGTTTGGGAGATCAGCTTGGCGGTTGTTTTTCAGCTGGGCCTTGGTTTAGGGATATACAGTACTAGCATTCGTCTTGATAGCATTTGTTGTAATCAAGAGTTGCTAGTAACACTGATATCTGTTTTGATTTTGTAAAGAGCCTGATTTTGTAGTAACACTGTTGTAGTTTTGTAAAGTTAACCAGAAAAGTTGTATTTACCATATTATATATATATAATTATGTTATTAGCTTCCGCGCGTATTACAAAGTTGTGTTTTAGAAAATACGGTGTTACAGGTTCTATATGTATCCTTACCCTATATATATATATATATATATATATATATATATATATGATTATATATTTAGGTTTTAAGTTACTATTTATGTTTCTCTTCATGCCTTTATGTTCTAAAGTTATGACTTGTTTAGGTAAATTGATATAATGGCAAAAGTTGGATTAATTCTCATAGAACAAGCAATACTTATAGAGACGGAGTCAAGAATTTTATTAATTTTGCTCGTGTTAAGGCTATAAGAGGATCAATTATATGTCCATGTGTTAGATGATGTAATGATAAATGGTGGAATGTGAATACCGTTCATGCCCACCTATTGCGTTATGGGTTTTTTCTGGGTTACACAACATGGATGTTTCATGACGAACATTGTATACCTTCACCACAATCTCAAGTTAATGTTGTTCAAGAAAATTCTTTTGTTCAAGATGATATGAGAGGTTTGGTTCGAGATGCTTTAGGTTTCAATTCTCCCCCTTTAAAGTCCATATACTGATCATTAGATATGCATATTCACTTATGCAGGTACGTAAATGGCATTGCAATGTTTGTAGGGTGGTTGGTAATGTCTATTGTACCCTAACTCTCTTCAGAATTTATTTACAAAAAGATGAACATATATTATCAGTCATTTGTCAGTTAACTGCACGACATTCTGTTCTGGATTGACGGATTGTTTATCAATTATGTAAGAATGCCAAATTTTATCTGGAATTTTGAACAGGAGAACAAAGGGCAAGTGCCGATAATATACTTATCTTTTTGTTGATTGACGTAATTCTTCATCGATCTTGTGATCATGGTCTAATATGTGGAGAGATTTTCCTGTTTCGAATTTTTGCAGGTAGCAAGGGTCATCCTGTTTACCAATTTTGATCAGGTAAATTTATGGGTTACAATTTCAGCCCATTTAGTTACGAACGAGGCAAAGTTGGGTTATGTATAATGATATCATCTTAACTTGATATTTAAGCCTTAAAAGTTAATTAGATATAAAAATTATGTTAAACTTTATTAATCACTGGGAAAGTTCTCTAATTACTTTTCAGTATCTGTGTTTCATTCATGTGAATCAATTTTTTCATCCATTGACAATCCCGGCAACGATAGCGATGAAGAATTTGTTTTGGTTTTGAAAGATTGTAATTGGATTGATCAAAACTCTCACCATGTTCCTTTCTATTGTCATTTTAGCGGATATATGAACCAAATGTTGGCTGCAATTGTTAATGTTGAAAGTGGATACAATCTTTTTTTAATTTTTTTTAATATTCTTGTCCAATTTGTCCACACTTGTACATGTGACTTTTCTCGTAATGTACACGCTTGTAGTTGTAAACATTTAAGCGATTAGTCCACGCTTATATTTGTAAACTTTTAAGAGACTAGTCTACGCTTATAGTTGTAAGCATTTAAGCGATTAGTCCACGCTTCTTTGTGTGAACATAGGCCAAAATTTTGTCACATTCATTTTCTCCACGCAACAATAAAGCGTGGACTTTTTAAAAAATACACAATTGAAAGCGTGTATATATGACCAAAGAAGTGTGTATAACACATATCTTTTTTGTAGTGAAGGTTCGAGCACCACACCTTCACTCCATGGAGGAAACCCCTAAGAGAAAAACCCCTACCTACTGTATGCAGCAAGATTTGATCCCCCAACCTCTTACGAGGAAGGGGGGTGCCTTACCAAATGGGCTAAACTCCATTGGCCGTGAAAATATTATTCTATATTCACTATGTTAAATATATAATTATGTTTTATGAACGAAAAAAAGAGTCCAATATAATACTTTCTTAAACATTAAAGAATTTTATATTTTCATTAACATAGAAAAGTAAAAAAATAATAACTGTATAAATGATATAAGATTCGATTAAGATTTGTAGTATATTTTTCAAGAATAGTATATTAACTTTTTATTATTATTAAATAAGAAATAAATATAATAGATTATAAGAACTTATCTTAATAAATAATCCATTTAACATTTCGTTCAAAGATGTCCT
This sequence comes from Pulicaria dysenterica, assembly GCA_947179395.2. Taxonomy (NCBI): domain Eukaryota; kingdom Viridiplantae; phylum Streptophyta; class Magnoliopsida; order Asterales; family Asteraceae; genus Pulicaria; species Pulicaria dysenterica. Next base: position 115,458,121 of record OX359290.1, on the reverse strand, counting down.
ATAAAATGTTTCTCATTTATTTGAATCAAACGTACAATTTGTATACTCTTTCCTTATCTTGTTGATGTTGATCGGATGTTGATCGATTAAAGTTAAAATTAAGTTTTAATATTGATTAAAATAAAAAGTTAGGATTTAATCTTATCTGAATAAAAGGTTTATATTTTTAATTAAATTAATTAAGATCAGTTTTTTATTTATATTAGAGGATATTAAACTTAAAAAAAGAAAAGGAAATGCAACTCGATATTGTCGAATTAGTTATTTCGAAAGTGGAATACATTAATACAAGTCCAGAAAGAAATCTGAAGCCCATTTGATATTCGGCGACACCACAAAATAAAATAAGTTAGATTAAGTATTTTAAGAAATATTCAATATAGTTTATATTTAATTTATAGTTTTAATGAATTAATTTTAGTTTTTCGATCATGTTTATTAATGGTCTATATTAAATTTTAAAATTTTGCACGGAGTGACATGTGATGCTTTTACAATCAAATGTGATTATATAATAAATCACATATGATTGAATATTAAAATTTCAGGACAACCTTTTTTTATATGAATTTTATTAAACGCAACTCTAAGTATGTACACTAACATATAACTGAAAGTTACATTTATAATATAAATATATGTTAGGCGTAAAAACTTATATATCATACAAATTAAGTATACCCGTTTAAATATTTACTTCGCTGCGTTAATGTGAAAAACAACAATTTTACCCCCAAAAATATTGACATGTTAAACATCCAATGAATAGATTCTCTCCAATGATAGCAACTGCAAAAGTCATCTTCAGAAAGTGATGCATTTGGTAAAATTGCAAAAAAAGTAGAAGCAAGAAGTGGAAGTCAATAGGAAACGCTAAAAGGTGGTGTTGATGCAACATTATTACTAGCACAATCGTATCAACGAACCATTTATAAGTCGATTTAGAAGTATGTTGGCCGTGACCCAACAATTCCCTTGCCTTGATATACACTAATAGTTTCCTGTTAAGGGAAAATGGCTACACAAATGCCTTTAGTGGGATTCGAACTAGTGACCTACCTTTGATACAAATCATTAGAAACTAAGCGCTTATCGATACATAAAAAAGAATTTCTGGTTGTGATAGCGCTACATAATTACCATAACAATCTTAGTAGCGAGCCATTCACGAGTCGATTTAGAAGGATGCTAGACATTACCCAACACAACAGATTAATTGCATCTATATACATCTTCAAAGACATGTATCATAAAACCAATTAATACAAGGGCAAATTGTCGAGAAAGGTAACCTAAATATCGAAATTTATCATAAAGGTAACGTCCAATTTTCGTGATCAATAAAGGATCATAAATTTTGATTTCTAACAAAAAAAGGAATCTTGACCAATTTTTAACATGTCATTATACTCTTTTTAATAACAAATTGAAATTTAATCTATTTTTATGCAAAATTGAAATTTATAATCCTTTTTATATAACAAATTAAAATATATAATCCTTTCTCGGTATAAAAAATTACACATTACCTTTATTGGCAAAATTTGGTGTGTATATATATATATATATATATATATATATGTGTTACATTTCTCGGTCATTTGCCCTTAATATAATCAAACAAAATGCAAAATTGAAACCAACCGATTAATTGTAGATGCATTTTGTTAGATATATGCAGTTTATTCAAGCCATGCATAAACAAATTAAACCTAAATGAGTACTCGCTAAGTACATTTAATTGAGAAACACAATTCACATACAAGATAAAGATTCAAACCTCATTAAATTTGTAGAAACAAGACACTCTTTTCATGAAAACTTGAGGTCAAAGCAAAACATGATATACCGACTATGGTTGAGAACAACTCGTGGCTGGAATTCATGTTGTGACAAAATCGTTGGCGCCTTGGCGGTACGATGACTTTAAGATGAGCTAACATTGTGTGAGGGTGAGATTTGAGAAAGCAGTCATATACCGAAGTTACCCCATGGGTCGCCTAGTTCGTGATAGCGGCATTGTTAGGAACACCACCTCACCCAGGTGGCCTCGCCAAATTCATTACTCCGGCCCCTCGACCTCACACCCCAACCCCTTTCTCTCTCTCACACACACGTACACACACACACACACTTTTTCTTTCTCTGTATTCTCTTTTTCACCTCTCACTCTTTGTTCCCCTTTTCCTCTATATTTCTCTCTATAATATTCACACACATGAACATTTCTAAATAAAGAATAAATTAATATAGAAGGGTTGAAAGATAAGTATTACCCTTGCTCTTAAGACAGGGCCGGCCCAAGGGAGGGCTGGATTCAGCCGAGCATCACTAAAGAAAGAAACAATACTATTTAGTCCAAAGTTTGTTAGGGTAAAGAAAAAAAAGCAGTTAAACCAGTAAGGAGGAACGTAAGCAAGAATCTCGTAGGGTATAAATCACACTACCTCTATGAATAATTTCAAACGCTAGATTTATATATTTAGCATTATTGATGCCAGAGTTTTAATAGGAGAACGTAAGCAAGAACCTTTTGATGTTAGTAAAAATGGTAGTGACTATGGTGAACATCTGACAAGAGCTAGATGTCGGTATAACCCATAAAGACCAAGGTGGCGACGTATGGACGATACAACGACAACAGATCAAGAATACAATGGTCTATGGAGTGCGGATCTGGAGAGTATGACCATAATAGATTGAAAATGGGGGACTGAAGTAGTTCGAAAAATCGGAAGGTAAGAACTTGTTTCCTCTGAAATCAGAGGTCGGTGGTTGATAATGTTGTGAATTTTTTTGGAGAGCTCTAAACAATGGTCTTCACGTGAAGAGCTTGTTGAATGCAAAAGGTGTGGATAGATCGAAATTCTTTGTTATCATTGTAAGAAAGAATTTAAAGAGATTAAACTTTTGTATGTAGATGAAATTATCCTTACACCATATTCCATTACTCTCATCTCTGATGTGATTACTTAGTTTGTCTTCTAAGTTTACCAGGACTGATCTAGGCCCCTCTCCTTTTTTTTTTGAGAAATTCTGCACCAAGGTCTAATGCTGGTCAATTCTTATCACAATCTTATTTTACTCACGATATTATCTCCCGAGTAGACGTGACTGTGCAACCTGTGTAGTACTTCCACTGACACGAAATCTAAAATCTTATCCTCTGGAACTCCCATTTCCGATCCAACTTTATACCGTATTCTTGCTGGTTCTCGATCTGTAGTACTATTTGACTTTTACTCATCTTGATTTCTCTTATGCAACTTAACAAGTATGCCTTCATATGCATGATCCTTGTGAACCACATATGTTTGCTTTCAAATGCATTATTAGATATCTTCAAGGTACCATCAATCACAGTCTAGATATTCACCCTTCCTTCATTGGTTGTCTAATATCTTATTTGGATGCTGATTAGGCAGGATATCCTGAAACATGACGTTTCACCTCTGATTATATTGTGTATTTGGTGATAACTTAGTTTTATGGTCCTTAATACGTAAACATCTTGTGTCATGTTTTAGTGCTGAAGTTGTTTATAGGGTTGTCGCCAATACTGTTGTTGAGACAGCATGACTTCGTACTCTTCTCCTTGAATTATCATGTCATCTTTCATGCTTTGATTGTTTTTTTGGATAACGTGAGTGTCATGTATTTAGCATCAAATCCCATTCAATATCAATGTACCAAACATGTTGGAATAGATATACACTTTGTTCGATAACGTGATGCTCCTTGTAAAATTCGGGAGACTCAATTTCCTTCGGCTCATTAGATTGTAGCTAGATATATTTACTAAAGACGTGCCTCGCAGTTATCTTTTGATTTTCTGTCCTGTCTGAACGTTCGTTAGCGAAATATAGGTATTTAGTGGTTTATCTTGTATAATATATGTGCCTCATGAAGTATATTATTTATAACTAATAAAATACATAAGAAAATAACCCTATTGTTTATTCGTTTACAACAACACTAGTTTATTGACCAGTGCACGCACGGGTATTTCGGAAGTGTATTTGAGATATTAAAATTTTCAAATAAAAATAATGCAATAAATGAAATATCACCGAAAAATTTTAATCTTTTTTTACTTCTAACACGTGCAACGACAACATATAATTGACAATGTGTAAACACAGGTTCCCTGAGAAATAAACCGACTTTTGAAAGTGACTGTACTTGACTTTTGTTAATCGTCATAGCAAAATACAACATTAGAGGAAATTGTCTTTTTTAAAATTTAACCAAAAGTTTTGTATTTGATGAAATCATTTTCATTTAAGTATACCCACTACCATTAATGGATAACAAAAAATTAAGAATATACTAATTTTAAAAATGTGTCATTTTACAATAAAAATTACACCAAAACGTAGATAAAAATGAGACGGTCGTAAATATATAATTAAATTTTATCTAAACAAATTATATCACAAGCTATTAAACATAATTTATAAATAGCACATAATTAATTACATTAATTTACAATTTTTATATAACTCTCTCATATTTTCTTAAAAGTCCTCACATGTTTTATAAATTCCCCCTCACAACTTTCATCAAACCCCCTCTAATTGATTTAAAATTGAATCGATCAATTTTGTAATTGATTTAAAATTCCGAATCTTGTCAAAATTGTTTTTGATAATGGATTAATTTTGCAATTGAGCGTTCCTATTGGTTAATTAAGATTGATTTAATGATTATTTTTGAAAAATTTGCATGCCTTTTATATAGATATATAGATTTTTACATGCCATATATCGATTTTAAAAATATACAAATTGACTTGATATACATGCTTTAAACAATGCTTGGCATCCAATTAATGTCAATGAACTAATTAACATGGTCAACTCCATCAGAATTCAGAAGTGAAAAAAATAAAACAAAAGACTCCCCGCGTTTTGAGGCTATTAATTAATGTTCACTATATGAAACAAAAAGAATTAGCTAACCACATCTCAAAGGAACATCAAATTTAATAGACTACTAAATACAAGCAACAATATTGTCGCCGGCGGACAGATCCAATCGACCACTGCCGCCATCGGAGCTGCACCGGAATGCACCAGTTTGATGGCTTTCTTTATAACCTTTTCTCCGGTGTACTCATCAACCTCCACGTCAACGCCCACCGCCACCGTTCGCTTCCATTGCACAATAGACTTGAACTTAATCCTGCCTGCCAAATCCACCCTAAAAACCACCACCCTCCCGTCACCACGCTGCACCATCATCCCCGGCGTGATCACCATGTCACGAATATGCTTTACCTTGTGATGATCCTGGTGGAACCCACGTATTGTGTACACGCCTAAAGGGATGGGGATACTTATATTTGTAGCTTTGTTTGGGAAGTAAGAAAAAGTGAGATTCATTGGACGATAATAAACTCCCACCGGATTCATGTTGTCAAGCATAAGATCAAAGTAGATGGTGGTGTTTGCGGCGGCGGTGGTGTTTCCGGTGGCGGTTTTGTTAAGGGTAGGAAGGTAAATCTTTTCGATTGTGATGGTGGGGATTTTCCGGTGGAGACTTTGTATGAATAATATAAGCAAAACTGAAAATACGGTGATATAGATCATGACCTTAAGATTTTCAAGACATAAGTTATTGGCCATTTTTTCTCCGGCCGGCCTCAAGGGGTTATAAATTGGACGTTGGGTCGTCTAAAATATGAATTTATGTTATGTTTGTTTTTGCTGATTAATAAAATAAGATGTGACAATTAATTTTTGGAAATAAGAAAAGCAAAGTACGGCGTGAGCATGTGAAAATTATAATTTCTTAATTTTTTTATTTGACATTCACTTCATTCATTTATATATATACCTAGCTATAAATTGTGTTTATATAAACCGTCATTAATGAGTGAGGTTTGTTTTTTTAAAATATCCCTCGTTTATGCGTCAATAATTAATGACTTGTTGATGAGTCATTATCATTAATAGCCATTAATTTTTTTTAAAAATACCAAAATTGGTTTTCAAAGTTATTGTTTAAACACTCACCATATAATACGAGCAGTGTACCTGCGCAATGTTGCGGCGATAAATAGTTTATGTTTTGCCACATGTCGTTTTCAAGGATGTAATGCGTAATTCAATGTCACGAAAATATTTCAGTAACATGTCCGTTTTTTCTTCAATTTTTCTTATATTTGTATCAGCTATTTTATTAATTTTAAAAATAGATTCTAAAAGCATTAAAAAATTTTAAAAGATATATATTTATGAAATAAGAAGAGAAGTTAATATTTAGTGATTGCCTTACATGCTTTCTATTTCATACTTGAAGTGCGAAATCAAGTTTAAAATTTTTAATTGGAATTAATACCGATTATCACATAATTAGCAAGTGTATAATTTGCTGTTAAAATAAAAAGACAAGTGTATAATTTAATCGTATTATATTATATAGGAAATAAAGGAACTTGGCTAATTATACTTTTAGGTACAAAATAAACTTATTTACATACATTAATAATTTTGACAAAATTAGTTGTACTTTCACGTATTTTGTCTTAAAAGATATATATCTTACTTTTAAAATGTATAGAAACTAATGTATAAACTCATCATCATTTTTTTTCTGTTGTATGATGGTATAATTGTTCAACCAAATATTTTTTTTATAATTATGTATAGTAAATTGTTGCTACGCACAAATCATTTCTTTTAAGTTAGCATATGGAGGCCTGAAAGGATTGATTTATTTTATTTTTGTTAACTTTTTAATATATGTGTGAGAAAGAAACTACTAAAATATATAGACAAAGGTTTTTATTATGTTAAATAATATATATCCAGAAATCTCACATATATAGTTAACTTCGATATATAGTTTCCTTTTCTTTAACTTAAAAAATAATTAATAATTTATTAGTGTATATTGACGTTAATAATAACTACCATGGAACTCAAAACTTATAACTGTGGGTATTCTTTAAATTACAAGCTTACATTATTTCAAGGATATTTCTAATTAAAGTCAGCTCTTATAGCTAGCCAACTCATCCCCATGTAAATTAACCTGGGATATTTTAGTTCAACATGTTAATAACTAATAATTGAATTCAAATCACAAATTCAGAGAGTCAGATCTTCAAAGTTAATTATTATTCATCACACATGCATGCATGTTCCTTGTTATAATTAAACACAAATATTTTTTGCTTTAAACTCCAAAGGCCCATAATTAAAACACTTGAACTGGCCCTTCTTGACTAGTAAAAACATGATCATGAGCCGAATTCAAGTCCTCAACGAAATTAAAATCCACAAGTGCCTAAAAATTTATATATATGGGTAAAAAATTTCCGAACTACAAGGCACGTAGGTAGATTTATGATTGTTAAAGTTGGCGCTCCATATCTTGTTAAGACGGAATTAAGTACGGTATATATGTTATTAATTGTTGTTGTTGTTTTGAATTATAAGACAGCGAAATATTAGAAGAGCCGGAGATTGTGTTGTACTTCTAATTAATTATATCGTTCGATAATTCTTGAAAACTCTAGCTATTTCATTTTATAATCGGTTCTTTGTAGTAACAGAGTGAACATCATGCTCCTTATTTACTAACTCGCTAATGTCACTGGTTGTTATTTACTATTCATGACTAAATTTTTAACACCATAAACTTTATATATCATATAATCAAAACTACCTCGCCTCATTCAAAAACACCCGAAGGTAAAACATAACCAAAAAAGTCTAACCTGTTAGTAAATTGGTTAATATTGATACTTGACTTTAAATCATCACAGGTCTCCTTTTCCAATGAAATTACTGCTTGTAATTAAGTAACTAATCAATTTGCACATTCATAGGCTAAACGTGAACCGGAATAGTCTTGCCTTCGGCTAGCTAAAAGAAATTAAAAACATACGCATTAGATAAAAACAATAATTTATACTCGATTTTAACCACTTGCAAATAAGGCGCCTAACGTAAACCATAACCAATAGTCTTATTAATTAGTAAATTGGTTAACATTAATGTCATTTAACTTCAAACAATCACTTGTTACTTACTTGAAAAAAAACACTACGTACCTGTGACCAACTAATCGATTCGTGCATTAAAAGGTTTTAAACATAAAACCAAATTTCAAATTACATAATCGTTAACTACATCGAAATAAAGAACAATTAGCTTTATAAAAGAAAATACTATTACATAGACCATGGTTATTCTAGATGCCATGATTTAAAACAAAATTTTCATCCCACATGTTTAAGAATTTAGAGTCAACTCACATATGACCACTTACTCTCAAGTCTCAATAACCTTTTGTCCGCAATATAACTTTTCCCTATGCAGCCTCTTTTTAGTTTTTTTATAAACAATCTTTTTTTTTTACAGTTTTTATGATTTAATTGTATCAAGTATCAATATAATATTAAATCAATTATCAAAATGATGAACTTGGTTGAAGGTTCGTACGTGGAGAGAGCAGCCAAGAACAATAAATTTGAATATGAATTGCTTAATGAATTAGAGCTTATAAACTTGTATTTATACCCCCTGGGTATTTACAATAGCTATCCTAAACTATGACTAATGTCATATATAAACTAAACTTCACTAAAATATAATGAACACAACAATAGGGATCTAACAATCTCTCCCATTTTGTTCAAATTATAGATAAGCATAATAAATGAAAATAATCTTTTAAGCATCCAACAATCTCCCCATTCAAAATATGCAGAGATTCTTTGCTTTTTGAATTCAACATTTAGGAGATCGTTCTTTGAAGTTTTGGAAGTCTTCATGGATCTTCAACGAATTAACAACCATGATCATCTCTTTTATCTTCAGGGGAACATTCTTGAGTATTACACAAGAATAATATTTCTTGATTACGCATTGTGCATATTCGAGTGTTGGTTTGGCTGTTTCTGCACCTTTAAAATTTTCTTTAAACAAAATTTGCTCCCCCTCGAAAGTAGCTTAAGATCTTAATACTAAGATCTGAAACTTTTCTGAACATTGCTCCCTTTCAAATATCTTTGATGTATCAGATCCCCCTTGACATGTGAATTATCTCAACATATGAATTATTATATCTTTAGTTGTTAACTCTTGATGAACTTTCTCAAAATCAAGTGAATTATCTTTCATAAACTTGATTCTCCCCCTTATGATGGCTAAGATCCATCATGATCATCATGCACTTGTAAACTAGCTTCATCTTGATTGTAACATTACTCTATTAGAATGATATGAATATTAACTCATCCATTGTAACACTAGAATCACATAGTTTTCCCGTGAACACGCCAATTTAAATAAACTGAGTGACTTACATTCATGGTTGGCATGATGTTAGCACTGGTAGGTTTTCCATCTATCACTGTAAATATCATAAAGATATTACTCAAGATGTTCAGTCATTGTCACAATTACAGAAAATTATTCCATAAGTGTCTTAGAACAAGAATGATAAAGCAATTGGCTCTAGACTCAACAAGTGCACGAAAGAAGTCGGGTACTGTAGTAGTTGTCCTCCTATTTTCAATATCAACAATCTCTAAATAGATGTCAATTGTGTATATTAAAAATCTCCGTGTGAAGTTGAAACAATTATCTTTTAAAAGATAAATGAGTAACTGAGTGAGGTTAGTACATTGCATCACTGGGTCCATGATGTCTTCTTAAATACCGGTATAAAATCAGTAGTAGATGAGTCTACCCAGATATTTGAAAAGGTTTGGTAAGGATCTTTCTTTTCTTTTGATACTGTCGCACACCCTCGACTCACTTAACATTTTTTAACTTCTCTCTCAAACTTTATTTCCAAAATGAATGAATGTATCTTCGATTGGATACATTTGGATACGCGTAATCAACAACAAATATGAACAAATAGAATGATATCCATGAAGATAAAATATTCATAAGAATCAACAAGATTGATTTTTAAAAGATATCATGTTGATAAGGATTGTCAAGAACGATTTGAACAATCAAATAATTATGAATAACCGAATAATCTATCAAAATGAGCTCAAAGCAATGCGTTTATCATAAGCACCTCCATCTCCTGTTCCACCCTTCTCTATTTCATTTTATCTCTGCACACCAATAGAGTCCTTCCGTCTATGGATTGACCATAGGAGTAAGTAATTTTCTATACTCTCTCACCCATGGAGCAATTAGATTATTGAAATATAATGAATCAATCATAGTTGTAAGATTGATTACCACAAATTGGCTTAGGATGAATACTTTCTAGAATCATATGAAACAATGAAGGATTTCAGAATGATATGAGATGGAATTCAGGAAATTAAAAATAATCATTCAAAAGATCAATAGGGAAACATGCAAGATATTAGAATGAAGCAAAATGTGAATACCTTCTTGAATTATATAACAAAATTGAAATTCTTTTTGGATTTTGAACATTTGTATTGTTTTGAATTTTTGATTTTTCAATATTTTTGGATTTTCATTTTCCATGTTTTTGGATTTTTTATATGAATTAGAAATGAGAAAACATTTTTGTGAAAATTTTCTGAATAGCTCCCCCTACAAGAATGCATAAAAACAATTTTATTGACAAAAGGTCGCATACTTGCAAGTCTTCAACCTTGTGCTCCCCATAATGAAGTGTGATGAATTGCAAGAACACTCTTCAGTCTCTAAGCCATGAGATTGAACTTCTTCGTGTATTGAACACACAGTTGTTTTGACTTCACGATTTTCTTCAGAGTGTAATTGTGGCGTTCCAAAATGTTTCTTGGCTTATCTGCAAAACAAATTATGTAGATTTTGGTACCCATTTGTGTTTGGGTCCAGGTGGATTAGGAGAATCAACTACAAAATCATTTTTAGGCATCCATTTGTAGTTAGAATTCAATTTCTCCTTTTGAATTTTCTGATTTACCAAAAAAGTGCTCACTCTTTGGGGAGAGGTACAAATTTTCTACATAGATTACCTTATGAGATGTTTAATAGAATACACTTTTAATGAATATTTCACATCAGGATTATCTAAAGCATCCCAACAAGAATTAATCATAGTATAATATTCATACTTTCTAACATTTGAGCGTGAATGAACATTAGAATTAGAATCTAACTCTTTTGGAACATGAGTTTTATCAATAGGAGAATTGTATCAAATTGTTTGTTTTCTTAGAAAAGCTTCTTCCTAACCTCAAGCAAACTCTTCCTTTTCTCAATTCATAAAGCTATTTTGTCCTGACTTTTATTCAAGTATTTCTCTGTCATCACTTCCAAATCTTGGTTAGGAAATTTAACATATTGATTATGCTGAGAGGTGCTACATTGATCATCACAAACTTTATATTTAAGATCAGACTCCATTAACCCATCAAAATTCTGTTCAACAATAGATTTTTCTTTGTCTTTGAAAGAGTCTTGAGTATTCAAAAATAAGTCTGGTTTACACAAAGCACACTTATGAGGACTCACATACGGGATTTTTGAAAAAAGTTGCTTAAAAGTAGGAAATGGTTCGTCACCATTTGGACAACTCCAATTCAAACAAGAGTATGGAAAATCAGTATCAATAAAGCACTTTTCTGAGTTTTAAGAGAGAGTAGTAACAACAGAATTTTGAATTTTAAGAGACGTACTCAATTTCATCAAGAAAAGTTTTTCTTTCATCATCAAAATCTTTCTCTAGTTTTCCAAGTCTTGTTCAAGTTGAGAAATTTTTTGTTTCAAAATTAAACTTGGGATGTATAGATTTGAAAAGTCGGATTTCTCAGAAAGATTTTCTGATTTCCGACTCATTTCCTCAGGAGAGTAACTACTCAAAAAATCTATTGATAATGGTATTTCCCTCGTATCATAACTCTTATTCAAGTTGGTGTAGTCCAATAAGTTAACCCCAACTTATGTCAGATGTCTCTGTAAATCTCATTAGATCAGTTAACCCCAACTTATGTATTCGAATTCATAAAATTGAGCACAAAAGATAGTCTGATCTGTTTGACCACGTTTATAGAGATTATCTTCCAGTTCTTTAACTTTATAATACAATTGGGTTCTTTCTTTAACATAGCAGTCATGCTCGGTTACATAATCTGTACATGTAATTTCTACATCTCCGAATTTAGCAGTAAGTTCAGAGTTTACTTTAGTTAGCCATTTAACCTTTTATTCGCAAAGTTTGAACTTTTCTTGTATATAAGACAACTGATCATTTGCGGTTGCTAATTCTCTATTGCACTGAATTAATTCATTGTAATTGTTATCTAATCTAGCCTCTAAGATTTGACAATGAGCTTTATTTATTTCTAACTGTGAAATATAATTTTGCAAAGCATGAATCACATTGATGAATTGAGAATTAGTTGTACTAACATCATAACCAAATAAAGAACAATGATCACTTTCAAGAGTTGCCATTCTGAACAAAATGTTGATACTTGAACTCGGATCTTTGAGTGGAAATTAAAGATGAATTTAAAATTGTTCAAATTAAATCCAACATGTTGAGATCACTGTTGCGTGTACTGAATGGCTTGAACTTAATGGCTTGAAGTGAATGACGAATGGCTTGAATGGAATGGCTAAAACCGAATGACTTGAAAGGAATGGCTTGACCGAATGGCTTGAATTAAATGGATTCACGAATGGCTTGAATTAAATGGATTCATGAATGGCTTGATGAATGAGGAATGGCTTGAACGAATGGCTTGAAATAAATGGCTTGACCAAATGGTTTGAGGCCTATGAATTCCGAAGCAGAGAATGGCTTGAACGCTATGAATCGTGAATAGCCTTTTCAGAATGTATGGCACAGTTAGATTAATAAAAAAAAGCTAAATGATATTTGAAATGATAGACTACTTTTTATTTTTTAATATATATTAGAAAATCACACAACCAAAATAAATAAATATATAAATAAAATAGAAAAAAAAACTAATAAAATAACGAAAGAAATAAAAAAAACAAAACAACTGATATTTAACAAAAATTTAAGTCTAACAGACCCACCAAGGCTCCAATTTACAAAAGAAAAAAAACACTTCAAATTTTTTTTTAATATAAGCACAACTCCAATTTCTTAACAACCAGCGGCCCAAACAAAAGAAAATGGGCAGACTAAATTGAGTTGAAGAAGTAGACGCAGAGAGACACCGTGAGACAGAGAGGAACGGCGACAGAGGAAACGAACAGTGATGGCGAGAGACACGGCGAAGGGGAATGGAGACGCGTGGATGGCGAAGAAGAGATTGCGAGACCGGCGATGACGAGATTGGGAAGGGCAGATGACGATGACGGAAGACGACGGTGACGGGACGAAGAACAATGGTTAGGCGGTGAATCAAATCAACACAAAACGATACCCAAGCAATCGGTTAACACTATGAAGCATGATTCAGGTAATAATTTTCCTTACAAAACATTTCAGCACCTAAGCAATCATCATGTAAACAAAAATGTGTTGCGGCAAAACTAGGGCAAGAAATCGAGCAAAAATAGTCTGTTTGGATAGTCAAAAATCAACAAATCTTGAATCCTAGTGATCCATTAACATAGGGTTAGCATTATCAAACAACAATTTTAACTTCTAACACAAATAAGAGAGATTAATTGAGAAATTTAAGATCAAGAAACCTAGGTTACGTAGAACTTATAAAGGATGAACAGATGCTTTTTCAAATAAAAACAACTAACCTTTAATTCATAGACGACTCTGATACTAATTATAGGACCCAATTATATCAACTATCAATCTAATATTGAAGCCAATTATCAAAATGATGAACTCGGTTGAAGGTTCGTACGTGGAGAGAGCAGCCGAGAACAATAAACGTGAATATAAATGGTATATTAGGGCTTACAAAGTTGTATTTATACCCTTTGGGTATTTAGAATAGTTACCCTAAATTATAACTAATGTGATATATAAACTAAACTTTACTAAAAAGTTTAAAATATAATGAACACAAGAATAGGGATCTAATAACACAGCTCGTATAACTTATTTCAAAGAAACTTGTAGAACAGACTAAGGGATACTTATATCACCTTTTGACTGATCTTTGTAAAATTATTTAATAGATCGATAAGTATAGATTACTACATTGATGTAATATATAGGTATGATGAAGATCATGTTCGCTTTTTCTGTTGACCTTCCTCAATATATATGTTTACATGCATGTATAAATTCTGCCTAGATTTGATTAACTCGATCAGGGCTGTACGTGCATTTTTGCACAACCCAAAAACCTCCCTACTTCTACATACAAACCGGCTGAAAGACTTCAGCCTGGCATTTGCTTATGCTTAATTTTGACTTTCCATTCTGCGCAATATTTTCTAACATCTGGTACGTGGGTCATAAACATTTTAACAAATTGTTCTAAAAAATCATTGCCGAATATGTAAATCCATGGGGGAAGAACTTTAATGGTCCTAATAAGATATTTATGACTTTTTTTTTACAAAATTATAAACTAATTATTATACATTATATCAATTGGCATACTAATTAGCCCATTTCTCATGAGATATTGGAGGGTAATAATATAAAATTCTTATTTTCACGTGAGATATTCCTTTCTCGCGAGATATTTGAGGATGCTATTCTTTCTTTTTTTCCGAGTAAATTACATATTTAGTCCCTGAACTATGCCACTTATTTCACCTACAGTCCCTAAACTATGTTTATTACGCTGTGAGTCCCTAAACTAAACATTTTGTCACACTGATGGTCCCTTGTGCAAATAAAAAGACCAAAATACCCTTACTTTATCAATTAAAATGTCCACTATACCCTTCATTTCTATTTTTAATTTTTTTTAATTATAAATAATTTAAAAATAATATTAACCCTAATAACTAATTATATAAATACACATATATATTATATATACACAACTCTCTCATTCCTCCCTCTGCTTTCTCTGAGCTACCACCGCCCGCCACCATAACCAGCCACCACCGCCGGCCAACCACGGCCACCGCACCACCACCACCACCTTGTCAAGAAAATCCCCAAAACCAACAAAACCCCCTTCACTTTCCAATCATCTCGCCAAAATCAAACTCAAAACCCTATGGATTGTTCATCCATTCCTCTCAACTTCATGATCTTCTCGGTATCTCCATACACTGGCACCGCCGTCTGCTTTGGCTCTGGAATCTGCTGAATCGAAGAAGCTTATCCGCTGTTAAGACTTTCGTTGCTGATCATCGGAGCTACGGCTTCGTCACGGTGTCGAGGAAGAATGTTTAGATCTGAGGAAGCATGTTCAGATTTGTGGTTTCGTCACCGTCGCAAAGGGTTCAACAGCAGGCCACCGCCACCTAGGGTTTTCATCATCATCATCTTCTTCTACTCGTTTTCTCTTTTGTTATTGTGAAAGCATGTTCAGATATGTGTTATCTTCTTCAGATTAGGGTTTTGATTTTGTGTTTAGAATAGATTAGGGTTTTGATTTCGTGTAGTAGGTGGCCGGTGATGTTCCAATGGGGGTGGTTTCCGTTAGATGGTGTTTCGAATTTCGGGGTTTTGATCTTGAAGTTGTTGATGAATATTTCTGGGTTTTGGTGTACTATGATTTTGATTTGTTCTTTGTGTTCGTTTTCCAATCTTGTGCTCAAATTTCTCTCTGCCTGTCCCTCATTCTTGGGTTCGGATGGTGGTGGGTGGTGGATTCTGGTGGGTGTTAGAAGGTAGAAGGTGGTGCTCGTCGATGGTGGCCATGGTTGTAGTATGACGGTGGTAGCGATGGCCGTGTAGGAAGACAAGGACGGTGGTGTACCAGTGGACGGTGTTGGGTGGGAGAAGGTGGATGGTGATGGTGGTGTAACAGTGGACGTATTTGTGTTTATAATTAATATTTGTTTTATTATTTTAATTATTATTTAATAATATTTAAATGAATTAAAATTCAAATAAAAGAATAAATAAAGTTGAGAGGGGTAGTATTGTCTTTTTAAGTGACCAGGGACCATCAGTGTGACAAAATGTTTAGTTCAGGGACTCACAGTGTAATAAATATAGTTTAGGGACTGTAAGTGAAATAAGTGATATAATTCAGGGACCAAATATGTAATTTACTCTTTTTTTCCTCACCTTCTATCTCTCCGACTGGGTAGAAGAAGTTCATCTTCATTCTTCCTCTCTTCGTCTGATTTCGTTCTTTCCCGAAGTCCATGAGGGGAGCTTTCAACCATCTACCCATCTATAGCTTTTTCCCCTATGGAACCTCTTTTTACTGCCTCCCCATTGTCAATATCTCCCTGGAGGTTATTTAGGGTTCGTGCAAGGTCACTACAACAATTCAATTTGATGAACAAGGTTTGTTAAACGATTTCGCCCTTCAGTTAGCGCTAGGTTCCAGCATTCCTGAACGAGAAGATATCAGGTACTTTTTCTTTTTTTCTGCGGTGATTTATGACCCGACGATCTGCGTATTTGGGGCTTCTTCCCCTGGTCCGAACTTCAATTCGAAGTTAAATGAGTAGTGGAAAGTGTTAGAGTTGATCATTGTATTTATTACCGTTACTAATTTTTAATTTCATAAAGCCTCATGTGTTATTGTTACCTATGGTGTCTTCAACTGTTAGTGGTCATTTCATTGAATAGAAGTGTGCAAAAATCACATTGCTAAACTAAGCAGATTTGTGCTTGAAGCATGTAACTTTGAACTTATATGATGTAAATTAAAAAGCAGAATTAGTGTAATGAAAGTTTTTTTGTTTCTAGGTTTGAAGATGGTAAGGTGAAGAATGATACGATGAGGTTAGAGAATGCTACAAGGAGAGGTGTGACTTTCTCCAAGAGAAGAAATAGTTTGTTGAAGAAAAATTGTGGGCTTTCTATGTCCTGTGATGCTAAAGTTGCTCTCATCATCTTCTTCCCAAGAACCAAACTTCAAGAATTTGCAAGCTCAAGGTTTTTCATATTTTATTCATATTACTTTATGCGTTCTCTTTTACACACACATTCATGTAGTATAAAACGTGTATTCTGTTCATTAGAAAGGAAATTATGTAGAAGATAGTGTATATTAATTAAGGCTAGAAAACAATTAAAACAATCTATGTATTAGACTATATGGTTATTGTCTTTTTTTGCATCAAGTATCCACATCAACTCAACAATGGAACTAATTAAATATTTAGCTGGGAAGCTGCAGTATCATAACTTATACATATAGAAAGCATTTAAAGAACCCTTTTACGAGTTGCTATGCATCACCATTTGCTCCTCATAGAGTCTTGCTTTGCATGTAGCCAATACAATTGTACAGTTATAGGTCAACAATATATATATATATATGCAAAAAAGATATTATTATGCTTGTAGACGTCCAAAAGAAGGTAGCAGTACTAAAAACCAAAGTAATAGACACAAGAATTCTCAGGAATAATTAACTATGCACACTGATGGATACGATTAGATTAAAGATTTCCATCTATTGGTACAATTCAACAAATGTTACATAAGATCGAAACAAGGCTGCACACATCTTTATTAATTAGATGATCACTAAAACGGTGGCAGTAGAAAGGATCAATAACCCAATCTGCATGCTTAAACCATCACCCACACCTGAGTCAAAGAGTTTAACACCTTTCTTTGAATCTTTCTCCCCTGTTTGGCCAACCCTCACATTAGCCACTTTATACACCGTGTCCTTCTTACGGTAAGCAGGTGACGTAAACCCGACTTTGGTTAACACCTCCACCATAAATACAGACGATGTTATCGTTCTATTATAAGGCGCTATGCCACGAGTAGTCACCATCTCTCTCACGTGCTTGCTTCTCCGTTCATGTTGATAGAATTTGGGTAGCGTGAATTCTGCTACAACAAAAGTCAACTTGATATTAGGGATGTAAGAAAAGGTAATTTTAACAGGATTGTAGTAAGCTCCCATGGCTTTATTCTTGTTATGGAGCTTTAAGTCGAAGAAAAGAGTCTGGTTGGCGGTAGTGGTGGTGGAGGAAACGTCGGATAAGTTGAGGGCGGAGACGTAGAAATCGTTGATGGTGAAGGAAGGATCCGAGGGGTTCGTGAAATACACACATATCACGATGACTGCGGTTATGATGAATAAAATTGATATGGTTATGCTCCAACATCTAGTCATGTTACATGCCATGTTTGTCAATGCCAATATAATCTTGTGACTGCAATTAAACGATGATATGATGAAATATATATTATAGTATTAGAACAACGGAAATGAAAAGGAATAATATATAAAGAGAAGAAGATGTTAGTACTCATGGTGTTAAGAAAAAGTCTTCAGTTTTATTTCCAAGAAAAACCAGTTTACTTTCCTTGTCTAATTAAAATATTTAAAAAATAAAATAATGCTATAAACGCTACGTACGTTCTTATTGTTGGTTAGAAAAGACCAAATATTTATAGTATCATATTTTATTTAATCTGGTTAATTTTAATCTTTTTCTTGATCCAGTAATCATTCCTTTTTGGCTCAGCTAAATATACCTTCTTATTCTCGAATATATATATATATATATATATATATATATATATATATATATATAGAGAGAGAGAGAGAGAGAGAGAGATCAAGAAGATGGCTTTTGGTTTTTTGTAGATTAGGGTGTTATGATTCAACTTTGTTAATTTATAAGTATCTTCAACTTTGTTTTTGGTTGTTATGTTGCGACGTTGATCATCACGAATATTCTATTTAATTCATTATAAGTAATAGATAATTAGTCGATCAGTTAGGTGGAAATTTTCAATTTATATATAAAAATAAATAAATGCCTAAGAAACGAGCTGTACGTGTGGTACATGTTTTCATAGAAAACAAAAGAAAATGCAACAATTCTTTATTATACAAATAATTATACTTTTGGCTTAAGTATAACAATAGAATTCAATAAATTTTTTTCTTCCATCTGTACTTTTATTTTCATTTAGTATAAAGATGAGTTAAAAAATTTAGTAAAAGGATACAAAAGCTAGCTTTAATTAATACATTAAAAATATTTTAAATATGTTCATTTTGATGATTAATCCTATTCAATTCTCATAATTAAACTGTAAAAGAAAGATAAAAATACAACCGGCTGGAGAGGCTGATATCAAAAGTTGGTGTACGTTCTGCTTCCAAGAATAACCCTTTTACAATATATAATAATATAATCTAAGAATAGCGAAAAAAAGTCTTCCATTTCCAAGAAAAACTAGTTAAATTTCTTTGTCATGAATTAAATTAAAGAATTCAAATAGAAATTAAAAAATGTTATATATATATAAAGGGTTCTACACAGCAAGCAAACAGAACACCATCAGATTACCCACAGATAGATTCATCTTTCTGTTTAATCCATTTTTCTTGATCCTGCAGTAACCCTTTTTGGCTAAGCTAAAATATGACAGGCTGTGGGGACTGCAGTTCTCTTGTTATTTGCTTATGTTTCACATCTTTTTTCTTGGGTTTGGTGGTTCTGATGCCTGTCATGGTAGCTCTATATGGATCACCATCAGGTCCCTGGATTTCAATCAATTTATTTGATAATATTCAAGCCTTAAACATGACAAGAAGTGCCAATCAGTCTATCCACTTCGATCTCAAGCTAAAAAACCAAAACTCAGCAATAGGCCTTCACTACCCAGACCCAATCAAAATCACCTTTTCTTACTTCCCAAATGTATCCATGATGGTTCCCTTAGCTGAGTACGAGATTGACAGTTTTTATCAAGGTAACGGGAAGACTCGGCGTGTAAGAGAAACGGTGGAAACAAACGGCGCCGTACCCACAGCTTTGGAAGGGACGGACATGATAGCTTTTCGAGTGGATTTGATGGGTTCATATAGGTATAAAAAGGTTCGAAGCAAGAGGCATAAGATCGAGGTGGGATGTCTTGTGATCGTAGATTTCACCACCGGCAAAAAAACGCGAACTGGGTTTATAACTTTGGTACAGCCAGGACTTGACTCTAAGCTTGAACCTCCATCTAATGATGATTATTATACTGCCTATTGAGTGGTTCTCATGTACGTCCTTTTAATTAAGTATTCACGTTGAATTGCAAATGTAACTGTTTTATAACCATGGAGCTTAATTAGCCTAACCACGCTTCATGATATGTTCGTCTCTTCTAATTAGATTAATTACTACTAATCTGTTGCGTGATATTTATATTTCAATTTGAATAGATGGAGTTTTTCTTTTGTCATGTTTTTTAACATAATTTTTTTATTAATTAATTAGGATAATTGTGAGGTTAGAATGAGAAATTTATTCCAAACTAGAGCTGTCAATGAGGCAGATCCTGTCCCAAATCCGATCCAATCTGCTTTATTTATATGATTTAACGGGTCTAAAAATTTCAAATAGGTCGACCCAGTTAATTGGATCACTACGTGGGTCGATCCAAGATCTGTTTGGGTCGACCAATTTAATATTAAACGCTAAGCATATAGCTAGCCTTACAGAGTTTGATAATACAATTTGATTTTAACAACAACCAACTATCAACAATTTATTAGTCACCACCCGTCATCGCCACCACTACCACCATCTGTTACCGTCTCCAACACCATCACAGTTGCCGTTGCCACCATCGTCGCCGCTCGTTACGTACCGCTCCCACCACCAGCCGTCGCTACCCCGTCATTGCCACCGCCATTACCGCTCCCACCACCATAGGGGAGGTTAATGCGAAAAGTATTTTATTTGCGAAAAGTGCGATAAATCTCAGCCATTTATTTGTATATGATCTAGTTGTCTATATTAATAATGTTTTTTATTTTTTTTAATTTAAATGGGTATATTAGCAAAACAAGTCTTCTCTCTCTCTCTTTCTCTCTCCTAAAAACCAAAATAAATTAAAAATAATTTACTAATACGTTATTCATCTGATGGAGTTCAATGGTGAACACACCCCAAAATATTTACGAGTTTATCATCATTATTGTATTCAATGATAAACACAGCCAAAATTATACAAGTTTAAAGATAACTTTTACCCTATTCAATATTGAACACAAACAAAGATAGATGAGCTTATTGATCAGTATTATTTTAAGTCAAATATTCTCTGCTTATTCACAGGTACGTGAATGTAAGCTTGCTCACAAATGTATATATAAGTACAAACAGAATCATAGAAAACTATGCATACCTTAGTTGTTTACTAATAAACAATTTAAGCATACATAATCTATTTTCATTCCTTAAAAACATGACAAAAACAAATTTCCTAAATATACAATGTTCATTTTCTATGATCCCAATGAACAAATAGCACAAATCAAATCCATTCAAATCAAAATTAGAAAAGACTTTAAATAAAGGCCAATTATTAGCATCATGAAGCTTCAACTTTGAAATGAATATCTCATAATCAAGCAAAATAAAAAGATAAGAATGAAAATACAGAAGAACCCTTTCTCAGTAGTCTGGAAGTCGCATCGCACTAGCATCACTAGTATCCTGAGAGAACACAAGATCCGGCCTTTTCGACCGTGAAGTCGTCGCCGCAGCCACCGGTGAGATCTCAGGCGCCCAACTATCTACACGAGGGTTGATGTGGATCGAACGCTCGCCTGGTACACATCCACCCCGTGATTGTTCCATCTAGATCTTCTTCTTGGTTTGATTTCTCGAGAAACCATGGAGAAAACCCTAAATTCGCCACACCAGGTTGTTCCAGTGGTGGTCAGCGGTTCTGGGTTGGGTATGATGGTGGTTGGTCTTCCAACGACACCGTCCCAAGTTTTTCCCTAGTGATCGGCGGTTCTAGGGTTGATGTTGATGATTATTGTTTGCAAATAAACTTGAAGTGAGAGAGAGATCAATAGAAAGATAGTTATAGATAGAGATAAAGAGAAATCATAGACAGATAGTGTGCGTGAATGGTGGGAGTTAACAAGGTTTTTTTTATTTCAAATGACAATTATATCCATCTTTATATTTATTTACTATCCTTAATCTCGAGACTAATTACAAAACTAGCATAAGCAATTTAATCCATTGAATATTTCGTCTAATAGTCTAAATTACTTTAATTTCACACTTTTCGAAAAATAAAAATTTTCCGCATAAAAGATTGTACGTGGCACCATTTCATATCATCTTTTTTTTCTCTTAATTGGCTTTCATAGAGTAGTGTAAAAGTGTTTGTAATAGTGTTGACGGACACAATATATTTTATGAGAAATGTTCAATATAGTCCATATTTCTTTCATAGTCATAACTCATAAGGTACTAATTTTAGCCTTTCGATTAGCCCCATTAATGTTCCAAATTAAATTAAAATTTTTGAGCAGAGTGGTATTTTCGTAATTAACATGTGATGTTTTTACAATCACATATGATTAATTATATATTGAATCACATGTGATTAAATATTAAAATTTCAGAACTATGTTTTTATATAGACTTTATTGAACACGTACAACCCATATTTCTATATGTATATTTTCGATTTTTCGCAGCTTAGATTCAATTCCTTTAATTTAAAGGTATTTTACTTCTATTCCAATATTCCATGAATATGCCATAGTTATATATATTCATATTTTTTTTGTTTTAGTTTTAGTTTCAGTTTTTTTTTTCTCAAAGTATAATGATTTGTTAGAGATTCGGAATGGTGTATTAGAATTTTTTTATACAGTTATAATTAGTTTAATTTGTTAGTGAATTAATTTCTTATGAATTTATAACTTGCGTAATAGTAGAGCTACTTTACTGTTAATGCACATATATGGCCATTAAAATTCACGAGATGGTCTTGACTCTTGATTACAGTTGACTTTTAATAGAATGATTCATTAATTGATGCATCTGGCTTCTTTTTCTGTAATGAAATGCATTATTTCCCCCGATCTTACCCTTATACTCCCATAATTATATAAAAAACATGGCTAGTTAATTCTCATCCATTTGATTAAATTAATCAAAGGTCCAAAAGCGTTGATCTCTTGTGCATCTTTGAAGTTTTCTCCGTACTCTAATCAGTTGTCCCCTCTCCCTCTCTTTAATTTGGCCGGTTTGAGAAAAGGTGATCATATTCTTTTTAATCCCTTTTGATCGTCTTCTTGATCGATCCAGCTTAATTAATATATATCCCTTCCTGCCTCTACTAGCTATATGCATGGCACGCTGTTGGGACTGGAGATCTCTTCTTATTTGGTTATCTTTGACGTCTCTTACCTTGGGCATAATGGTTCTGATGCCTGTCCTGTTAGGTCTATTCAATTCGCCATCAAGTCCCTCCATTTCAATCAATCTATTTGATAATATTAAAGCCTTAAACATGTCAAGAAAAGCCAATCAATCTATCCACTTTGATCTCAAGCTAAAAAACCAAAACTCAGCAATAGGTCTTCACTACCCAGATCCAATCAAAATCACATTTTCTTACTTCCCAAATGTATCCATGATGGTTACTTTAGCTGAGTATGAGATTAACAGTTTTTATCAAGGTAATGGGAAGACTCTCCATGTAAGGGACATGGTGGAAACTAACAGCTTCCCGACAGTTTTGGAAATCAAAGAAGCAAGTTACTGTTTCTTTATCATCAGCTGAGGCTGAATATCGATCGATGCGACGTGTTTGAGCTGAACTAGCATGGTTAACACGATTGCTTCATGATTTTCAAGTTCCTAATATTACTCCTGTCCCTCTTAAATGTGATAACCTTGTTGCCATTTACATTGCAATGAATCATGTGTTTCATGAACAAACGAAACACATAAAACTTGATTGTCATTTTGTTCGAGAGAAGTTGCAAAGTGGTCTGATTTCATTGTCTCATGTTTCAACTCGCCAGCAGTTAGCTGATGTTTTCACCAAGTCGTTGCAGTCTCCTTTGCATCATGAAGCTGTTTCCAAGCTGGGGTTTATTGCACATCCTCTAGCTTGAGGGGGGGTGTTAGTTTTACTAAAAGTTAGTTAGAACTTGGGATGAGCTTTTTGACCGAAAAATCGAACCGGAACTGGAACCGGTTGGAACCGGAACCGGAATATTCGGTCCGGTTATCGGTTCTCCTAAAATCTCATTTTCGGTTTTCAGTTTTCGGTTCCGGTTCCACCGGTTATCGGGTAATTCGGTCTTAAAAACCGGAACCGGTTGGTTTTTGATTTTGTATATTTCATATGGTTGGCTATGAACTATTATTGTTGGTGATATGGTTGGTTATTGAATTATAATCATTGGTGATATGGTTAATGATTATTGTTAATGATATAGTTTGTTATTGAGCTATTATTGTTGCTTAAATGGTTAATAGTTATTGTTTGAAATCACGAAATCAACGAACTTTTATTTATTGATCATATATTAGTGTTAAAAATGCATGCATGTTCAATTGTGATCTTAAGTATTTTTACTTTTTCAGCTTAACTTGAATCCGTTTAGTTGTCAATTTCTACGATAAATATAACCTTATATTAAATCTAACTTATTGTTTGGTTATTAGTAAACATTTACAGGTAAAAATAACTAATACAAACATATCATATTTGTCTTTAATAGCAAAAATATTTATAGGTTATCGGTTCTTTCGGTTCCTACGCTTGAAACCTGTTTCATAAAAAAAATTTGGTTATTTTCCGGTTCTATAGCCGAAATAACCGGTTAATAACCGGAACCGAGACCGGAACCGGTTCCCTTATATCGGTCCGGTTACCGGTTCTAGCTTTTTACCAATTTCGGTTACCGGTTCTTTCGGTTTTCCGGTCCGGTTCCATAACCGAACACATCCCTATGTTATATCTTGAGTGTGATTTTGTTGTAATGTTTATTACTGATTAACTGATGTTAATTTACATCTTTTACTCGCGATCAAAGCCCGGCCTGTAAATCTGTAATTTATATATACCCATAATGGTGCTTTAGCAATATAGACGCACGGTCGGTAAATTTATCGCTTTATTTTAAATTTTTAACCGCGTTGCTTTTCATATATATATATATATATATATATATATATATATATATATATATATATATATATATATATATATATATATATATATATATATATATATATATATATATATATATATATATATATGTTGATTTATTACTGATTAACCTATTTTAAATTTTCATATATATATATATATATATATATAGAGAATTAGGATCAAATAAAAAGAGTTTTATGGTAAAAAGAGTAAGAAGAAAGGAGGGGCTGACACGTGTCCCTAATAGAATAAGGGTAAAGTTGGAAAATACTGATTTTGTCTCTCTCTCTCTCTCTCTCTCTCTCTCCTATATTCTCTAAACCCCACGATCTCCTCAAGGGTTTTTTTATCCCGCCTCCTTGATTTCTCTCTCTGCAGCTTCCTTGCTTCACGCTGTTTTCCCGTCGCTCGATCTCCCCAACCGGCCCCTCTTCCACATCTTGCTCCTGTGAACTAATCCAGGCCAGAATAGTGGCCGATTGCGTCCCTTGTGAAGCATAACCACTACCGCCGCCGCGCTGTTATGTCCACCGGAGACAGCATGCCAGTCGCGTACCATGCGATTGTGTCTTTGTCGTCGTTGTTATGTACTCCGACTACTGTCGCCTGGTAAGACGCCGCTGTCGCCGTGCATCAGAATCAAACCACCGCCGTCGACTTAGGGTTTCCGTGAGTGTGCATCAACACCGGCTACCACCGCCGTCGACTTAGGGTTTTTGTGGTTGTGCATCAACCACGGTGACCATGGCCACCGATTTAGGGTTTCTGTGGTTATGAATCAACGCCGGTGACCTCTGCCATTGATTTTAGGGTTTCTGCGGTTGTGTGCATCTGTTAGTATTAGGTATTCATTCCATCGTGTGGTTGTTCATCAGTATTATTTTTAATCGATTGTGTATCAAAATTTTAATGACTGGATATTGGGTGTGTATCATATTTTGTTTATGATGATTTTCTTTTGTGCACCGTAAATGGCTGGAAGTGTTCATCGATTATTGATTTTTTTGTTTGTTTAAAATAGATACAGTGTAACTCCCGTGAAAGTAGCTAGATCCCTAATTACATTTTCCAATTTTGTCCTTGAACGGTAACTTTTTTGGCAGTTATGAATCTCCAGGTTTGACTGGATTTTATTGACTTTTGATGAAAATGAATGGTTGAGATTTCTCCCTACCCTTTGTAGCTTTATTCTCTTTTTACAATATCCCTTCCCTATATATATATATATATATATATATATATATATATATATATATATATATATATATATAGGGTAAGGATCCAATAGAAACAATTTAAATGCGCGACGGTAGAAACACTGCATCTTATCTATAAAATCATTGCATCCAACTTTATATTATTGCATCTTATCTAAAAACATAAATTTCTCTTAAAACTATTGCATCTTGCGTAAATTATTCGGTGGTTTCTCATTTAAAAATCAATGCATCTTAACTAAAAACCAATGCATCTAGTATAAAACCGATGCATCTTGTCTAAAAACACTGCATATTTTCTTAAATAAATATAAAACTTATTATTTATTATTATTTACATAATATATACTTAATATAAATCATCACTCCCACCCAAACAACCTTCAAAGAAACAATCAATATTTATAAATTAATAGTTCCTATTTAAAAAGTACTACATTTTACCTAAAAATGTTATATCTCAATAGTAAAAAAAAAACTACCGCATCTAAAAGCCA
Source organism: Pulicaria dysenterica (assembly GCA_947179395.2). NCBI lineage: Eukaryota > Viridiplantae > Streptophyta > Magnoliopsida > Asterales > Asteraceae > Pulicaria > Pulicaria dysenterica. The sequence goes on along the minus strand of OX359290.1, from coordinate 115,431,489 downwards.
TTATATTGAAATTCATATTATAAAAATAAATCCATCCTGAATTTTAAAAAGAAAAAAAATCAAAATTTCCATATAGAGAAATAATTCAGCCGTAAAAATTGACCAACATTGAAAAAGTTGTGATTCGCTTTGAAAATTTCCGTTCGCAATCGTTCGCAATGGTTTCCCGTTTGCATTTGATCCCTAATATATATATATATATATATATATATATATATATATATATATATATATATATAGGCAAAAGTTCAAATGAAAACTGTTTTTCGTACGAGAACTGCGAGAACCAATCTAAGCCGTCTAATTCCCCCTTCTTTAATGTCATTGCCCACCCATGAATTCGTCACATACACCCTGCCACACTTGATCCCCTCCACGCTCTCCATCCATGAACTTCCCATATACAAGGAACGGCTGAGATTGATTTTCGCAGTTCTCGTACGAAAAACAGTTCTCGTTTGAACCCTCCCATATATATATATATATATATATATATATATATATATATATATATATATATATATATATATATATATATATATATATATATATAGGGTAATGTTACATATAGAATCTTGTTTAAACATAGAACCTAAAGAACCACTTTAGGTGATGACACGTGGCATTTTGTTTGAGAGCAAAACTGGAAAATTAAAAAATAAAAACTCACGCCTCCCTCTCTATTTCAACAAACTTTAAAAAAAATCTCACTCAATCTTTAAATGATCATAACTCATTCGTTTTTAAGAATTTTAACAAAAAAATTATACCGTTAGATTCAGTTTTTCGTCATCTTTCAAACAAGTCCAGACTTGATATATTTCTGAAACTTTATTTTTTTTTGAAAATGCAAATTTTTCAAAATTTGCATTTTCACCTGGGTTTCATCTGAAATTGCAAAAATGCAAAAAACGAAAATGCAAAAATCGAATATGTAAGTCATGCATATGCTTCCAAAAATGCAAATTTTGAAACCAATACTGAAAATGCAAACAAGAACTAACTGAAAATGCAGCCCAAAATGCAAAACAAAATTTGCATTTTCATAAAAAAATTTGAAAAATATGTGAAGAGTGGTCTTGAGTGAAAGATGATTAAAAAACTAAAAGATTGGTATAATTTTTTTGTTTAAATTCATAACACTTAAAAAGCTATGACAATTTAAAGTTTTAGGGGATATTTTTTTTAAATGTGGGTTTGTTATGGGGGATTTCCATGTTTGCCCTTTTACATATTAATTAAACATGATAATTACAATTATGTCATCTTCAATATCATCCATTAATTTTGATGATCCAATGATCCAGATTGGTTCTATGGTTCTATGTTTAAATAATGGTTCTATATTGATCCATTTTCTATATATATATATATATATATATATATATATATATATATATATATATATATATATATATATATATAGGGTAAGGTTACACATAGAACCTTACTTAAACATAGAACATAAAGAACCACTTTAGGTGATCACACGTGGCATCCTCCTCCCTTCCAACAAACTTAAAAAAAAACCTCTCAATTTTTAAATGATTATAATTCATTCGTTTTTAAGAATTTTAACAAAAAAAGTATATCGTTAGATTCAGTTCTTCGTCCTCTTTCAAACAAGACCAGACTTGATATATTTCTGAAACTTTATTTTTTTTTGAAAATGCAAATTTTTCAAAATTTGCATTTTTACCTGTGTTTTATTTGAAAATGCAAAAATGCAAAAACCGAAAATGCAAAAATCGAAGATGCAAGTTATGCATATGCTTCCAAAAATGCAAATTTTGAAACCAATACTGAAAATGCAAACAAGAACTAACTGAAAATGCAACCCAAAATGCAAAACAAAATTTGCATTTTCATAAAAAAATTTGAAAAATATGGCAAGAGTGGTCTTGATTGAAAGAGGATTAAAAAACTAAAATATTGGTATAATTTTTTTTTAAAAATTCACAAAACTTAAAAAGTTATGACAATTTAAATTTTGGGGGGTATTTTTTAATTAAAAACGTGGGTTTGTTGGGAGGTAATTACAATTAAGGCATCCTTAATCTCAACCATTGATTTTGATGATTCAATTGTCCAGATTGGTTTTATGGTTTTATGTTTAAATAGTGGTTCTATATTGATCCATTTTATATATATATATATATATATATATATATATATATATATATAGAGGGTATATATCAATATAGAACCAATCTTATATGTAGTTCCCATAGTCCCCATATAATTACGACAAGTGTCATATCCATAAAAAATTAAAATTAAAACAAAAAAAAAATGCTTATTCACGCCCCCACGTCCCACGTCCCCACCACCCAAACCGTGCATTTTAAATTAATTGAGGAGGGAGTTGGATGTAAATTTGAGGGTGTTTTATGAAAAATGTGAGGGGTATGGGATAAAAATTGTGTATTAATATAATTATATATTGGTTGTTTATAAATTATATTTAATAACTTGTGATATATTTTGTTTAGAGAAAAAATAATTATATATTTGTGACCGTCTCATTTTTATCTACGTTTTGATATAAATTTTATTGTAATGCGATGTTTTTATAAAAATTAGCATATTTTAATTGTTTTATATCCATCGAGAGCAGCGGTATGTAATTACTGAACATTTTATTCATCTATTATATTTATTCTCTTTAATAATATAGTCGATATAAATTGAATAACATGCTTTGTATTGATCTAATTGACCATTTAAATTATAATTACGTTTGGGTATCACAAATGCTTATGGAATATGAAAATGCATGTCAAAAGCGTATGATAGTTAATGTATATAAATTAGAAATGAAGAACTTTATTTTAAACTAATTATGTATTTCCATGTATCATCTATATAGCAAATTAAATTGGTACTGATAACTATTTTATCTACATGTTATTTGATTATGACCGGCTATTGAATCCATATGGTCGTAAACTCCAATGACATTTCTAGTTATAAATTTGAAATGCACAAGTCTTTTGAAATGCACAACTCATTTCTATTGCATTTTAAGATATATGGACGAAATATGGGTTAAAAAAATCAAAACCCACGTTCAATTGATTTAAATAAGAAAATGAGTTTAAAAAAAAAGCAAACCCATGATCAATTGAGATTTAAATGCACGATTAATTTGCAAATTAAAACTTTGATAAGTTACAATCAACCCCCTTCATTTAAATGAAAAAAATGGTTAAATTACAATCTGCATCCTTAATGAAAATTAAAATCAACGAATGTAATTAGGGACTATAGATAAGAGATTTCAAGGACTTCTGCATTCGGTTTCATCCAAACAGTAAGCATTACACGAACATGCATGGGCTAAAATGCATCTTTCCCGACGAACATGCATAAGATTAGAAAAAAAAAGAAAAAAGAGATCAAAACGAAAATGCAAGCGTAAAACTCTGTTTGAAATTGCGCAGGATCCAAATACTTTTTGAAATTGCGCAGGAAATGGAAATGGCGAGCAGTTAACCACGATTTGAATACAATAATACTTTTTGAAATTGCGCAGGAAATGGAAATGGCTAGCAGTTAACCACGATTTGATTACAATTTACAAACTACCCCCTTTAATTAAATGATGATTTCATTAAAATTTACAAACTACACCGTTCAAATTGTTAATTTACAATCTCGTCCCTTTATTTAATTAAGAAAATGGTTAATTTACAAACTGCACCCTTGGAATTTACAAACTGCATCCTTGGACTACAGGAACTACGTTTAAGGGAAGGGACTATATTGATTTATTTACTATATATATATATATATATATATATATATAACTGTGAGACTGTTCAATAAAATAACAGTAAAGTTAATTAGCTAGGTTAACATTAAAAGTAGACAAAAGTCGACAAGATTTTTTAATGGTTCTTGTTTAATAAAAGTCTAGCGTTTACAAAAGTCAACCGAAGCTTAGAGGTTGACGACGAGCAAGAAGTCTGAACAAGAGAAGACTTCAATGCGCGCCCTGTACGCCGATATCTAATCAGAATCTCATCTTTTTCATAGTTTGAATTTGAGTTTATTGCATATATATATGTATATATACTCCGTCCATGTGTATGGAATGGATTTTTTTGAAGTCAAACTGCATACAAACAGTTAAGTTTCTTTCACGTAAATGTGAACTGTGACTTTAAAGGTTATGACTTAAGATTTACTTTCTAAAATAAATAGATGACTAAATGTAATTGTTGGTCCTTTATCTTTATATCCAATGGAAGGTTTTATCATCTAGTTTACTTCGCTATAAAACGTCATTTACTGTCTGAAAGAGAACGTTGGTAGAAATTCAAATTCCGTCACTAAAAGAGCTCCGGCTACTTCTGACGAAGGAAAAACATTACTAGTAACTGCTACCTATTAATTCACCGTTATCTATCGATCCACCATCATTTGCCAAATCCCAATACATGAGAACAATTTTATGATCAATTTATATTTAAAAATTAAATTACATCTCATCGCTCTCACCTGCGTTAAGAGGTTATCTCTCACCTCTACTTTCTCTGCTCTCTCTCAGTCACTTATTAATTAAACTCACACAAACACTAAATCAAGATAACCTCATCACTACCTCCCGTGATGATAACCTCTCCCCTCGTTGATCATCACCTGGGCGGACCTAGGTGCAGTGGCGGATCCAGAAATTTTTTTTACAGAGGGCAACTTTAATGAAAGATTGGCAAGACGACTAATATAACAAATGAAACTATATTCAGGTTAAACGGGTCGAATCAAACTTGTTTGATAATCAGATAATTTAGCTTTAGTTTTGAAACTTTTAAATAGTTATTTACAAATCACAGCATTATTAATACAATTTACAACAAATAAGTTGTAAAGTTTCAGTGGCCTAGATGTTTAATGACTAAATTATGAAGTTAGATATACTGCAGGTAAGGCTGGCAATTTCTGACCCGACACGAAACACGACCCGAACCGGACACGAAAAAAGTGACACGAACCCGACACGAACTCGAAATGGGTCAAAACCAGGTCGACACGAAAATAAATGGGTTGGGTTAGGGTCAACCCGACAACCCGAAAGTGACTCGTATAAAGGTAAAACTAAAATTAATAAAATTTTATTTAATACTTAAATTTAAAATTTTAAAAAGGAGATTGTGAATTCAAATGAAGGAGTGACATCTTAGTCAATAAAATCCGATAAACAAAAGTACAAAACCTTGAAAAGCTAAAAATTTAAATAAACAATAAAAGATTTATACCTAAACAATATTACATCATTTTGCTTTTTGTTATTTTTACTATATTGTTTTAGACTTTTGGTAATTTGACGTTTGTCAACTTGGTAAGACTTAAACCTAAACAATATTATAGTGATAATGATTTAAATCAAGACCTTTTGAAACTCACCCAACCCGATATTCCTTCTGAGAATACAACGGTAAAGAAGAAAAAAAACTTGTTTTTTGAAATTGAAATTTTCCTTTAGGTTATTTTAGTTCATGGTTTGTTTACTAGCTACTACTTTGTATTAAAGCTATTAAGTTGTATTGATATTTAATATTTTAATCACTAGTTAGTAGAGAAAATTGGAAATAGACAAGGAATTCGAAAATTTTGTGAAGAAAACCGTATTTGAAACCCATAAAACCGTAATTGAAAACCGTACCCGAAACCCGTATTCAAAAACCATAATCGAAAATAAAAAAAGACTAGTCAAATAATTTTGACCGAAAAGGGTTGACACGAAACACGACCCGAACCCGACACGAAAAAAAGTGACACGACTCGAACCTGACACGAAAATAAATGGGTCGAAATTGGGTCGACACGAAACTGACCCGAACCCGAATGACACGAACCCGACCCAAATTGCCAGCCTTAAATGCAGGCTTTAATTAAAAATACCATTTTATTATATTTATGACTTTATTTTAAAATTTAAGGGGCCTAAACGTCAATGGCTAAATATAGCTAATTTCCATGAAAATTTGACCACCTACGGGGGGCAACTCCCCCCCCCCCCCCCCCCCCCCCCCTTGCTCAACGTGGCTCCGCCACTGCCTAGGTGTTAGAGAGGGGGATCACGGGACACTGGTCTTTTTACGGTTCGTAGTGTTAATTTTCGATTTTTTGAGACGGTGCTCACGGTAAATTTTCGGGGTGCTACCGGTGATACCACCAAAATCAAAGGAAAAATAAAACTTTAAAAAAAATGATAAGAAATTGTTTAATCTTTCAATTTATACCTTTAAAATACTTTAGTTTACATTTAAAATAGCATTTTAGTTAACATGGATTCATATAAATTATGTTTTGTTTTAAATTTTGGCCCTAAAATATCAGAACAATAGCCGAAACCTCATTAATCCGACCCGATTAACCGGAAACCCGAGAAAAAACCCGAACCACATCCTCAATTTTATTTAATTTTATTTTTGAATTATATGATGCTACCGGTTAAAAAAATTCCTGGGTCCGCCCCTGATCATCACACAACCATTACCACTATAATAAGTATACCGACTAGCGCACCTTCTTATAACCCTTCAATTATAACACTTTAAGACTACTAACATTTACTAAAGTAAATGTTACTATTCTTAATCACTATTCATCAATAGTATTTTATTGTTTTTTTTACTCTTATAATATTATTTATCTAAACTAAGATTTTTTTTGTCTTTGATAAATGTAGTTTTCTCATAAAGATTTTTTTTTTTGCAAAAAAGTTTTATCTCAAAGTCTAATTTATTAAACTTAATATTTGAAAAAAATTACAAAAAAGTTCTATTTGAAAGTCTAATTTATTAAACTTAATATTTGAAAAACTAACTAACAAAGTCTACCGCCAATTCTAATATAGTTAAAGTTATTATCTGAAAATAATCTTATGTTCGCCACTACCTTCTAGGGTTAAACTTAATATTTGAAAAAAAAATTACAAAAAAGTTCTATCTCAAAGTCTAATTTATTAAACTTAATATTTGAAAAACTAACTAACAAAGTCTACCGCAAATTCTAATATAGTTAAAGTTAACATCTGAAAATAATCTAATGTCCACCACTACCTTCTAGGGTCGTATGACACATGGTTGATTTGTGTGACGATTAGTAGTGGATGAGCTCAATTTTGCATATTTTTACAACGGTGGTGCGTGTCTGTGGTAAGTTTCAGATTTCTTGAAGTTTTTAAGTTTGGTTTTTCAATAAATGTGTATTTTAAAAGTTTGTTTATGTAAATATACTTGTTTGATACAGAGATTGATGAACAGATCTTCCACCTTGTATATACAAATAACATAATCAAATCAATCTCGCGGATAATTTAGTCAGGTTCTTGGTTGCTAACCGCAATAAAGTTAAAATATTAGATGTCCGGCCGTTTTTCACCAAAAATATGCGACGACATATGTCCTCATAAAAGGATTTTATAATTTTATTAAGAAACATTATAACCATAAAACACAACGACGACGTTTTGTAGCCTTGGCGACGACATGAGGCACTTTTAGCGAGGACATTGTCGTTGCTGAAAGCTGCAGACAAGTAAACCATTGTATTAATGTATTTTGGAATTGTGTATATGAAATGTGTTAGTTGTGTGTAAGGTTAGTCTTGTATATATTCATATGTAAATTTAAAGATTAATTAGTTTGATAATGTAAAATATAGAAGTTATATCTACAAGTTATATATTATACACCTACGTAAATCTAATTTATATCTTCAATTATAGTTGAAAATTATATATATCGTTAAGGTTAGTTTTATTGCGTATATGATATGTGTTAGGTTGATATAAGTTACTAACGTTTGTTTGTTTACTCGAGTTAGAAGATATAAACCAATATTGTATTAATGTATTTTTGATAAACATTTTGTTTAATTCATGTAATTATAAAATAGAAAAATCAAGTTGTTTAACTAAGTTCCTTTTGTATTAATGTTAGCAAGAATCAATTTGTTTAATTAGTTACAAAACAGAAAATCTAGTAGATAGATATTCGATAAGCTAGAATATTTGAAACTATATAATGAAACTAAAATATTTGAAATTATATATATTGTATAACTAAATACAAGAAACTAAAATAAAATGATAAACTAAAATATATACATTACATATACACATAATAATAAACTAGAAATATAATAATAAACTAAAATATAAGAACACTAAAATACAAGAAACTAAACATAATGACAAAATTTGAACACAATGATATATATATATAGTTATTTTGGGTATTGATAATTCTACGTTTGGAATTAATACATCTTTCCTTTTATGTGCAGGGAAGATATTGTCTTTCTCTTATTACTTGAAAGGTGCATTTTGGTAATTTCCTGGCTATAAATTGAAGTTGCTGTAGGAGTCTTCTACACAAGAAAAAAGTCACGATCTCTCTCTCAAATTGGTCTCCTGTTCTTGTCTCTCCCAATTAGGGGTTTTGGTGTTTGCATAGTGCACTGGTTCTCTTCTTCAAGATCTGAAACATTTTGAGTTGTTGCTCAAGCATTCAACTCTTTGAAGCATTCGACTCTTATCGTTGTGATATTTGTATCAAGCTTTAAGCTTTCTTTTATTTTCATCTCTGTAATTGTCTTTCTCATAATCAATAAAAGATCTATTTTAGTTTTTCGATCATGGTATCAGAGCCAGGTTACCTGGTCTGATTTCTGCCTTCTCAAATTCAAAAAAAAAAAAAAAAAAAACCCTAGCTGAATATCGAGGGTTCGTTTGTTATTTTGCTACCTGAGATCAATACCCTTGAGAGGATTATCGGCTAAAAGCCTCGGTGCATCGAGGGTGGTTGTTTTTCTATCAAGACCTGCTGCTGCAGGCTTGTTGCCTCTTTCTCCACTGCAAATCAAAGGTGTTATGTTCTTTGGTTTTCTTTTTGCTAAAAAAGCACTGTAAGTTTTCTCGTCTCACTCTGTTGGTAGCAAATAACCCTCGTGACAGATTCTACGCAACTGAATCGAGGGAGTTTGGCCTATAAGCAGAGATTCTCATTTTTTTTTGCCTAGTTCACGTTGTTCTTGTGTGTTTTTGGTTTCTGCTGCCTAGTATTTGTTCCTGGTTTTTTTATTCCTTTAATTGATCTTATTCAATATGGGAGATAAGGAAAATGATAAGACTTCCAAACTTGATTTTGGAGATCCTTTATTTTTACATGCTGCAGATACTTGTAATACACCCCTCATATCTTTTAAACTAAAGGGAACTGAAAATTATAGTGTTTGGGCATGCGCAATGGAACTGGCTCTTGAGACGAAAAATAAAATTGGTTTCATAAATGGAACATGCTTAAGGCCTGATGACGGTGATGAAACTCTTACTAGACAATGGGATAGATGCAACTCCGTTGTTCTTACATGGATTTTAAATTCAATTTCAGAAGAACTTTATCTTGGTCAAATATTTTCAAAAATTGCATCCATTGTCTGGCAAGAGTTAAAAGAAACGTATGATAAAGTGGACGGATCTGTGACTTTCAACCTTCATCACAAAATCAATTCTTTAAGTCAAAATGGTAGTACTATTTCCGAGTACTATCACAAACTGAACTCTTTATGGAGGCAGTTTGATGCTCTTGTCAAACTGCCAACATGTACCTGTGAGGCTGCAAAATGTTTTTCGGAACACAATCAATTGATAAAATTAATGCAATTCTTGATGGGCTTAGATGATATCTACCAGCCTATTAGGAGCAACATTTTAACAAGGGACCCTCTTCCCAACGTAAAAACTGCTTTTGCAATCATTTCTAGAGAATAATCACACAGAGGGGTTTCAAACTCTAACAAGATGCAAGCTACTGCTTTTGCATCAAAAGCTTATGATAACAAAAAGAAGGGAAGAAATCCGAACTTAATTTGTAAACATTGCAACCTCCAGGGACATACAATAGATAGATGTTATGAGATTGTTGGCTATCCACCAGGTTACAAAAAGAAACCCAACAATCAATCTTTCTCAAAAGGTTTTTTAAATAATAACTCTGTGTGGAAAAAAATACAAGTTCCACTTCTGAAAAAACTACTAGAAGGTTGCCCTTCACAAGCGAGCAGATTGCTAAGCTTATGAGTTTGATAAATGACAAACCAGCTTCTGAGCACGCTCATGCTAATATGGGAGGTACCTTTTTTAACTCCAACATCTTTTTTAATTCAAACTTTAATAAATTTTTCTCTTTAAACTGTCAATCCACCACTTCTATTATAAATCAAGGGTGGATTATTGATTCAGGGGCAAACCAACATATGACAACATCGGATAAGAATCTTATTAATGTTGTTGACATTTCTGATCTAAACCTTAAAGTTGGGCACCCAAATGGGACTGAAGCTCAAATTAAAAAAATTGGTGACCTTAAATTAACAAAAGATATCACTCTTTTTGATGTTTTAATTGTCCCCGAGTATTGTGTTAGTCTTCTATCTGTGCATAAGCTTGCTAAAGATAGTAAATTGTTTATCTCATTTGATGAATCCAAATGCTACATCCAGGATTTGAATTTAAAGAGAACCCTGGGGATTGGTAATCAAAATGGAGGTCTATACTTCTTTGACAACATGGGTAAGATGGGAATGGATAACAATAATGTCATCTTCTCTTACTTATCTAGACAATTATGGCATAATAGACTTGGACATCCTTGTGACCAAGTCTTAAATGTTTTAAAAAACAAACTTCACTTTGGTAACAATAACCAAACCATTCCTTGTGATGTTTGCCATAAAGCTAAACAAACTAGAGATCCTTTTCCCTTAAGTGAACATAAAACCAAAGGGGTAGGTGACCTAATTCACTTAGATTTGTGGGGACCTTATAAAGTGACTAGCAAAGAGGGGTACAAATATTTTTTAACAGTTGTTGATGATTTCTCGAGAGCTGTATGGGTTTATTTATTAAAATCAAAGGATGAAGCTTTTCAAAACATTCAAAGTTTTCATAATCTTCTCAAAAACCAATTTGATAAAAATATCAAATGTTTTAGAAGTGATAACGGCTCTGAGTTTGTTAACAACACTATGAACAAATTCTGTGTTGAAAAAGGCATTCTTCATCAAACAACATGCCCATATACTCCGCAACAAAATGGCGTCGTTGAACGAAAACATAGACACCTTTTAAACATTGCTAGGTCTCTTATGTTTCAGGGGGGGATTCCTTTATATATGTGGACAGAATGCTTGCTAACTGCTACCTATTTGATTAACAGGCTCCCATCTTCTGTACTTTCTGGAAAATCCCCTTTTGAGTTGATAAATGGTTTTGAGCCTTCTCTTTCTCATCTTAGGAATTTTGGGTGCCTTGTTTTTGCAACAATTTTAAACAATAATGACAAGTTTTCCAGCAGATCGGAAAAGTGTGTCCTCATTGGATACTCCAATGTTAAAAAAGGATACAAATTGTATAGCCTTGAACAAAAACATTTCCTTTACTCAAGGGATGTCAAATTTTATGAAAATGTCTTTCCTTTTAAAGCTGATTCAGAAGAATCAGATACAAAAAATGAAACTGATTACTCAACCTTTTTTGAAATGCAATATTCTGAAAACTTTATTCCTAAGATGCCCCCTACACCCGATGATGATGAGAAGGCAAGTGAAGGTGATGGCTATAGGAGGGCAGAAGCACGGGAGGCAAATGAAAATGCCAACCGTAACTCTGAAACCATAGCAACACCTTCTGAAAATACAAGCACTTCTGAGGTCAACTTCACAAAATAATGAGCCTTTTATACCAAGGAGATCTTCCAGAAGTACCTCTCTTCCAAAGAAGCTAAATGATTTCATTTTGGGAAATAATGTCAAATATGGTATTGAAAAAGTGGTTAACTATTCTAACTTGTTTGCTGAAAATTTTTCTTTTGTTAGTAACTTAAATAAAAGCAGAGAACCCAATTCCTATGAAGAGGCAGCCCTTGATAAAAATTGGATTCAAGCCATGAATCAAGAAATGGAGGCCCTTCTTAGGAATGGGACTTGGGTTGTTACTGATCTTCCAAGTGGTAAAAAACCAATTGGGTGCAAATGGGTATATAAGATAAAGTATAAATCTTCTGGCGAGATAGATAGATATAAAGCCAGGCTTGTGGCTAAAGGCTATAGCCAAAAGGAGGGAATTGACTTTAATGAGACATTCTCTCCTGTGGTAAAAATGGTCACTGTAAGATGTTTAATAAGTCTAGCTGTGGAAAAAAACTGGCCACTTTTTCAATTAGATGTTAATAATGCCTTCTTGTATGGAAATATATCTGAAGAAGTATATATGACACTTCCTCAAGGCTATTTTCCTGAAAATGATAAAAGAGTTTGTAAATTAATAAAATCTTTATATGGGCTTAAACAAGCCCCAAGAAAATGGAATGAGAAACTTACGTGTGCCTTGCTTGAGAATGGTTTTATTCAAAGTAAAAGTGATTACTCTTTGTATGTGAAATCTGAAAATGGGATTTTTATAGCTCTTTTAGTTTATGTGGATGATATTGTGATAACCGGAAATGATTTGGGAGAGATTAACAAAGTGAAACAACATTTGAGTTCAAAATTCCAAATAAAAGATCTAGGAAAGTTGAAATACTTTCTGGGAATAGAAGTTATGGAAACTAACGAAGGTCTTTGTCTATCACAAAGGAAATACTGTCTTGAATTGTTAAATGAATTTGGTCTTTTAGGTTGTAAACCAATAAAAACCCCTATTGATCCAAATTTTGTTGTAACAGACAAACAAAACTCAAAAGGGGATGACCCAGAATTAGCTAACGTTACAGATTATCAAAAATTAATTGGAAAATTAATTTATCTAACTTTAACAAGACCTGACATTTCGTATACTGTTCATTCTCTTAGTCAGTTTATGCATTGTCCTTTAAAGTCTCATTTGCAGCTTGCCTTAAGAGTTCTTAGGTACCTTAAGGGATCCCCAGGTAAGGGACTAATCTTCAAGAAAGGTAAAACTCTCTCCCTACAAGCTTATGTAGATTCAGATTGGGGAAAATGTCTTGCAACCAGAAAGTGCGTTACTGGTTTTTGTATTTTTTTGGGAGACTGTCTTATATCTTGGAAAAGTAAGAAGCAACCCACTGTATCCAGATCCTCTACAGAGGCTGAATACAGAGCCATGGCTTCAGTCACATGTGAAATTATGTGGATTCTAAATCTTTTAAATGATTTAAAGCTGAACATTACTCTTCCTGTTAACATGTTTTGTGACAACAGGGCTGCCATGTTAATTGCAGCAAATCCTGTTCTTCATGAAAGAACAAAGCACTTCGAAATCGATCTTCATTTCATAAGAGAAAAAATTATGAAAGGGCTGATCAAAACTGTTAAAGTTGAATCCGAAAAACAAGTTGCTGATATTTTTATTAAAGGGTTGAGCACATCACAGCACAACTATCTGTGCAACAAACTTAAATTGTTTGATATTTTCCAAACTTGAATTAAGGGGGGCTGTTATTTTGGGTATTGATAATTCTACGTTTGGAATTAATACATCTTTCCTTTTATGTGCAGGGAAGATATTGTCTTTCTCTTATTACTTGAAAGGTGCATTTTGGTAATTTCCTGGCTATAAATTGAAGTTGCTGTAGGAGTCTTCTACACAAGAAAAAAGTCACGATCTCTCTCTCAAATTGGTCTCCTGTTCTTGTCTCTCCCAATTAGGGGTTTTGGTGTTTGCATAGTGCACTGGTTCTCTTCTTCAAGATCTGAAACATTTTGAGTTGTTGCTCAAGCATTCAACTCTTTGAAGCATTCGACTCTTATCGTTGTGATATTTGTATCAAGCTTTAAGCTTTCTTTTATTTTCATCTCTGTAATTGTCTTTCTCATAATCAATAAAAGATCTATTTTAGTTTTTCGATCATATATATATATATATATATATATATATATATATATATAATCAGGATCAAATAAAAAGAGTTTTAGAGTAAAAAGGGTACGGAGAATTATGGTGTTGACACGTGTCCTATTAGTTAAAAAAGTAAAAAAGGGCATAATGGGATTCTTAAATTATTTATCTCTCTGGTCCTTAAATATAGCAGCCCACGTTTTCATAGACTAACCAGAAACCCTAAATCGCTACCAATCGCCGTCCATTCCTCCTCCGCCGTCTCTGCCCCCTCCGCCGTCCCTGCTCCGGCGACGTTTCTTCGCCATAAATCGCTACCAATCGCCGTCGATATCTGACCGTCGGTCTCGCCGCCCATCGCTCCTTGCACCATACAACTTGCAGACGCTGCCCGTAGATTTCGCCGCCGCTGCACAACCTACTCTACCACATCCCTCTATGCTGCCGGCAGATTTCGCCGCCGCAGATTTCTGCCTCAACTCCGGTGCGTCTCCCCTATCCTCTGCAACTCCGGTTATACTCTTTTTAGATCTCTTTTTATTTTGGTTTCCGATGCACAGTTGTTGATGCTTATTCAAAAACCTTCATTCCCAGATGCACTGTCGTTGTTAGGTGATGCACTATCATTGAGGCACGGTTATCATTCGTCGATGAACTATCGTCACTCGTCGATGCACTGTCTTCGCTCGTCGATGCATTATTGCCACTCGTCGATGCCGTTCGATGATCACAACTCGTCGATGGTTGTTCATTCCCAGATGCAGTTTCGTCGATGCACCATCCATGACGGTGCTCTGTTGTTCTTTTGGCTATGGCGATTGGCAAAATTTTACAGATTAAATCTCGTGGAGGTTGTGTAATTTTCCGGAAATTAAGCAACCTTGATAAATTAATTTTCTAAATCTGCCCTGCAACGGTTTTAAATTGGAACGAGATTTTCACCGATTTTGAATTTTTGTGGTTTGACTTTGGTGTAATCGTGTGGCTGTGGTTTCTTCCTACTCTTTGTACTCTAAAATCATTTTTACAATATCTCTACCCTATATATATATATATATATATATATATATATATATATATATATATATATATATATATATATATAGTGGAAGGTTCTTTCGAGAACCGTTGTTAGTGCGAGAACCGCGAGAACCAATCTCAGCCGTTCCATGGATATGGGAAGTTTCATGGATGGTGAGCGTGGAGGGATAGAGTGTAGCAGGGTGCATGTGAGGAATTCATGGGTGGGCAATAACATTGAAGGAGGGGGAATTGAACGTCTCATATTGGTTCTCGCGGTTCTCGCACTAAGAATGGTTTTCGCATGAACTTTTTCATATATATATATATATATATATATATATATATATATAGACAATGGTTCATGCGAAAAGCTTCTTATTTGCGAAAAGTGCGAGAAGCAATCCTAACCTTTAGATTAGCATTTAGCAAATCAATGGTTGTTATGACTTGTAGCGTTTTCGTAATTAAAACAAAATTAATTGGTAGTAATTTAAAGATTATAAGGGTAAAAGAAACATTTTAAATGATTTCCTTTTTTTTCTCCATCTCTCCTATCCTCTTCCCTATAACCATACGTGACATACCCCTGGTTCCTTAACCCTAAGTTTTCACAGACCTCTATTTTTCCAATGTGACCACTATTGTCACCCACGTTGTCATTCACCACCGCACCGCCATCAATCTGGACATTGCCACCGCCCTCAAACTGGACATCGGCCCTCAACAATCGCAATCACCCTTCTGTTCGCCACGGAGCACCACCATCTTTGTCGGATAGGGTTTCTTCGCCGCTCGTCCGCCACCCCCTTATGTCCGCCATTGTTGACGGCTAGGTTTCATTGCCGCTGCCATGTCTACTATCGCCTCCGAGATCTACGCAGCCACCCCTCGCCTTCTCTGCATGATAAATAATTAGCTTCCTTTTTTTATTGTTCTCACTGTTTTGAACAAGTAGAAGTGAGTAGTATATTGTCTCTTTAAATATTTCTTTTGAACACGTATGTAAATAAGGAAAATTTGTCAAAACCTCGTCGTCTCTGCATAATATAAGTCACAATTTTTTTGTCTCTAGTGTGTTTTGAACAACGAGGTTATGTGTATTTATTTTCTCTATAATAGAATGCTGGGTAAAATATGTTTTAATCCCTAAACTTTATATTTGAAAATGGTTTAACCCCTAAACTTTGTAAATGAATGATTTAATCCCTAAACTTTTTCAATGAACGTTTTAACCCCTAAACTTGTTATAATTCATCATTTTAGCCACTTGACCTTCTACAGCAAGTTACCAAACTTCTAAAGAGCATTTTAATCAATAAGCTTGGGGGTTTAATCGAATCAATCCGAACAAAACCTAGTCAAACTCTAATTTAACACTGCCTCTAAAACTTAAGCCGGTAAAGATTGAACAACCGATTGGTTAGTGGTAATTAACCGATGTTCGATAATCTACAAAGCCACGAATCACCATCTCGTGGATTCCCAAAGAAACTAGAAAACAAAAATAGAGATAGAGGAAGTCGAAGATGTGCAATCATCAAACTAGTGTAACTATACGAGTTAGAGTTTGACTAGGTTTGGTTCGGCTTGATACGATTACACCCCAAGCGTAGTGATTAAAATGCTCTTTAAAAACTTGGTAATTTGCTGTAGAAGGTCAAGTGGCTAAAACGATGAATTGTAACAAGTTTAAGGGTTAAAACATTAATTAAAAAAGTTTAGGGATTAAATCATTCATTTAAAAAGTTTAGGGATTAAATCATTTTTAAACCTAAACTTAAGGGGTTAAAATATATTTTACCCTACAATGGTGAACATATCTAATCTTTACAAATGCTTTTCTTTTTTATTGTCAGGTTTTTTGCTTTACTTATTTTTTATGTTATATCAAATCATTTAGTTGGGTCACATGTATAAGGTTTTATTGTGTTTTTTTGTTTTTGGTTTATTTAGTAGTGGATTTTATAATGGTTATAGTTTTTTTTGTATGAGTTATTCAGTGTTGAATTTGTGATGTTTAATGGTTAATAATAATGTTTGTTTTCGTATAGATTATTCAATATTGAATTTTATAATGATGAATAGTTAATGGTTTTTTAGTTCTGTATCAATTGTTCAATATTAAATTTTATAATGATTAATGTTTCTTTTATTTTCTTCAATAATAAAAGAAATAATGTACTATCTATGGATTTATCAATGAACATTCAGTACTAAACAAAAAGTAGTAAAAAGTACAATAAAAAAGTTGTAAATCGTAAATTGTATTCATTGATGAACACATTATACATAACGAAAATTTTATAAATATATCATACATTGTGTTCAGTGTTGAACACCGTATTAATAGTAAGAAAAATAAATGCTATAATCTGGAAAATATTTAGTTAGAGAGAGAAAAAATTAATTAAATGAGAGAGAAAAATTAATTAAAAGAGAGAAAAAAATGTTTACTATTATACCCTTTTGAATTAAATAAAAATAGTAACATTGACAATAATATTATAGTTATGTCATTACAATGTCGGGATAAAGCTCCATCACGAGAAAAATATTAATATTATACTAAAAACTTTTAAACGTGTAATGTAACTTTATATTTCTTAAAAAGAGTATTTATAAAAAGTATTAAAAATACACGTTTTTACTCATGGATAGTTATATGTGACGGTTTCTCAAGTGGAGAGTAAGGATTGATTAAAAGTTTTAATTTACGATGATAAAGGAAACCATACTAATAAAACCATGAATGTTGTTTATAAAGAGGTTTTACAAAAAATTTAATGAATAATCTTATGTATGGATTTCAAAATTCTGTAATGGTTATTCATTTCTTATTTTCTTACGAGATTTTATTTTCCTATCTATGTTTTGTAATTATTTTTACTATATATATATGTGTTATGACTCTTTAAAACTATATAAATTTAAAATTGACTTATATAATCGCGTGTTGATACACGGGTCGTTTAGCTAGTTGGTTTTTAAATGAGAATCCATCGATTAATTCACGCATGATGGACTCGTTCAAAGAGAACTCCATGTTTTTTAGATAAGATGTAATGATTTAAGGTTGAATGTGGTGATTTATAGATAAGATGCAATGTTCATATACTAGATGCATTGTTTCTACCGTTGCGCACTGTTTCTATTTGATCCTTACCCTATACATATATATGTGTGTGTGTGTGTGTATGTGTGTGTGCGTGTGTGTGTATGTGTGGGGAAGTAATAATAATAAGTATATATATTATCTATTATTTAAAAGAACGATCTAATATTTCAAAGTAAGGATATGAATAAAAATTTAACGTATCATTTATGATTAGTAAAAGATGTAAAGTTGATAAATTATGGATATAAGTTACGGTGGTTTAATTTTTAATATATGGATATAAATTCTGTTTTCTTTTACTCATAAAAGTTAAAATCAAATTAAAAATTTAATATAAATTGATGGTTAAAATTTAATTTAATTAAAATAATCGGATGAAATTATCAATTAAAATGATAAAAGTTATTTCTTTATATTTAGAGATTAGAGATGCTTATGATGATTTTATAGACCCAATTGGTTATAAAGGAAATGCTTGATATGCTACGATTCACTACAAGAAAAATACGTTTTTGCCACGTGAACTTTTTGCAAAAAGGTTTTAGCGGCGACACGTAGCGCCGCTAAAAGGCTTTCCCTCTTTTTTTTCCCACCGAAAACCATGGCGGGATTAGTTCCCCCCTAAAATATTCATCGTCGCCGCAAAACGTGCATCGTCGCCGCAAATACGTCGCCGCAAAAGGATTTTCTTATTTTATTTATTTAATTAAAACGAATTTCGATTTTCTTTATTAATAAAATATATATGTCGACGCTAAAGGCGTCGCCGCAAAAATTTTTACGAGATATAGGGTTTTTCAGCTTTCTTTCTGCCATTTACTTGCTCCCGTCTCTCTCTCTCCCGAAGCTCTCTCTCTCTCGAAACCACCGCCGGCCGGAGCCTCTCTCAGCCGTGGAAACCGCCGAGCCCGGAGCTCTCTCTCACTCTCGTCGAACGCCTCTCGCCCCCGCTCCCTCTCACCGTCGAAATCGCCGCCGCCTCTCACCACCCTTCTTCCTCCGCTGTTCGGCCTCCTCCTCCGGCGCCGGCGACTCGTATTTGAGGTAAAAATCCCCTTTTTTTGTTTATAAATCTAGGGTTTTTGTTTTTAGATTCTTATATGTTTGTGTTTTGTTTGTTACAAGTTATCTCCTCCTCCTCTATTAGCCGCCGCCGTCGACCACCTTCTGCCGCCGCCGCCGCCGGTCAGAATCTTTCCACCGCCTCCGTCGACCTCCTCCTCCCCATTGAGGTATTTTTTATTTATTTATATATTAATGTTATATATTAATGTTAATTAGTTTAGGTTATTATTAGTTTGTGTTTTGATTATTATTATTTTTTGTTAGTAATTTAAATTATTTAATTGTTAATTAGTGGTATTAATTTATTAATCTAAGGCTATTGTTAATTAATGTTAGATTAATTAGTGTTAGATAATATTGTTAATTAATATTAGATTAATTAGTGTTAGATTAATTTACATTCATTATATTAGATAATATTTTATGTTATAATTTTATATTATTGTTAATTAGTATTAATGTTTAAGTATTGTTAGTATACTAATAATGTGTTAAATAATTGATTAATCTAGTTGTTAATTTAAATTCATTATGTTAGATTATATTTAGTGTTATAATTTTAGATTATTGTTAATTAGTGTTAATGTTTAAGTATTGTTAGTATACTAATAATGTGTTAAATAGTTTATATGATGATGATGTTATAGTTTATTTGATAATGTTTGATTATTATCTATTGTCAATAATGATAGATTAGTGCTAATTACTTTTAATCTTTAATCATTGTTAGTACACTAATAATGTTAGAAATTAGATCAATGTTAGATTATTATTTATTGTTAATGATGTTAGCTTATTGTTATCAATTGTTAATCTTTAATTAGTGTTAATATTCAATGTTAGTGTTAATCTTTAATCTTAGTATAATAATAATGGTGGTAATCATTTAGCTTAGAATGTCCGCTCGAAATTGATTTAGAAATTAATTTCGGGTTGTCCCATATTGGGACTGCTATTTGAATACCTTATCTCATTTAGGATGTGAATGCTTGTTACATGGTTGTGTGTTTAAGAAAGATTCGGTTGTCATTTACTCTATGCTTCCCGGGTATATATTTCTTTATATACTTGGGAGCTAAGGGTAAATGCTGCCGAATTTTTCTTAAACAACCGATCATGTAATATGTATTCACATATGAGGTAAGGTATTCAAAAAGTGGGTTAGGACGGCCACCCTGCTATAAACCACTCACAATTTCTTAGTATAAAAATTTAATACATGAATTGTGTTCTTAATAATTATGATATGCTTTGAACGCAGCTATGACGATTGATAAGAGTTGGACTACTTTTTTTTCAGATGGCTTGTGTTGCTCGTGGCCACGGTGGAGACTGTGGAGGTTATCCACCTAATCCTAATAGGCAACCACCTTCCGGTGGTTGTGGCGGTGATGGAAAAAAAGGGCGTGGAGTAGCCCGGAACGTTGAGCTGAGAAAGCTATGGAAGAAGAATGGCAAAAGGCCTTTGCCAATTGACTTTGACGATGTAAGATTTAATAAAACGTGGAGAGCAATCGGGGACAATGTTGATTACTTTACCAGCTACCTGGGGACTTTAGTGAGGGATTCTATCCCATATTACTTCCCGTCATGGGAAAAAGTCCCCAAAGAACTTAAAGAACCGATCATTCCGTCTCTTCAGGTTCCACTTAAGTTTTTTTTATATATTGTATATTTGTAAAAATTGTACAATAAACTAACTTTATCTTATAATTTACAGACGTACTTTGACTTGCGGCCCCATATAGAAGATGATATAAGAGGTGGGTCGATTTCGGTGGGAATCGACAAAATGGCTGGGGCAATGTATAGAGACCAAAAATTCAAGTTCAAAAAAAAATGGTTTGAGAAAAGAGGGGGGGTCTCGCAGGCACACCAACTGCGTCGAGATCCTCCTCCCAACATGGATCAAAGGGATTGGGATTTGTACGTCGACTATTATATTGGGGATAAAACCGTTCAACGCTCTATTGCGAACACGCAAGTTAGGGCGCAGCAAGTACATCAAAGCTTGCATGGTCGGAGATCATACTGTCAGTATCGCTTCGAGAACGTAAGTCTATTTATCTCTAATTCTTAATTTTGATTGATATAATGATTGACCCGACCTGTTTGTGTGATATATTAATATTTATTTAGTATATAATGGTCGAGCCGTTTGATTGATATAATGATTGACCCGACCCGTTTGTGTGATATATTAATCGTTATTAAGTATATAATTATTGACCCGTTTCATTTGTTTATAGCGTGACCCGGAAACACAACAATCCCCAAGCTTGATCGAACAATATATGACAAACCATTCACGCAATGGTGTCTTTACATCCTCGGATGTTGAAGAAAATCATGTAAGTAATTATTTATACTTCATTAAAATTATTTATAAAATCTGATTTTATCTTATTTATACACAACGCCGTATGGTTTTCATGAGAGACAATCAAGTCGGGAGTGAGAACCCTATGAGCGAAGAAGATATTTTGAGGGCGGTGTTGGGTGAACGTCGAGGACACGTTCGTGGGGTTGGAAGAACATTAAGTTCTTCATCCGTATCTGCTGCACAATCTACCGCTCAATCCCAGCCTACGGAGAGATTATATTCACAGGCCGAGGTAGATAACATGTTAGGGGATGTCCGGCAGCAGCTACAGTCTCAAAGCGAACAACTGCAGCAGCTACAGTCTCAATCTCAACGTACATCCGATCTCTATGATATATTACAGGCGGCAGGTATAAATACTAATATTTCCTCAAGATCCGGACGTCAACCAACCACCGACTTGGCTGATATTGAAGAGTCTAGTGATGAGGATTAGATTATATGTTTGTTAGGCGAGTACTTGTGATTGTTTAAAAACGTTTTTGTTAACTTTCAAACTATCGTGTGTTCTACTTCGTTTGTTATTACGATTAGATACTTGTTTGTTAAATCGTATTGTTATACTTGTTGTTGAGTTCTGAACAGCAGGTTTTCTGAATATTGCCCGGTTAAAAACGGGTGGAAAACGCAAAATGCAGCAAAAGCTGCTGGTTTTATTTTTGCCTTTTTGCGGCGACACTGACGTCGCAAAAAGTACACATGTCGCCGCAAAAAGTCCTTAAAAAAGAAATTATATATTTAATAATTAAAATTACACGTCGCCGCAAAAAACAAATGTGTCGCCGCAAAAAGATTTTATTTTAATTTATTTTTAAATTATATATGTCGCCGCAAAAAAGTATCCACGTGGCGGAAGGTGGTCCCGTTGAGTGTCGTCGCAAAAAGTAAAAATTGACGTCGCAAAATGTTATTTGGGACGAAGTATTTGCGGCGACCTTTTTGCGGCGACATGTCGCCGCAAAATATATTTAGCGGCGTTATTTTGGCTTTTGGTGTTTTTTTTTGTAGTGATTATAGTCGATTGTTTATTTGGAGCCGGTTTTTGCAATACATGACCGGTGTTTTTCAATTTCATAAATGGTCAAATTTCAAATTTGGTAAGTTAATTAAAAACTCAATCCTTAAACTATCAATTTTCTTGTAAGATATGTCTTTTCTAACTATCTTCATTTATCACCTCCGTTAAATTCAATGACCATGAAGATATTTAGATATTTTTATCCCTTTTTTTATATTAAAGTGATTATTAAATATTTAACAACATTCATTTTTTAAAATTAAGAATATATGTCTACTTAATATTTAATTATCACCAACTCACCATCATCACTTTTGCGTCACCGCCACACTAGACTATTAATGCCCACCACTCTCAATCCTCTCTCTACTCTGATGAACACCACCCAACCACCTCCCCATCGCCACTATTCTATATTTGCCTCACCACCACTCCTCTACCAAATCCCCACCAGACCACTCTCGATTCAGCGAGGGGTTGCAAGTGGTGGTGGTGCAGCCTAGGAGGATAGTGATCCGGCAAGGGGTTGAGAGGGTTGCATGTTGTGGTTATGTGGCGAGGGGTTGAGAGAGGTAGTGATGATGCGACTACGGGGAGATGGTGGGTGGCAGCGGAGGCAGTCTTTACAACGAAGGAATGTTTAGCGGAGAGAAGGTAATAGAAAGAAAGAAAGGAATAAGAGGGAGACAAACGGATAGAGATTGGAGGGATTTTATTGTATAATAATATTTATATTAACACAATAAATTTAAAAAAATAAGGTTAGATTGGTCAATTTATAAAAGTTAACTGACTTAGTTAATAAAAAATGTTAAAATTAGCCTTATGTGTTTTAAAATAATAATTAATTAAGTTTGTAACTTCAAAAAAAAACAAACCTACCATTTATATATAGTAAAAAAACATTTATGAAATTAACTTAAAAGAGTACAGAGTGAATCACCTTTCAAAATAACTCAAATTATCATGTTATTTATTTATTTTATTCTATTTAAATGCGTCTAGCAAACATATTAATTAGCAAACATATAAACGCACAAATTAATTTCATTGCATACTGTGGAATAACTAAAGTTAGAATAGATTGCATTTATTTTACCATGTTATACATTTATTATTTTTATTCTATTGTGTCTAGCAAACATAATGCATTATTAAATTTCATAACCTACTGTGAATAATTAAAATAAGATTAAATTTAAAGAGCTTATATTTACTTATACCCAATATCTTTATTTACAAATGATATGAAACAAATTAGGAATATAAGAAACAAAAAGTATCACATACCGTGAGGCAAAAATCTAGTGTATATTGGATCGATGTATACTATAATAAAAATAAGCGGTTTATTTTCGTTAAATTAGTTAAGTAACCAATAATAACCATAATGTCTTAAATCTTAATTTGGTGCTCTTTTATTTAACTCGTGGTTGTAACTTTTTTTTAACTCGTGGTTGTAACTTGACACATCAACATTTAATTTTTATGTACATAAACGAGCTTATCCATATAATTAAGAACACTTGGCGAACTGTCTAAGTGTGGCTGGCATTCAATGCCCTAGCTACTTAATTTACTATTCTTGGAGATCAACCCGGCCAAAAATTAGTCTAAATAGAAACTTTTCGAACTCTAAGAAAAACTTACGCCACAAATTAGGTGGTTATGGAAATCTAACTATGAACCTATTTTGTGGCCGCGATGCCATTCCATGTGACTCAAACTTAATTATTATAGTTAGCTAATAATTTGACAAGTAATTTAGTTATTATTTGAACGTTAAATATATTTATATATATACAAAAACATTTTAATTTTATTAGAGGATCTAGAAATCAGGACCGGGGGCATAAGGAGGCAAAATGACTTATTTAATGAAACAAAGCATATATATTCAGCTTAAAACGAGTTAGCTCAAACTTGTTTGATAGTCAAATTGATTCAACAAACTTGATATTCTTAATTAAAAAAAGACCAAAATGACCAAATAATTAACCTAAATTAAATAATCAATTCAAAATTTCTATCTACAACTAACCCCGAATCGGAAATAGAATTTCACAGCCACAAATCTATCTACAACTTTACAAAATAAGAATTTAACCCTAAATCAGTAAATCGCCTAGGTAAGCCACAATTTCACATTACTATACTATCAATAAAATCATTCAAAATTGTATGAAGTATACTAACTTGAATGTTGATGTGACTGTGTTGCGTTGAAGATCGCTAGAGTTGTAGGTTTTATCAATTGATCAGGAGTTACTGCTTCTATCGGTTGTACCACATTAATCGAGGAGTTGCGACTTCTATCACTTTGTTAATTGGTTATGTGTAGAATAACGAGAGACATTAAAGAAATCTGGTTATATTTTTTTTACTTTAATTCTTGTTACTTGATATGTTCTTTCTCTTTTTCCTGGGCTGGGGAGTCGGCGCCTGGCGAGAATTTTATTGGAGGCTAGAAACTCCAAGTCTATGTATGTCTTTGAAAAAATTGTTGTGCCACGTGAGGCACTCCTCCCCCTCCCTCTAAGGTCAAGAGTATAGCTTTTTCCAATCCAAACCAACCTGAATGTCACCTCAGCTACCATATTAGCTTTTCTTACTTTTTCCTTCCTAATACAAACTCAACCCAAAACACAAGAAGCACCATCCTTCAACCCAAATCAACCCAAAATAATTTTCATCTCCTTACCCTCTCACAAACAAAACAAAACAAAAAATTAAAAGTAAACAGCTGACAAATGTCAGTCTTCTCTCTCCTCCTCTCTTGGTTTGGCGGACTCGATTGGTATCAGGGACGAATTTACATTTAGGGTAGGTAGGTCCCGGGACCTACCTATTTTTTAAATTTTTTTAGAAGTTATGTAGTAAGAAAATATGGGAACTACCTTAAAAGTTTTAAAGGACCTACCTTCTAGTATTTTTTTTACCCAAAACTATATCTTCTTGTAAAATAACCCAACTTAAGAAACCCAAAAACTTAACTCAGTCCAAACTTTAAACTGATATTTAAGAAAAAAAAAGGGGGGGAAAACCAAAATATATCACGTGAATGTCGTTGCCTCATCCCAATTTTTGAATCTCGACTCACCGGCTCAGACCTTCATCGTCTCTCCCATTTCGCCGCTGCTGCCGATTGCAAGGTTTCACACCAGTCTTCAAGATCGAGATCCTTACTTGCATATTTGTGACATATTGATTGCTCAAGATATCTCTTTTTATGAAAAAACCGAGGTTTGTTCAAAACTTCAGATATTCTTCTTAACCTTTTTTTCATCGTCGATAGTAATTAGAAATCTCATAGTTGCTTTACTGCTTTTGAAATTTTTTATTTGAGAATGGAGAAGTGGGAAGAAAGGAGATTAGGAAGAAATATATAAAGTTGGGAATACGAATGCATATAAAAGAAGATAAGAAAGTGTAGTATGTACTTGGATAGGTCATTTGATGTGTTTCCCTGTGTAGTTACACTACATAGCCCATTTGACTCATCTGACATTGGGTGGTGCCTAAATTTTAATTTAAATGTAATTATCAGTTTGTCATTTATTTGTTAGTATATAAATATAGATGATGTTTCTAATTTTTTTAATTTTTCTATTTAATGTTTATACTAACATTTAGATGTAATTACCATATAAGTATAGTTTATATTAAAATCTTAAATGTATTTTCAGACTTTTGATAACATGTCGTTGTTCAAGTTTTTTAAAAGAAAGGAGAATCTAGTTCATGTGTTAATGATTTCGGAACAACAAAGGTAAGCGAAAAATAATAAAAGAAGAGAATGAGCAACATAAGTAAATGAAAGTTGACTCGTTCATTTTTAATTTTAACGACCCAATCCGAAACAAATTTAGTTGACTCGTTCATTTTTATCGGTTGACTTAAATAGGGAACCACGTAGTTATTTATTCTAGATTCGCCACTGATTGGTATTGAACCTGAAGCCAACCCAAACCCCCGTAGGGGTGTTCAATGAGCTACCCGAGCAACTTGAAGGTTACCCGAGCAAGAGCCCGAAGGCTATACGCATGACCTAAAAAGTGGATCCATCATTGTTATTCCTGCTTCTTAATAAATACTTTTGGCCATTTGAGACTAAAAAAATCATAAAAAAATACCTTTTCAATAAACCTGCCGTTATCTTTGTTAAGAGTTTGTGTTTATAATTTAGGAAAAATTAAAGCTCGAAAATTTGAATAATTGGTATAAAAAAACACATTAACCGATGCAAGTGATAGATGCTCAATCTAATCTATTATTTAAGTGTCAATTGAAGTAAAAATTAATACTTAGGGCTGTTTGTTTGCTGCTTAATAGAATCATTCAGCACTGAATGTTGAATTGTTCAACATTCAGCGTGTTTGATTAGTGCCTCTAAATGAAGACTGTGCTGAATGAATCAGAAGAACGCTGTTGAATCATTGTACCTTAAAGTGCATGCTGAATTATTAAGCATTACGCATTTTACAATAATACTCCTTCTTTCACATGTTGTGTTGTTAAACAACCATATCTTATAATATAATATATCACTATTAAGGTTAAAATGGTAATATGCATCATTTAGATTGTTCATTCAGAACATTAATCAAACAGCATGTCACATTCAGAGGTAGATACATTCAGAGCCTTTGAATGATTTAGACCACATAATCATTCAATGCTTAATCATTCTGTTTTAACAAACAGCCCCTTAGCGTATATAAGACAAATTATTTAAAAACGCGTTTGGTTATGTTTTAATATCTGTAAATAATTCAGACTAAACAAACAATAAATAGAGACAAAAGGGCTATTTGATACAACAAAACGGTTAAATGTTAAATGATTCAACCGTCTGAATAATTCAATGCTAGTTTTATTTTCTGTTTTATAAGTGTTCGGAATGAATAATTGAAATTGCCATATAAATGTAATACATGTTCGTAACTTGTAAATTCTTATCTTTAATAATAATATTGACAATGGTATTATTTTCACTATATTAAGAGTCAATTATTATTTGTGTACGCTAAGCAATACTTGAGCCCAAAGTATTGATAAATGGCATCTATTTTTGTAATGGGCTTATTGATTAGTAGTAGAGGTGGGCTTTTAGGACCGACCGGACCGGTCCAGTCAAATCCGATCGAGTCGAGTCGGTCCAAGACCACAAGTGAGAGCCACGGTCCGAACCGGTCCAGAACGCCAACAGGTCCAAAACGGTCTGTGAACCGGTCCGAACCGAACCGGTCCAATCTCGGTCCAAACCGGTCCAAGGCTCAACGGTTTGATTTTTGAACTTAACGTCTCCGAACCGGTACAAACCGGTCCCAACGGCTATTTTTTCAAATTTTTTATTATTTTTTTCCAATTTTCCCCATTAAATACCCCCATTTGAAGACTTATTTCTTGCACCTCTCTTTCTCACATTCTCTCATTCTCCAATTCTCTCATTTTCTCATTCTCTCATTCTTGATATTTCAATTTTATTTTTCAAGAATTCAAGTTTATATTTCAAGGATTTGCTTCAAGTGTTCTATATAATACAAGTGTTCTATATAATATTTCGATTTGCTTCAAGATTATAAAAAATGGCGGGTGAAGGGTCTAGCAATTTGAACGCGGGTCGAAGTGATTTCAATATAAATCTCCCGTACGAAGAAGTTTCAAAAACAAATCGAGTTGCGGAAATTTGGAAGGATTTTGTACAACTCAAACAAAATAATAAAAAAGATGCGAAGTATACGCATTGTGAATCTTATCCGGCTCTAATTCTTCTCTCGCTCGGCATTTAGTAAGTATGATTTTTTATATTTAAGTTTAGTTTATTTAAATACTAGTTTTTATATATTTAAGTTTAGTTTATTTAATACTAGTTTTTTTTATATTTGAGTTTAGTTTATTTAATACTATTTTTTATATATTTAAGTTTAGTTTATTTAATACTAGTTTTTTTATATTTATGTTTAGTTTATGCAAAACTAGGTTTTTTATATTTATGGTTAGGGTATGTAATTCTAGTTATTCAAAACTTAGTTATTCATTCTAATCGTAATACTAGTAGATATAACCCGGAGAGTGGTGTCTATAATAGTCACGATCGGCTTGTGGTTGTTGGATTTTCCCAAAGGTTTTAAACCGAAAGGATCCTGCCCCCCGACTGACCTGTCTGGCCACTCTTTGATTGGTAGTCAAACGTATTACTTTAGAATCAATAACTATAGTTTAATACTTGAATTAAATACATGACCTTAGTTAAATATAGTTTAGTACTTGAATTAAATACATGACCTTAGTTAAATATAGTTTAGTGTTTGAATTAAATACATGACCTTAGTTAAATATAGTTTAGTACTTGAATTAAATACATGACCTTAGTTAAATATAGTTTACATTACTTGAACTTAGTTTATTCTAATATAAACTTTAAAAAATTAGACTAAATGCTTGGCGCGACATGACGCTGCGGTTGAGAGTCAAACTCAAGTTGATGGTCAAACATGGCGTTTCGATGCCGCTTTAGCTCAAGAATTAAGCATGCAGTTAACAATACAAGAAGCATTACCATTTGACTTCTTCTCTCGCCCAAGAGTCACAAATTTTATCAAAAGAGCTTTAAAACCTCATTATTCCTCTGTAAGTCGAAGAACTCTTAAACGTAGAGCTATGGCAAAATGGAAAATAATATATCAAGACTTAAAGGAATTCTTTATTAGATTCGATGGTAGAGTTTCCATAACCACCGACATTTGGACCGCTCCACATACAACCCATTATTCATTTATTTGTGTTACGATACATTGGATAGACCCTAAAACATGGCTTATGCAAAAACGTATTATTGCTTTTAAAAACTTTCCTCACCCGCATGGAGGTGAACAAATTTACGATATTTTATTAAGGATTTTTAACGGTTTTGGAATTAAAGAAAAAATACTTTCAATCACCCTAGATAATGCAAGCAACAATACAAACGCTATGGGATGATTGAAACGAGTTTTAAACCCAATATGTGACGGGGAATTTTTGCATGTACATTGTTGTTGTCATATTTTCAACCTCGCGGTCCAAAAAGGTTTGGAGTCTATGGAAACTTGTCTTTTGAAATTTAAAAGATTAAATGAGACAATTTTTAAAAGCGGACCCATCGCGTTCGAAAAATATGAGCATTTTTGTAAAACAAAAGGAAGAAGATGTTTGAGACCTCTCATAGATATGCCCGTGAGATGGAACTCGACTTATAAAATGATAGGGCGTTTGATACAAAATAAGGATTTACTTACCGAATATCATCGAGAACACCTACCCCAATTATATGAAGTACTTACGGAAACTGATTGGAATATTTTAGAAGAATTATACATCGGCTTGGTAGTTTCGTATCAAGCCACATTGATGTTATCACAAACATGTTTTCCATCATCTCACTCCGCTATGATAGGTGTTTGTGAAATTTTGAGAACATTAAAAGCTTTTGGTTCTTTGGATCAAAGGTGGGATATGATTACCAACGAAATGTGTGAAAGTCTTATAAAATATTTTAAAGAGTTTCCAACAATTTTTTTGATTGCTTCGGCATTAAACCCTCTTGTTAATTTTAAAGGTGTAACGGAATCTTTAACTTCTATCGGGGAAGCATTGGGTCAATCTCAAGATGAGATTACGACAAGTATATCAAAATTTGAAAATTGTGTTAAACACTTATATACTATTTATGATAATGATTGTGCACCACGGGGAGAAGTTGCTTCCACCCCGAGGTCTTCGACTTCACAAACATCGGCTACTCGGCCATACAATCCTTTTAGCATTGGAACGTCTTGGTTTCATAATATATCTCAATCAAAACGTACACGAGTTCAATCGTCTTTAGACGAACTTTCCATATATAAAGAAACTGATTACACTAATTATATTGACCCCGAAGAGGTTGCACAATTTGATGTATTAAAATGGTGGCAAGAAAGGGAAAAAGTTGGTTAATTTAAGATCCTAGCCCGTATGCCTAGGGACGTACTACCCGTCCAAGCTAGTAGCGTAGCTTCGGAATGTTGTTTTTCTCTTAGTGGCAGGATTTTAAGCGCACGACGGTGTATGTTGAAGGCCGAGTCGGTGCAAATGGCCGTGATGCTTAAGGACTACTATGATTCTATGGAAAGATGTCAAAACGATGCGGATCTCGAAGAATGCTTAACTAATTTGGAGGAAGCGATTATAGAAGACGATTACAATAGGGATTTCGCATCGGGAACATCAAACACTAACACCGAAGCTGAAACTGAAGAACCCGAACCCGGCGAAGAATACGTCGAAGACACTCAAAATAGAATGAACGCAGGTTCATCATCCAACGTCCACTCTAACGAAGTCGCCTATTAGGGGCATGGGCCACATACCGACGATAGTTACAACTATTGGAATATCAATTCCGACTATCCATTTTAGTAGTTGTCTCTTTATATTTTGTGACGTTATTTCTTTCGAACAATATGTATTTTTCGGGTCTCTATCTTGGGGTGATGGCCATGCCGAAGCTCCATTGCTAGAGTTCCCTTTTCTTGTTAAAAAAATAATTCAAGTTTCAACAATATGTAATTTTATTTCGTAATTGTATCGCAATGTTATTTATATGTTTTAATTAACTTGCAATTATATATGTTTATACTTTATAGTTTATAACCCTAAACCCTAAACCCTAAACCCTAAACCCGACTAGGTCCGGACCGGACCGGCTGTGATCCAGGACCGGTCCAGGACCGATTTTGCCCATCTCTAATTAGTAGTAATGTAATTTGGGCTACGTGGTTACTAAGAGAGTATTGGGCCAGTAAGACGTCAAGAGGAGGATATTTAAATATGATTTGAAGGCACACAACCTTAAACCCTAAAGAGGAGGATATTTAAATATGATTTAAGGCGTACAACCCTAAACCTAAACCTTAAAGTGGAATGATATAATAACATTTTTATATTTCACTCAGTATAATTTTCATGTAGAGGTAATAGTCAAACACCCACAATGCTAAACGATTCGGTATGTGTTCAACACTAAATGGTTTTATTTAGATGCAAACAAACAACCCCCAAGAAACACAAATGCAAGTCTAACTATCATGTAATATGTGATGCAGGATAATAGGATATATATGTTTAATCCGATGTCGTTGACACAAGAAGCGGTGGTTGTAGTAATGATCATTTTATCACATTCAAATCTTAATTAGAAAATAGTTTAAGCTTAGGGTTAAGGTGAATGATATAAAGCTGGTTATAAAAAAAGTTTCTATACAACGTAGGCTCATAACAGTCGAGATGGTGTTCCCTAAATATGTTATCCCCTAATTTCATGTGGTTTTGAAGTAAGAATGCATAATTAATAAGTCAATTATATGGTTACAAACTAATCAAGCTATTGCTCGAGCTCAGTCGAATCAAACTTTTGCACTCTCTACCAGCTTAAGCCTAGTAACGAGCATGAGATATGTAATAAGATAGGTTTAAACTTATATATAAGGGTTAAGCTCAAGGGTTTTTCGTCACCAATTTGTCACGGATTGACCACGAGTATTTTAAATATTTAAAAGTTATATTTTTATATAAGCTTCGTTGTTAAAATGTAGCTAATTTGTTGCTAATTTGCGACGGATTCTAGGCGGTGTCTAAAAATTTGTTGCTAGTGATCCTTTTGGGGTGACAATTTACGAAACACTACGTGTACGAAAAGAAACATGTTTGAGGTTGACACCTATAATAAACACGTCCGGTTCGGATTGACTTATGTGACAGGTATAATAATTGGGTATAGTTATGGGCATACATAAATTTTGCGGGTTTACATATTTCTATAGATTTTATCATTTTACATATAAACCAAGTTTCGATGTAATTATCATCTAGAAGCTCCCACAATCCACACTCTTGATAGTTTTATTTTGTGAAAAAATTAACAAAAAGATACCGATGTTCAAAATCATGATTTTTTTGGTGTTGACATTCCAACAAGTTCACCCGGTAAACCAGCCAACCTGCAAATGACTCGCCGATATGCTAACTCCTATAATTAAATATGTCACACGTGTCTCATTTAAACAGACTTGTGTTTTGAATTCTGACACAAATAAATAAACAAGTTGGATTCAGATTGAATGATTCTAATACGCCAACCGGTGAACCTGTGACACTTCAACCGAACACGACATATTATCGTAACTAGTGAATTTAACATGTTATTCTTGTTAGTTAGGATTTTTTTCTTTGGTTAAACTTTCTTAAAAGTGAATAGCTAGCTAGCTTATACAAGTTTTGTAATAGTTATAAAATACACATATCAAAATAGCATTATTTATATACATGGAAAAGTTTCAGAAATTCACATGTTTCTGAAAATGATGGTGATACGTATAATATTACTACAAACTTCGTAATTTTTCATTCATGTATTTCAAATGTTACCCTTATTCCATCCAAAAAAGTGATATGTGAAAACACATTAGAGAAAATCTTTTTATTCCTGCATTTCGATCCCCCCTTTTTTATCATTAAGAATCAGTTGAGACATGTCTAGCCCCATCTCAGAATGGCCGAACCCCATGTAAGACCAGCACCAAAGCCAGCAGTTATGATGGTTTGACCTGCCTTCACCTTCCCACTTCTGATGGCTTCATCTAATGCCAATGGAATGGAAGCAGCACTTGTGTTACCGTAGTTTGCAATGTTAGATATCACTTTATCATTTGGGAATTCAAGTGTTGCTGCTACAAGATCAATTATCCTCTGGTTAGCCTGCACATGCCACGGCTCATAAGCTGCTCATATGTACTATCATAAAGTCTTCATGGGTCCCACACTAAAAGTAATTAGATATTATATATATACCTGATGCATTAGTAACCAGTCAATGTCCGACACCCGAAGATTGGCCTTCGCTAATGAAGCCTCTATACTTTCTGGCACGACTTTGACAACAAAGCGAAAAATCTCTTGCCCATTCATTTGGATATGCGAAATAGATGTGTTTGTAGGGGAAAACCCCAAGGCTGAACTATTAACATTCCGTGCAAAACTTGTTTTCGTTCGATTCATAGCAGCATTCAAGTACCTATATTGAAATTAAGGAAAACAAGTGAAGTTTAGATCTTGTTAGCATTTCCAATGATGCAAAAAGGAGGTGGTGAGGGTTAGTAGCGTGAGGGCTAACTTGGTGCCATTGCCATCAGTGTGAAAGTCAAATCCAAGCAAACCATCCTCGACACTATCACATGCCTGCATAGATCGAATGGTTCATTTACTTTGTAAAAGTAATCAAATATGAGATATTGAGATAATAATAATCTCCAATACCCCAATTAGGGAGGAGGAACTATATTTATATTAGAAACAAATTACATAATACACCCTAAACAAATACATAATATTAAACATGTCTAATATCCCCCCGCAAGCGAAACGGGGGCGGACCTAAGCAAAGCATATTCCGGAAGACCTCAAACTGATGTCGAGGAAGACTTTTAGTAAAAATATCCGCCACTTGAAGCTTGGTTGGAACGAACATCGTATGGAGCTTACCACTTGCAACTAGTTCCCTAATAAAATGATAGTCAAGCTCAATGTGTTTGCCCCTCTTATGTGATACCGGATTTTGAGTAAGAAACAAGGCACTTTGATTGTCACATAATATTGTTGGACGTCCTTCAGGAAAGACATGAAGCTCCCGTAAGAGATGGGTGATCCAAAAAATTTCCGCAGCCGTATTTGCCATGGCTCGATATTCAGACTCACAACTCGATCGAGAGACAGTAGGTTGCTTTTTAGCACTCCATGATATAAGATTGCCCCCCATGAATATCGAGTATCCATAGGTGGAACGGCGTGTATCAATACAACGAGCCCAATCGGCGTCAGAATAGGCAACCACACTGGTCGAACTAGGCCGAGAGAATGTCAACCCGAAAGAAAGCGTCCCTTTAATATAACGGAGTAAACGTTTCACGGCAACATAATGAGCCTCAGTTGGAGCTTGAAGAAATTGACTCACTTGGTTGACCGCATAAGAGATATCAGGACGAGTGATGGTCAAATACGGAAGAGCACCAACTAAAGAACGATACTTGGTGGGATCTGAGAAAGGCACTCCATCAAGAACCAAAGGAGCCGATGTTGACAACGGCGTGGCCACTGGTTTAGACTCAAGCATACCGGCCCGAGATAAAAGATCATGAGCATATTTGGTTTGACTGAGAAAGAGGCCCGGATCCGTGTAAGATGCTTCAAGACCAAGAAAATAGTTCAAATGCCCAAGATCCTTAATTTTAAACTCATTATTCAATTTGGAGATGAAGGACCGAATAAACGAAGAATGAGTGCCCGTAAGGATCAAGTCATCCACATAGACAAGTAAATATAGTAAATACTCCCCTCGTTTAAAGATAAAAAGTGATGGATCAGCACGACTGCATTTAAACCCATCAGCCACCAAGAAAGAATGCAAGCGTTGAAACCAGGCCCGTGGAGCTTGTTTGAGCCCATAGATGGCCTTATTGAGTTTGCATACATGATTCGGGAAATTTAAATTAACAAATCCCGGCGGTTGTTGCATAAAAACCTCGTCGGATAATGCACCATGAAGCAAAGCATTATTAACATCTAATTGATGTAAAGGCCAATTATTAATAACCGCCAATGATAAGACAACCCGAATGGTAGCGGCTTTAACAACCGGGCTAAAGGTATACGAGAAATCAACACCCGGAACTTGACTGAATCCTTGAGCGACTAAACGAGCCTTGTGTCGTTCAACGGAACCATCAGCACGAAATTTTGTTCTAAACAACCACTTGCACCTAACAATATTATGATTATCGGGACGTGGAACTAAGGTCCATGTATTATTATGATCCAGAGCATCCATCTCCATCCGCATAGCATGAACCCATTTAGGGTCACTCATGGCTTGAGTGTGGTGCGAAGGATCACACGAAGCAAATAAGGCGTGATAGAGACCATGATCATGAAAAACAGAAAGATCTGCTCTATGTTTTGGTTTAAAAATGCCATCCTTTGAACGCGTAACCATTGGGTGTGTGTTTGATGCAACAGGTGGTGGTTGAGGTGGGGTAGGAGGAGAGGGTGGCGGGTGATGAGGGGAAGTTGGGCTGCCAGGTGGTGTGTCTAGTGGGTTGTCAGGTGGTGTGCTTTGTGGGCTGTCAGGTGGTGTGCTTGGTGGGCTGTCAGGTGGTGTGGTTGGAGGGCTATTAGGTGATGTGCGGAACGAGCTAGATGATGGTGTGATCGGTGAGCCGTTTGATGGGCTAGGAGGTTGTGGCGAGCAAAGGTCACATGGCTTAGGTGGAGTAGGAGGGGTAGGTGGTGTAGAAGGAGCTAAAGGTGTCGGTATGGAGGGTAAAGGTATGTCATTAAGAAATGTATCAATAGTTAATGTCGAGATCGGTGTATGCGAGGGTAGCTCATGAAACGGAAAACACAACTCGTCAAAACGAGCATGACGAGTAATATAAATGTGTGATGTCACTGGGTCAAGACATTGATAACCCTTATACTGTGAGTGATAACCGATAAAAATACATGCAATACTCCTTGGGGAAAGCTTGTTTTTAGCATAATCCCGTAAATATGGGTAAACCCGACAACCAAATGGTTTAAAATTGGCATATTGCGGAATACGATCAAAAAGTACTTCAAACGGAGATTTTGTTGAAAGAACCTTTGACGGTAATCGATTGATAATGTAAACTGCAGATGCAAAGGCATGAACCCAATATGTAGCAGGAACATGAGCATGAAAAAGCATGGCAAGCCCAGTTTCCACAATGTGTCGGTGCTTCCGTTCCGCCCGTCCATTTTGTTGGGGGGTATATGGACACGAAATCTGATGAAACGTACCATTTTCACTAAGCAACATCTTTACATTATTGTTCAAAAATTCAGTTCCTCCATCGCTTTGAAAAACCTTAATTTTCGTAGCAAACTGAGTTTGAACAAATTTCATAAATTTGTCAAGAATACCATAAAACTCAGATTTAGTTTTGAGCGGATAAAACCAAGTAAACCGAGAGTGATCATCAACAAAGGTTACATAATATCTATAAGCATCAACGGAGAATACGGGTGACGGCCCCCATAAATCACAATGTACCATGTCTAAAACACAAAGAGACCGTTTTGGATTAGTCTCAAATGGCAACCGACACGATTTAGCTAATTGACATGGAGAACATAAAACGGGTTTAGGTAAAATAGATGAAACCTCCAAATGTCCCAAAGTACGTAATAAGGAAATAGTATCATAAGAGCTATGACCCAATCGAGAATGCCATAACTCATAGGAACCATTACATTTATTTTGGACAAAAAAGGCTTGAACTTGTGGAGTAGCAGATAACTCATATAGCCCATGTTTACACTTCCCTTGTGCCAGCACTTCCTTCGTTAGACGATCCTGAATGGTAAACAAATTTCGTGAAAAACAACATCCACATCATTGTCACGAGTTAGTTTACTCACAGATAATAAATTTTTTGTAAGATTGGGAACCACCAGAACATCATGCAAGCAAACTTTATTGGCAATGGAGGAAGTGCCGATACAAGAGATAGGAAGTGATGTACCATTACCAAAAACAACGGAGGCATCTGCAACAGGAGGTGTGGAGTGTGAAACTGATGCACTAGAGTTAACCATATGATCAGAGGCCCCGGAATCCACGAACCAATCTGGGGCAGAAGTATTCACATGATATTGAGCGTGGAAAGCGCGAGCAAGATCAGAATCAGTAACGGAAGTAGCAGGAGCAGCAGGTGCAGCTTTAGCAAACGAAGCAAGTTGCGGGCAAGCTGTCGCAAAGTGACCATTAGTGCGACAGAGTTGACAGTGTGGTGGTCGCCGACCCCGACCCCGACCTGGACTATGACCCCTGCTGCGAAAACCAGTAGCAAGAAAAGAATCGCGGTGAGTCAGTTGCGGAGCCAATAGGTGTGGCGGCTGTTGAGCAGAAGGCGATAACAAGGGCTGTTGAGAGGCCTGTTGTGCAGCAAAAGCAACAGTGGGGGAAGAAGGCCCATGGATCGACTGCAGGAACATTTGATGTCCCTCCGCTTGAGCCAATAAATAACGAAAAACATATGGAATGCGGGAAGCACGGACAGCCGTAGAGAAGGTCTCAAAAGGGGCACCAAGACCACATAAAAACAAATGGGTCTTGTCCGTTTCTTCGACGGGTTGGCCAATAGCGGATAACTGATCACAAATGTTTTTAAATTTCCTACCGAACTCAGAAACAGTGCTATTACCCTTTGTAAGCTGACGCAATTGATCGCGAAGAATTTGAACCCGTTCCATGGATGAGTTACCATAAGCACTTTCAAGAGCAACCCATATGGATCGTGCGGTAGGGAGACCAACAACTTCAGCAAAGGCATCTTCGGAGAGGGAGGCTTGGAGAAGAATTATGGTGCGTTGATCTGCAGAATCCCATGTTAGAAATTCTGGATTGAGTATTTCTTTTTCATCATCTGTGAATTTGGCAGGAGGTAATAACGAGCCATCAACATGCCCAAGTAAACCTTGATAGGAGATAAGAGGAGTCATTTGATTCTTCCATAGTAAGTAATTTGTGGAGGATAGTTTGATAGTAATTAAATGGAGAATTGTGTTCATAGGTAGATTAAGATCTTGGGAAGAGTATGAGGGAGACGCCATAGGTGCAGGAGAAAAAGAAAGCAAAAAGATGAAGAGTGGAAGAGGAGGAGGTGGAGCCGGTCAAGGGAGAGGAAGAGGGAGGGAGGGAGGAAAATTCAACAGGCTCTAGATACCATGAGATAATAATGATCTCCAATACCCCTGTTGGTGCATAATTGTGAATCCCTAGTTCTTATCAATCAAATACATACATGTTTACTTGAAATGTTAATTCAAATGTGTTTTGATTAAATGTTTGCATGTGTATATATTCTTAGTGATTCTTTGTGATGATCTTAAGCTTACAAGTACTTAATCATGTGTTGATGTGTGTTTGGAAGTTTAAGTTTAGGTGAAAGATCACCACGTGCGAAGTCAGGCTCACTACGTGCGAAGTCAGGCTCACTACGTGTTTGGAAGTTTAATATATCCAGTACGTGCGTACTGGACTCGCTACGTGCGAAGTGAGTTGCATCACGTGCGTAGTAAAATTAATTACACTATAAATACTGATTAACTTCATATGTTCGCGGGGAATCGACGAATCAACGGGAATCGATAGAAATCAACCGGGAGCCTTACGTAATCGACCATATACGACCTTAAGCCTACTAAATCGCGAACTTAGTGTTAATTACGAATCCAAGGGCAGCCTTAAGCATCTCTGTGTGAGTTCTTAGAGTTTGTTCTTGTTTCTACTCTGTGTGTTTCTTAGTGTTACTGTGTGCCGGACACCTAAGCAGATCTTAGAATCCTTAGGAGGTTTGGGAAATAG
Organism: Pulicaria dysenterica; assembly: GCA_947179395.2. Classification (NCBI taxonomy): domain Eukaryota; kingdom Viridiplantae; phylum Streptophyta; class Magnoliopsida; order Asterales; family Asteraceae; genus Pulicaria; species Pulicaria dysenterica. Next base: position 115,392,550 of record OX359290.1, on the reverse strand, counting down.
ATATTCCGCACTATTTCTCATCCTAGATCAGTCCTAGTGTAAGGGTGTTTTAGTTTAGTTTAGAACCCCGTTCCCCCACGGTCCTACAAAGTGGTATCAGAGCCTTGTGCTTTGATTGATCACTTTTCCTTTAGGATTTCGTGATCTAGGTGTCGATTAGGCCTGTGTGTTTGTCCTTTTCGTCGTTTATAACCGGTTAGTAGGTCAAAAATAGGTCGTTTTGCGTTAAAAAGGTTGTGTTTTTACGTTAACTGTCTGAGTGTTACCCGTGCGAAGTGAGTCTTCAACCCGTGCGTAGTGGCCGTAGTACGTGCGTAGTGTGTTGTTGATCCTCTAGAATCTTCGATAGGCTGTGTGCTTTGTCCGTGCGTAGTGACTCCTAAATTCATACGTAGTCAATCCATTGCGTACGTGTTGATTCTGTGTGTTGAACATATTCATAAAAACTATTTTAAGTACTCCGTGCGTAGTCAATTCAATCCGTGCGTACTCGGTTATCAGTTCGTGCGTAGTAAAGTCTGTGTGTTTTCGTGTCAGTCCGTACGTAGTGCTTCGTGTTCGTGCGTAGTAGCTCCCAATCCATGCGTGGTGAGTGTCTAGTTCGTACGAAGTATAGTCTGTGTGTTCTCGTGTCAGTCCGTGCGTAGTACTGTGTGCTTCGTGCGTTGTGCTGTGTGTTCGTGCGAAGTGCCTTCCCACTCCGTGCGTATTGAATCTGTGTGGTCTATAAAATCCTAATTTCAGTCTGTGTGTTCTCAGCTCTTGATTACTGAAATGGCATCAAAACAGACAACAGTTTTAAACAACTTATTATTAGACAGTGAAATGGGGAGTGCAAATAAAGTACCTAAACTGTTAACCATGGAAGACTATCCAATGTGGAAGCCCAGGTTCGAAATATTTCTCGATGGCCTTGACTGTAGACTTCGGAGAGCAATAAGCATCGATTATATGGTTCCCAAGGGGGAGGGAAATATTGAAACCCCCTATGATGGAATGACTGTTGAACAGAAGAGCAGTCATGATGCAGAGAAGAAGGCCTATGCTCAACTAATCCAGGCCATTCCAAATGAGATCTTCCATCAATTCAGAAGATATAAAACTTCCCACAGCCTGTGGAGAGCACTAGAGAAGAGAAATGAGGGAAATGCCGCCCTCAAGGAATTGAAAGCAAGTGAATTGAGAAAGGAATTAGATCTGTTTCTTGTGGGTGATTGTCAGGAACAAGGCAAGGCTCGTTGTTCAAGGGTTCAGACAAATTCCTGACATCGACTACACTGATGTGTTTGCTCCAGTCGCTCGGCAAGAAGCGATCCGCTTATTTCTCGCCTTTGCCTCGCACAAACGCTTTAAAGTCTATCAGATGGATGTTAAAAGTGCGTTCCTGTATGGCAAAATTCAAGAGACAGTCTATGTGAACCAACCTCCGGGGTTTGTCGATCCGATCCATCCCGACAAAGAGTACTTGCTGAATAAAGCGTTATATGGTCTTCATCAGGCACCGCGAGCATGGTATGAGACCCTCTCTCAATATCTGACTGCTAATGGGTACCGGAGAGGAACCATCGACAAAACATTATTTATCAAGGGTGATGATAAAGACTTGATCTTGGTGCAAGTATATGTGGATGATATCATTTTCGGTTCTCCCAATCCGATTCTGTGTGAAGACTTTGCAAGGATTATGAAGGAAAAATTCGAAATGAGCTCAATGGGAGAGATGAAGTTCTTCCTTGGACTTCAAGTGGAGCAGACCGAGACAGGGATTTTTCTACATCAGTCGAAGTATGTTGCTGACATCTTAGCCCGTTTAATGTCTACTGAGAAGACTGCTGCAACACCTCTGCCCATTAACCACGGCATGTCTCCAGATACTGAGGGGGAGTTGGTAAATGAGTCTCTCTACCGCGTGATGATTGGATCTTTGATGTATCTCACTGCATCCAGACCAGACATCATGTTTGCAACATGTCTGATGGCAAGATACCAATCCAAGCCCAATGTCAAGCATCTGATGATTGTCAAGCGGATCTTTCGCTATCTGAAGGATGCTCCTAATCTTGGACTGTGGTATCCATATAATGATAGCTTTGAGTTGACAGCTTACAGTGATTCAGACTATGGTGGATGCAAGAAGGATCACAAATCTACCTCTGGAGGTTGCCAATTTCTCGGATCACGTCTTGTCACATGGCAGTGTAAGAAGCAGACTGCAGTTGCGCTCTCTACGTGTGAAGCTGAATACATTTCGGCGGCAAGTTGCTGTTCTCAGGTCATCTGGATTCAACAACAACTGCGAGATTACGGTTTGCAATTCTCTACTACTCCCGTTTATGTTGATAACACTGCTGCTATAGCCATCATTAAAAATCCTGTCCAACATTATAAAACCAAGCACATTGGTATCAAATACCATTTTATACGGGACTGCTGGGAAAAGAAATTAATTGATGTCGTGTCTATCCAAACTGAATTTCAAAAAGCAGACCTGTATACAAAGGCATTTGATAAACCCCGATTTTTATTCTTAGTGAATGAAAACGGGATGAAAACCAAGTGTGAGGTTGTCCCTGATGATTCGACTTAGTGTCCTTATTCGTATTTGTGACTGTGTGTCTATTTTCTGTGTGGTTATATCTCGTTTGTCTTTGTGTTTATTTTCTGTGTGTTTTTCCGTTTCTTATTTCTAGGTATTTTATTTCTTTAGTATTTTAGGGGGAGATAGGTGCAACATAGAAAATACAAAAAAATCAGAAAACATAGAAAATACAAAAAAAATCAGAAAACATAGAAAATAAAAAAAAATCAGAAAACTTAAAAAAAAAAAAGATCAACTTAGAAAATACAAAAAAATCAGAAAACATAGAAAATACAAAAAAAATCAGAAAACATAGAAAATACAAAAAAATCAGAAAACATAGAAAATACAAAAAAATCAGAAAACATAGAAAATACAAAAAAAATCAGAAAACATAGAAAATACAAAAAAAATCAGAAAAACAAAATTGAGAAGTTGATCCAACTCAAATGGAAAATGATGGTACACTGGCTTTCAATACAAAGTATGTCTAGTAAAATTAGGACTGAAGGCATGTACATATTCTTGAGAAAACTGTCTGAAAATTTGAGTCAAATCAGATGAGAAATAGATGGCGTGTAAGGCATATGATGAGAGTCTAGGCTGACAAGTGGTTATGCATGTGAAAATCCATCAAAGATTCAAACTATCGAGACATTCCAAGTCTACAAGTCAATAACAGTTGAGACTAACTAAGTCTGGTGCACACACCTACTACCATGCCAAATGTGTTAGATGACAATGAGCAAAATGTAAAAAGAGGGTGAAAAATTGACCCCAATCTGAGATGTCAAAAGAAATAGATACATTGATCTATCAATGTTGAATTGTCAAAGAGCATAAAATGCAGTGACAAAAGCTATATTGATCTATTAGTGTTGAATTGTCAAAGAGCATAAAATGCAGTGACAAAAGCTCAACAGAAAGATCTATTAGTGTTGAATTGTCAAAGAGCATAAAATGCATTGACAAAAGCTCAGCAAGAAAAATGTCTAGAGAGGTGAAAAATCGACCTCCATGTCAAAGAGCATAAAATGCGTTGACAAATTAACATATCACATAAGCATGGTGGTTTTGGTAATTAAGTTGTGCAACCTACTGAGTGAATCAAAATACTGTGAGACTTTGAAAGAGATAGTCTTAATCATGTATCCAGTCTAGACAATCTGAAAATGTTGAAACAAAATCTGTTATTATCTGAAGAAAGATAGGTTGACAGACAGAGTTTAAGAGAATATGTTTATGTCCAAGGTTCTGAAATGAATGATTACTGAGTATAGACGAGCTAGTACTGATTCCATACTGGAACCTTCTCATAAAAAGATTTAATTTTCAGGAATTTACTTCTTTTTCAAATTTATTCTGAGTTAATTTCATTTTAGTTATTTTCATTTCTGTTTTTTATTTTTAAGTCTTTAAATAGTTGAATTTAGATTCCCAAAAAAATAAGTTGTTAATAGTTTGCATTTTTATCTCGTTTCTGTTTAGAAAAATACAAAAAGAGTTCTAGTATGTTCTATTTTTTCTTAGTGTGATTTGTTCTGTTTACATTTCCTTCATCTCACTTTGATGTGTTTTGCTTAAATGTTTATAAGTGATCTTGAAGTTACTGACAGTTTATTGTTGAGTGCAGTACTAACAGTATTAAGGTTCACAGATGAGAAACTCATTACATGCGAAATGGAACCCCACTAAGCACGAGTTACAGCTCACATCGTGCGTAGTGCAGGTAAGGGCATGACGAAAGGTATTCATTTAGCATTTTGCTGTATGAATTTTGCTTTGTGCAAATTTTTGCTGTGTGCATTCTGCTGTGTGCATTTTGCTTTGTGCATTTTACTTTGTGGAATTTTTGCTTAGTGCAATGGTTATTGATAGAACTAGGTCTTAGGGGGAGTTTGTTGGTGCATAATTGTGAATCCCTAGTTCTTATCAATCAAATACATACATGTTTACTTGAAATGTTAATTCAAATGTGTTTTGATTAATTGTTTGCATGTGTATATATTCTTAGTGATTCTTTGTGATGATCTTAAGCTTACAAGTACTTAATCATGTGTTGATGTGTGTTTGGAAGTTTAAGTTTAGGTGAAAGATCACCACGTGCGAAGTCAGGCTCACTACGTGCGTAGTGTAGCTCAGTGCGCACGTAGTGATTAGGTCGGTTAAAATGAAATTAATTATTATTAATATATCCAGTACGTGCGTACTGGACTCGCTACGTACGAAGTGAGTTGCATCACGTGCGTAGTGAAATTAATTACACTATAAATACTGATTAACTTCATATGTTCGCGGGGAATCGACGAATCAACGGGAATCGATAGAAATCAACCGGGAGCCTTACGTAATCGACCATATACGACCTTAAGCCTACTAAATCGCGAACTTAGTGTTCATTACGAATCCAAGGGCAGCCTTAAGCATCTCTGTGTGAGTTCTTAGAGTTTGTTCCTGCTTCTATTCTTAGTGTTACTGTGTGCCGGACACCTAAGCAGATCTTAGAATCCTTAGGAGGTTTGGGAAATAGAAATTCCGCACTATTTCTCATCCTAGATCAGTCCTAGCGTAAGGGTGTTTTAGTTTAGTTTAGAACCTCATCCCCCCAACGGTCCTACAACCCCAATTAGGGAGGAGGAACTATATTTATATTAGAAACAAATTACATAATACACCCTAAACAAATACATAATATTAAACATGTCTAATAGATATTATCTATCATATGTGCTTAAGAATAATAGCAAGTACAAACCTGGACTAATATGGCACCAGCAGCATCACCAAAGAGAACACACGTCTTTTGATCTGTCCAATCAACATAACGAGATATACAATCTGTTCCAATCACAAGAACATTCTTGAAGCCGCCTCCTGCAATGGGATGCTCATGAAAATTAAGTAGTTCAAATTCGTCATCTTGGATAATAGAATAAAAAATTTTACCGCGAATATGACTAGAAGCTGATATTAGGCCTAATAGAAATCCACTGCAAGCAGCTCTGATGTCAAATGCAGGTGGATTATTTTTACATCCAAGTGTTTTTTGAACCTGACATCAATGATAAGAAAATGTAAAACAGTTTAAAAGAAAATGTAAAACATTAGATAATCGTAATATAATGGAGCAACAATCTTTTTTAATTAATGAATAACGTCTATTGCTTTTTCAAATGCATTCCGGGAAAAGTACGTTAAGTTACAACAAACATTGTCAATATTATCATTGTATACAACCAACAATATAATGATTGAGTTCTTGTATACAACTAACTTTACCTATTCATCAGGTTACATGTTCATTTCCTTTATTTATTTATTTTTATGTTCTTTGGTTGATATTCTAATGTTATTGATGTCCTCACATCCTTCAACGTAGAAGAACAAATTCAAGAATAAAACGTGATATAAACAAAACCAACAACCTCAAAAAAAAAAACTCATTACAGAAACCCGCCCAACATCATTTTTGGAGACATTCTGAACAAACCCAGAATCATTTTTGGCGACAGCGTGAACAAACGACGTCTTTAGACGACGGTCAATCAAGCAATCAACGAAAGATTTGAGAAGAGAGTAGTATATTGAATCTGACCACAGAGCTGACAAATTATTTGAAAAAAGTAGTTGCAAATGTGTGCTTAATTATAAATATTCATATATTTTCTTAATTATATGGATAATAAAATAAAAAATAAGGAAATTAATGATGAAATTGGTTGTTAATCTTTAATAATTTGTCATTTGCATACGGTGAACCAATTTTAAAAATCTTTTACATTTAATTTAGTATAACATAAATTTATTTTGAAAAACTTCATTATATGTTACGCACTAGCAAATTAGTTTTAACATGTAAAACTATAATGTACTGAAAATAGGAAAAAGAAGTAATTTAAATATTTTCTAAAATATTAAAAATGCATTTTAAAATCACGTATTATGAATACTTTCAAAAAGACGTAGATCAAAAAAGTAATGACAAATGAAGGCATATTGTATTGTGAAAAACTAATTTGTGACATGTGACAAACGAGCGAAAGGTGACCGCATATTGTATTGTGAAAAGAAGAAAAAAAAGATTGAATAATATAGAAGTAAATGTTTAAATACAGATATTTGAAATAAACAGGTAAAAAGGTAATCAATTAGAATTTAATATGTTAAAATTTTATTTTAGAATATTGACAGTATCTTATATCAAAAATCGTTTTTGACATTAATAATCTTAATAACCAACCAAAAGGTAGAACAAAAACTTAAAAAATTAATAAATATGAAAATCATTATTCTAACTAAAACCATAGTTAAAAAGTCGAATAGAACACAGATGTGAAAAAAAAAAACAAAAAAACTTTTACCTAAAATTAAAAAGTAATTAGAAAGATCAAACCTTAGAAAAGGATAAAGGAAACGAAAGTTGGGAGAATCAAGTGGGATTAAAGGTGAACCATATTTATTTTCTTGACCAAAATAATAAAGTAGACTAAAATTGTAAATGAAAGATTCGAATCTTGGTTTGCTCCCATGCATACCACTAAGACTTATCATAGAAAGATGATTTGTATACAACAAGTTTTTATCATACATAATAAGTGTGACTTTTATACTCCTAGAATCTCACTATTTTTTATTCTCATCCACATATTAAAGGGTACTAGTTGAATAGCCCGTGTACGCACCGGATACGCTATAAAAATCCTGAAATAATTAACATGTAATAAATCATAAACAAAATATATAAAATAATCAAACAAACAGGATCATATCCATAAAACCATAAATAATACAACAACATATTTATCGAATGTTCCAAGATTAAATTAAAAAGGGTTTTTATATTTTCAATGGTACTTGTTTGTATACTACATTCATAGTTTTGTTTCTTAGGTACTATCATCGTCACAAAGACAACACTTTTAGGGAATTAAGTATATTCGGTGTGTACAATGATTCTTAAAAACGATATAAAAATTCAACTTAACATATATTATTTGAACTAAAATATTATACCTCCATAGTGTTTAACATTGATAGCATGTAGTCATTCATGCGTTCAACATCTTCATTTGTTGGTACAAAATTACTCTTCCTTAAAAATAATTTCGATCAGATAGATGTTTATTTAACATCATTTAATCATTTATATGCTCAATATCTTTATTTGTTAATCGCTTATGTGATACACAATTAGTCAAAATTGTTTTTATCAAAGTATGATATTAAAGACGCATAGGATATTATGAGAGTCTACACATCTAAGTATAAATAATTGACGCTTCTTAATTTCATGATCTTAAAACATTATTTTAAAATATAATTTAACCATAATTTTTAATTGTTATTACATAAAACCCAAATTAGAAAACATAATAATACATAAATTACCTTATAAATCCAAAATCTTAAGGACTATTTTAAAATATAATTTAACCATAATTTTTCATCGTTATTACATAAAACCCAAATGATAAAACATACCGAATAAACGTTTTTACTAATAAAAAAATTAAAAACTTTATGTCAGATTACGGTAAATACATCAAAACGTAGATAAAAATGATATGGTTATAAATATATAGTTATATATATATCAATCATTATGTATTAAAAGTTATAAAATAAAAACTATAAATGTATACGATTAAATACATTCATTAAACAGAAATATATAATTTATAAAAACACCCCTTATAAATTTTTATGTAACTCCCTCAAAATTAGCTACAATTACTCTTCTAAATTAATTACCTCCAATTGTGGAAGTCAAAATAAAAAAATTTGGTCAAAATTGAGGATACATGTGGTTTTGATTGGTTAATTTAATTCTTATATAAGGAAACTTTCCCAATAATGGTTTTCTTTTAATATATATATATATATATATATATATATATATATATATATATATATATATATATATATATATATATATATATATAGATAATCATACAAACAACAACTAATTGTTGTGCATGACAAAAATCATGTTGTGTACAGATCATCTTCCCTTACCATAGCGCTACAACTTTGATTTGTTTACATTTTAGAATACAACTTATGTATCCATGTATCACGAGGTTACTATTCATAATTTTATGATAAATGTTAGTATATATAATTTGCTCTTTGTATTGTTTAATGGCAAATTGAAATCATAAAAGAATTTAATTACATACCTCCGGGGCACCACCGAATAGGTCTTCAGGGGTTGATGAACAATATAAGATGAGATCCACATCATTGGGTTCAACCTCTGCCATTTGAAGTGCTTTCCGAGCAGCCTCGACAGCCATACTTGTCAAGCTTTCTTCATCTGTAGTTACTCTATTAGACTAAAGATCAAGGTGATTTGTACATATGTACACAAAACCACTTTGTTATACATAACAATAATGACCTTATTTATGTATAACAATAATAACTTAATTTATTTTCTTACAAATTCACGTACTATCTATAATCTTCTTATTGTTTGAGAGTATTATTATCAAAACGAACGATTTTTGTTATGCATGTACATATATAATATGTCTACCGTTAGACTATGGTCAGCTTTGGTACATGTAACAATTATGCATCTGTTTATAAAAGTAAAATACTGAAGTAACCACATCCATATGAGTTTTGTTGTGCGTACGTCACCCCATATCGCAGTATTTTCTTTTTATTAGCATTAAATACCTTCGGTTATGTGGATATGGAAGAATTCAAATATAATCAAGTTATTTTATATTAACATTAACATATATAACGAGTTTAAAGCAGTTGTAACGCACAATACACTTCTAGCGGAACTTGTAATTAAGGAGCAGATGTCATTACATTCTAACCCCAAGTTCAATTTATCCTTCTATCATTTTTTTATTATAAAATAACTCATTTATATAAAAAAAATTGGACATGGGACCAGTTTTTTTTTTTAAACAAATTTGCATATCTTCGTTAAATGTGCTTGCATAGTTTTCTTACAAGGACCACTTATTAATAACCAGTCTCTATATTCCTGTCATAAAGAACAGTTCTATAACCAGTTTTCTTATGTTAATTTATAGAGGCAACCCTTTATAGAGACCTCTTCTAAAAACTAGTCTTCATGATAAAAATAACTTATTCCCATTTTGCCATTTCGTTATATTCATGATAAAAATAACTGATACCCATTTCATTATGTGTAGTGGTAAAACTTGTGTTTTGATATTTTAAAATCATTCTTTAATTAAAGATAAAAGTATAAATATATCATCATACTACTTTGATATTATTTTATATGGTTCTTAATAGTTTCTTGACAATAGCTTGTTATTTCAAATGCTTTATGTAGTAAATTATTATTAATATTATTATTATGTATGTTATTTATTTTCTTTATTACTTGTTTTATAATAGTTTCTTTATATTATTTATTTTATTTTATTGTAATTTAGCTGTTTAAATTATAATATTATACCTTATTTTACTCTTAATTTCATTTATTTTTAGTCTTGAATTTAATTCATTATATAAAGTTAGCTAATTGAGTCATTGATGATTATTATAAATTAGCAATAAATCTTTTTACATACCATATTCATCTTTTTATTAAGTTAACTTAGAAGTGTTTACTATATCAACATAATAATAATAACTATAGTCAAGTAACTTTTAATTTCTATAATAAAATTTATATGAGATAAAACAATTAAAATAGAATTATAGTATTGACGTACTAAAATAAAAATATAAAAAAATAATGTAATAACATCTATATTATATAAGAAAATAAATATTTATACAATAAAATTATTAGCTTCTTTAAAAGAAGGAAAAAAAGTATGTTTCTTCTCTCTATAATTATACTTTGTTTTTTACAACTCATCTATACATTTGAAGTTGAAACCTTCAAACGTTTTAAAAGTAGGCTAGATGAATCAAACCTTTGGGTCCGTGATGATTGAGCAAGCAGATTTAGATGAAAGTGTTTGGATAAATTTATTCCACCCGTAAGCAATCTGTAGTCTTATTATAAATCAAACATGTATTTCTAATATTCCATCGAATAAGTAGATCACTTGCAAATGTTTGTGTAAACAAAATATAAACCATGTGTAATGGGAGTTTAATATCCAAAATACCTTTTTAACTAAAATGACATTACAATTTCTAGAGAGAAGTTGATCAAGAAAAGGAAAGAGAAAAAAAGAAGAAAATTTTTGTCCACAATCGCGGCTGAAAAATGGTTACTTAAATGTGTGAATACAACATTATTTTCAGCAAATTTAATTACATTTTAGCACAATATGCTATTAAAAGAATGATTTACAAACTTCCATAGCAAAGCACGGTCACAATACGCTTGTTTAATGTACTTAACATGACATCGACCAGGCTCAATTATCGATCTCTACAATTAGAAGTTCTTTGAAAATATATTATGGTAATTTTAGATCAAGATTTTGTGTAACACGCATACACTCACCAAATCCAACTGTATTTTGATTGGATCGTGAAGTGAAGCAAAAATTCACCTGTAAGAATTCGTCGATTGCGGATTCCGGTACGCTTAAATATCCAGTCATCACTAGTTTCAACAATCGTTGCAAGATCAGCATTAGAAAACTGAAGATTTGGTAGAGCCGATCCACACCCAACTAGTTTGCACCCCTTGCTAATAAACCTCCTAATTTTTCAACAAATATAGCAAAAAACATAGTTAAAAAAAGTAAAACAATTAGGTTTAACCTAATTTAGGATATTTGACGTGAGAATTATAAGTAGCCTAAACAAATTTATACGCTATCAATATATTTAATATGATGACGTACTTTACATGTAGAATCAATGTTGTAGATTTCAAAGTTAAGAATGAACTAATTTAGAAAAAGACGCGCATAGTAGGTGTGGTGAGAGGACGTGGTCCTTCGACCACGGCATGATGAGAGATCAAGCAGGCGAGCAGCTCACACCACTCCCACACGGTGGGAAAGATTATGGTGGTTTTCTTTTGTATTTTGCTTTCCTTTTATTTTTAATAAGTTAAATGTTAGATCAATGAGGTATATATGACCAAATAATTTAGGGCGGTGAAAGTAATGATGCGAAGGGTTTAACGAAATTTTAAATGATAAGAGTGTGATCTTGACATGACAGCATGGTTAGAAGTCCGTTTTCAACTCAAACTCTTAATATGTTTTGGGGAACATAAGAGCTAGTGTTGCCAACCTGGGCATGAGGCATTAGAAATTCTAAACAATAAATAAATAAATAAGATACAAAAATACAACTTTAGATGATCACCATTAGAGATTAATTAATTAAATATAAACAATAAAAACAAAGATCTAAGAAATGGATGCAAATTAACCTGGGCATTCGAGATTTTGTAGGAGTGCTGGCGCAGCGGACAATTTCTGAAGACTTAGGAGAACAGAACCCAGCTTGATTTATACCAATAACAGATGAGATCTTCATAGTTGATGGCAAAATAATCCCAAATCAATAAGCCACTTACAGGGATATAAATATTGATTTTTGTGCTAATTAAAATTGTAATACTCTTAATAAGTTTGATTGGTTAATGAAAGATATATAGAATGATAAAGTAATTCACAAAACTGATAATTTATATACTCGTAGGAGCTGCCCAATGCAATGAGCTACCATGCTAGCCACCTCTAAGACGTTGCAATAACTAAGCTAACCAACTTTTATTATATTGCTTAATTAAGTTTAAGCAAGGTCAGAAATTTCCTAACATGGGGAATAAGCAGTCTTTCACCTAATATTGAATTTCATATTGTAAAAGCGTTAAAATGGTTTAAAGCTTAACTTTTTTTATTTTATATCGGTTTATTATAGCTTTATTATAACAGGTACAACCAACAAAATGTTTATTTGTTCCTACTTTTATCTACGTGTTTTTACGATGTGTGTAAATTTCTTTACTTTTCTATATGCTTACAACTCAAGAGTACAAATAGAACGAGTAAATATTACCCGCGCTTCGCGGCAAGATAAAAGTAGTATCTCGTCTACTGTAAAATTATATTGTTATTTTAAATTTTGATGAAATGCGTCTAAACGACTCTATAAAAAATAATTTAAAAGGTTTCAAAATTTTAGCCTTGACATAAGTCACTAATATTAACATAAATAACTATTAACTTAAACTAAATTGTTATAATACAAATAAATTGATAATAAGATATGAAATATAAAATATATGTCTATTTATTAAAAATAATAATAATAATAATAATAATAATAATAATAATAATAATAATAATAATAGTAATAATAATTATTATAATATTAATGTCTAGCATAAAAAAAACAAAACAAAATTAACACAAAAAGGCAAAAAAAAATTCCACCACAAGAAAGGCAAATTTTTTTTCTTACAAATGTATATATTTATATAATGTGAAAATAAAGCATGTAGGCATAACTTTTTATATCCGCAAACAAATATGCATAGAT